>CALYLW010000883.1:0-252274 GCA_944989445.1 Ampullaceana balthica | reverse complement strand
TAGATCATCTCTTTGATATGGTGTATAGATCATCTCTTTGATATGGTGTATAGATCATCTCTTTGATATGGTGTATAGAACATCTCTTTGATATGGTGTATAGAACATCTCTTTGATATGGTGTATAGAACATCTCTTTGATATGGTGTATAGAACATCTCTTTGATATGGTGTATAGAATATGTGAAGAACATCTCTTTGATATGGTGTAAAGATAATCTCTTTGACATGGTGATTACATCATGTCTTTGATATGGTGTATAGAACATCTCTTTGATATGGTGTATAGATCATCTCTTTGATATGGTGTATAGATCATCTCTTTGATATGGTGTATAGATCATCTCTTTGATATGGTGTATAGAACATCTCTTTGATATGGTGTATAAAACATCTCTTTGATATGGTGTATAAAACAGCTCTTTGATATGGTGTAAAGATCATCTCTTTGATATGGTGTATAGAACATATCTTTGATATGGTGTATAGATCATCTCTTTGATATGGTGTAGAGAACATCTCTTTGATATGGTGTATAGAACATCTCTTTGATATGGTGTAAAGATAATCTCTTTGACATGGTGATTACATCATGTCTTTGATATGGTGTATAAAACATCTCTTTTATATGGTGTATAGATCATCTCTTTGATATGGCGTAAAGATCATCTCTTTGACATGGTGATTACATCATGTCTTTGATATGGTGTATAAAACATCTCTTTGATATGGTGTATAGAACATCTCTTTGATATGGTGTATAGATCATCTCTTTGATATGGTGTAGAGAACATCTCTTTGATTTGGTACACCATAAAACTTAGCTTTAAATAAAACATAACTAACAAGATACAACAATAAAATAGTTATTGGTCTTTTCAAAAATATTTGAGTTAAAAATCTGTAGCAATTAGGATCATTTCTATTTAATCTATAAATAAAAACATGCCTGTCTGGATTCAGTTTTGAGACTAGAGTATTGTCTAAAGGTCATTTAAATTACCTAATAAGTGGAAGATATGATTAGACTTGAAATTTGTAAAAATGTATTAAAACTGAAGTTTGGTTTAAATATCTACAGCAGAAAATAAAAAACTTGTTAATTGAAATTATAACTACAAATTTTCACAATCTCATGAATGTTAATGTAACTCCAAGATCAGAACAAGAGGTAATCTGTTTTAAGGTTGTTAATATTAAGACCGCTCGTTTTTGAGGACCGGTTAACCGTTCAAAAAAAGACCGGTTAACTGCCAGTCCTTACATGTTTTGAGAACCAACAAGAGAATGTTTCCGCCTCGCGTCGTCTGGTGGTGGCATCAAGGCCCACTTCCCCCGCTTGCGTTCAGCTCCTTTTCACAATGTCCTCAATTCAGCGAATTTAAAATACATGTACTTTTAAAAAATAAAGTAAACAATGATTGTTTATGGTCAATTTTTAATTCGTTTTTTTTTAAAGGACGCGTGATTAACCTTTCTAAATAAGAGGACGGGTTAAACCGTTAGTTAAATTAGCAAGGTATTTTTCCTTAGTTTAAAAAACCCATGCCTCGCCTCGTCCATGTTTATCTCTCTTCTGTGCAATTGTGATGCCGGTCAACTCACAATTAAAAAATAATAATAATAAAATTATAAAGCTTACGGAGTAAACTGTGATGATAAAATGGAATTCATTTAAATACGATATCATTTTTCAATCGTCAACTCACCAGAATTATTAAATTTTGCAGCGCACACGACGTCCCGTCCCCCCATTCCAATAGGGTTTGAGCTACACTCGCTGTACTCCCCTTCCAATGCATAACAATTACATTTTTTAAAAAGAAAATATCAGTTTTGATATTAATGTGGTAATCTTACGTCAAATGCCTTTGACTTGCAGGAAAACTGTCACTAAAAGACCAAACTCAAATTTGAGGACCAATTAATCGCCCGGTATCTTTTCTACCTCTATCAAATGACTCTCGTAATATAAATAGTAACAATCGCGGCCTTGACTTTGACCGTTGTTCATATCATATGCTCACTGTGTGTTAGCTCTCCTACAGTGCCTCAACAACTAAGCAAAGTAAAATATTTTTAAAAATCTTTCCTATTAGCCGTAGGCGAACTAAACTAATAGTGATGACGTGTATACTATTTATAAACCGGAATAGTAAGAAAACGCTTTGATGTCACGGTCGCTCGCTTTGATGTCACCGTCGTCACGTATTGGCTCTGGTATTCTGCTCCAATACAACAAAAAATTAATTCGCGTAATAAGCTTATACTGAAGTTACGGTCAACGGGTCCTGATTAAACAGGGCCGGTCCGATCTGAGGACCGGTTAACCTTAACAACCTTAATCTGTTTAGTACAAAACTCAGTAGAATGATAAAAACGGAAGGATCAAATAGTCTTAATCATGCCTCGCACATAATGCTGTGATTTCATTTGTAGAGTTAATATTAAATGGTAAAAATATTTAAATATATGGACTAGGATAGAAATTGAGGATCTATAGAGAGTTACATTATTAACTCTTACCAAAGTATTATTTCAGTACATTAGGCATTGATAGCTACATTACATCTAAATTGCTTCATGTTTAATGCTGTTGAAATTTATTGCCAAAAAAAGCTAGATTGTTTTGTTCAGTATAAAGAAATTATTTGTTAAACCTATTGGCATTATTACTGCTTCATAACAAATAACAGGAGCAGCTTCTTTGGCTAACAGTCAAATAGAGAACATGATGAATAAATGAGAAGCTCTCTTTGATGGTCAAGGGAACTAATGTGTTTTGTTTGTATTACATACGGAAAACAGCTTCTTGAGCACAGCTTGGTCCCAGCCTAACATGGAGAGTATTGGTCTACAAAACAAGTTAGTTATTCAAATGTCATATTGTTGTTTACTGCTGTATTGACTGCAGAGGGAGAGCTAAAAAAAATCTTTTTTTAAGTAAAAAAAAAGTATCTTCCATTTATTAACTTAATATGGCCTTCAGACAGTCATTCCTCTTGATATATTTTTTAAAATTTTCATGGACTATTCATTGACTCTTTTAAGTATTGCATTACATTTTTAAAAAACAAATATTATAAAATTGGACTGTGATTAAGCTTTCATATAAAATACAAGATACACAAAAGATTTTTGTGAATAAAGAAATGCCATAAAATGTATATGGGTAAGAAAGGTGGTCGCCTGCAGCGCCTGCAGGATCAATTTTACACCAGTAAACTATCAATAAACAGGCCCTATGTCCAAACACCAGTAACCTATCAATAAAGAGGCCCTATGTCCTAACACCAGTACACTATCAATAAACTGGCCATTATGTCCTATCCCTAAATTCTTCAACAGTGCTCACCTCAAAAGGATGTTGGATATCGCAGTTACTGGTATTTTATATGCGAGCCATACACGTAATAGATACTATATGGCTAATAGATAAGTGCAATGTTTTGAAACCTTGGTTCAATGTGGTGTGCAACAACTTCACAATTTTACTTAGCTGTAAAATCTTTTTCTAGCTTTTTAAAATTTAAACTGTAACTTCCACAATTTTCTTCTATGCTGTGTTTTTGTTAGGGATTTCTCTACTTAATTAGTTTATCCATGGTAGGGAAGGTACTGTATTATATCCTGTCAATTTAAATGTAACGTTTTTCTTTATTTATTTGTGTTGATGAAGGCTTTTTTTGCCTAAACTTCTACACATGCATTTGTCCATGAATAAAGCTCTATATTTATTGTTATATTCACATACATCATTTGTTCATCTTGTAGTTTAAAATGACAATTTTGGTTCAAAGCATGTTTGGAAAAATAAAATGAATTAAAAATCAGTTAGAAAATTAAATAAAATGTGATAAAAAACTAAAACTGAAATGATTAATTGCAATAAAGATGGGGAAGTAAACTCTCCCTCCATCATCTCATACAAAAAGGGAGTTAAACTAGAAAACTGAAACTAATAACCAATAAATTAAGAGGCCCACTAGGCATGAGGCAGGGATGGAACAAATTTGCGATGTGTTGGGAATCGCTCAGTGCCCCTCAGCACACTCATCTGAAAGGAGATGTGAGTAGATAAACAAATTAAATCTTGTATTGGCCTCAGCTTTTTGGCCATCATTACATTGGGATTGTTCAACAAGAGATTTCAGCTCAGCAGGTTGGAACTGTTTTAAATAATGTTTTAGATACCGGTAAAATGTGAGCCATCCCCACATATGTGAGCCATCACCACAAAAGTCGGCAAACGCCACAAATGTGAGCCATGGCCACAAAGACTTTTCACCTTTTTATTGAACGCTGTTCAAAAGTAATGACAAGCATCCAAGATCACGGGCTCTCTTACACATTCATTATACTAACAAATCTTTAACAATTAACATGAAATTGACATTAAAAAGATATCAAATTGTAATTTCATTAGGATCTAAAATAATTTTTGTAACAAGCTATAAATTATGAAGTCATCAGTGACTTGAATGAAAATCATGCTGCTAGTAATAATGTTTGATTCCTTGAACAGAACGGATCATCATTGGTAAACATTATCAGTAATTAGAATATATAAAAACAACAAAACAAAGTGCTGATGCTGTCAGTCAAATTATCAAACTAAATGAAATACACACATGTAAATCAAAGTTTAAATGGAAATATTTCTTTCAGACTTTGGAGTTAAAAATAAACCAACTTCATGTAATGTGTATTAAAAAAGCTTCAATGTTAATTACAAAAGATTTTCATGCTCAGGTTTCCAGTAACTAGGGCTTGCCATTCTGGGATGCTAAATACTCTTTTGTTTTGTTTTTAAAAAAAACAACACTATAATTTGTTACAATCTCTGGATATTTTCTCAAAGATTTGAATTGTTCATATTTATGTAATCAAAAGTTAACTTCAATTTATATCTGGGGCCTACACTTGAGGCATTATCTCATATATCTCTATAAAGGGACTAAATTAATGAGTTATCCATGTGTTACATCATAATTAGAGCAATAAATAATATTGCCCTCAATGCAATATTAAAGCCTCAGTAGAAAAACTTTATTGGATAAAGACTATTCCTAGAATCCAAGCCATACAACTTTGAATGTATTTACATTCAAAGGTTTATTATAAATAGTTATGTATTTAATAAACACAAAAAATGCTGCTCAAAGGTGTTAATAACTAGTCAACAACAACAGAAAAATAAATCAACTTTCTACTTTGGATGGGGTGTATCTTTAAAATAGAAACAAAATTTTAAAAATCCAAACCACATTGATACATGGCATTTCTACAATTGGTGAAGTGGTTTACTTACAATAGAATTCTTTGCCTACAGAAGGAAATTTATGCAGAAAATAATCAGAAAATTAAAAGATCCTACTTTGATTAAATGGATTTGAAATAAAATGTATAATATAGCACAGCAGGTAATTTCTGATAAACTAATACAGTGACATAAATAATAATCTGTCACCCTTAAGCATATAAACATCTGGCTCCAGTTTATAAAATGAGAAAAATGAAAATAATGTTTAAGCGAAGGTAGTATCAGCAGCAGATCGCAGATAATGTTTTGGAAAGGATGGTAAAATATTTAATTCCTAAAATATAACATTCACTTGATATAAAATATATTTACCCTTGATTTCAAAAGTCTACCTGCTTCCTAAGTTAAAGTTGAACAACAGTATTTACAGTTTTCATTGAGTTTTTTATTATTTATATTATTAATCTTGTGTAAACACAAACAACTTAAACCTTTCAGATGGATCCTTGTTGGATTATTAGTGCCAGCAAAATGGACCTTTAAAAACATTGGACTAATTTAATTTGTCCAAAAGATATTTTAATTAATAATTTATTATATTTTCAAAATTTTGGCAATATATATATTCTTGTAGGGAATGTAATCAAATAATAATAAAATGGAGACCTAACCATTAATGCAAATACTGTATATACTGGAGTATAAGTTGAGACTTGTATACTCGAGTATAAGTTGAGACTTGTATACTCGAGTATAAGTTGAGACTTGTATACTCGAGTATAAGTTGAGACTTTTTTCAACATTTCGAGGCCAAAATCAGGGGGGATTGACTTATACCCACATAAATCATTTGTTAAATTTCAGTAACAAGATAAATGTCATATTTTTGCTCAAAATAGGTTTCTGTAGTTTGAATGAACATTTCAAAGCAAACACCTACCTTTCGGTCACAGTGTTGATCTATAGTTGAATAATAATTAATAAAAGTTGCGCTACTTATTTCTAACATTACTTTATAGCTTTTGATCGAAGAAATCTTAAAATTCCACTTTTCAAGTCCCGGGGGGTCGTCTTAAACTCAAGATGGACGTATACTAGAGTACATACGGTACTTAAGATGGACGTATACTAGAGTATATACGGTACTTAAGATGGACGTATACTAGAGTACCGTTTAAAGATGGACGTATAATAGAGTATATACGGTACTTAAAGATGGACGTATACTAGAGTATATACGGTACTTAAATCATGCCAAAAACTTTTTATTGTATTTTTTTTTAACCAATAAAATAAAATAAGCATGTCTTGCTAGCAGAGTTTTGGTGTCATTTCAAACAGTTGAAGCCCTACCCAAAAATTGGATGAGAGGGGAGATGATCCTTGCATCACATATTGGAGAGAGGGGAGGTGATCCTTTTTTTTGGGTGTGATTTGAATACTCAGAAGAACTTTTTTTAAGCATTTGTAAGGGGCACTAGGCAGACATAAAATTGCTATGCAATGATTAACAATCAATGGATTTCATCAATTCATGGCAAGATGAAAAGCATTGTGAGAAGCTATCTGATCAGAGAACAGGCAGTTTGCTGTATCAGACACTTGCATCTATTTTGGAACTTAGCTTCGTCATTTGTTAATAGTTGAAAATGGCAATAAGTGCCTCCATTACTAACATTTTGTTTTAAAGCCTTGCGGTGAGTTAAGTTACTGACTGAAATTGGCTAGGTTTTCATGAGAAGTTGTAGAAAAAGCTTTGTTCAGATAACAAATAAAGATGTCTATATGATACTCTCACAGTACACAGTTACTACCAAGTATTAATATTATTTAATTATATTGTCAACAAATATTTTTTTCCTTTAATTAAAAGTTGAAATATTAAAATATTGTTCATGGCCATTAATAAATTGCAGTTGATATTTTATTCCAGGATGAGACTACAAACAATATGAATAAGGCTGTTTCTAATGTAAGTGATTGTTATTCTCTAAATGCTACTGTTTATGAGTCAAGCTAAAGCCTTTTGTTCCGTTCTATTATTTTTGAGTTTAGCTGTGAGTTAGAAGAAGCTAACAACATATTAATCAGACACTCACATCCTTGGCCTCTGCCTCCAGTTTTTCCATGGAGACCATTACGTCCCCGTCCTCATCGGTGACACTGTTATTAGGCGGAGACAGCACAGACCCAGAGCTGTAGGACACCGTGGATGTCATCAGAGTTTTGTACTGTACACATGCACAAAAAGAAGTCATTGGTTCCCTTCTCATTTTCACAGTTATTCTCATCTAAATGGAAACTAACCAACAACCATACTTTATATATATATATATACATACTATATATATATATATATATATACATACTATATATATATATATATACATACTATATATATATATACATACTATATATATATATACATACTATATATAATATATATACACATACTATATATATATATATACACATACTATATATATATATATACATACTATATATATATATATATATATATATATACATACTATATATATATATATATACACATACTATATATATATATATATATATATACATACTATATATATATATATATATATACATACTATATATATATATATATATATACATACTATATATATATATATACATACTATATATATATATACATACTATATATATATATACATACTATTAGGGGTCTACCGATATATCGGCTGGCCGATATATCGGCACCGATATCTGGATATCGGCAATATCGGTATCGGTAGCATGTAAAGGTCCCGATATTGACGTCACCGATATTTCATAATAAGTGACATTTTGACCCCAAAAAAACGGAAACAAAAAACTATCATTTAGATTTACAATATCTCGACAAATTAATATATCGACCCCGATACCGGTATTGAAATAGTCAAAAGAGTCCTAGTATTAATATTTGCAGCCACGATACAGTGTGCCATGTGCTTTGATATTGTTTAGGTATCGGCCGATTTTCGTATACTCGGAAATACTGTGTAAATAGTGCCGATGCCAAGTATACCGTAATTGCTCTAATAAATGTATAACATGTAAACATGTTCACGTAATTGCTCTAATAGCAAAGATGCACGCAGAATCGCAGATGTCTAAAACATTTCGTTTCGTATGGAATAACAAAATGTACCGTGTGAAGACTTGTTGTCATTGGCAACCATTCAACCTTCAGCCTCATTTTCACTCTATTACTATTGTACTTAGTTCTCATTGTTTCATTCATAAAATGTGGCCGTGTGCAAAAGCCATTAAACTATTGGTTAGAATTAATAATTATGAGTCAAGGTTGAAGTTTCAAAAGGAGTACCAAATATGCTTGTACATTTTTATAAAGGACGGTTTGTTTTGTTATGAGTCCTATGTAGGTCATGAACTGGAACTTGTAAACACATCGGAAACTTCGTTTCGGGAAAAAAATCGGTAATTTCGGCAAAACTGGATATCGGTAGACCCCTTAATTATAAAATATAAATAATTACGAGTGATAAATTTAAGAATCACGTCATCAAATAAGACCGCTGTTATTTTTGTCCTAACAAATACTCATCGACACTCATATCGGAAAAAAAATATCGGTAATATCGGCAAAAATGCGTATCGGTAGTCCCCTAATATTAAAGATAAAAATAATTACGAGTGATAAATTTAAGAATGACGTCATCAAATATGACCGCTGGTTTTTGTCATAACAAATACTCATATCGGCACTCATATCGGCAAAAAAAATATCGGTAATATCGGTATCGGCAATATCGGCAAAAAGGCATATCGGTAGACCCCTACATACTATATATATATACATACTATATATATATATATATACTATATATATATATACATACTATATATATATATATATACTATATATATATATACATACTATATATATATATATACATACTACAGTCGAACCCACTTATCTCGAGCTCGGTTATATCGACCACCCTATTATGTCGACGTTTTTTATTGGAACCGCCAAATTCTCTCTTTGTCTTAGCATTTTCTCATCGGTAATGTCGATTCTTTTATGTCGCCGAAACCTAGTATCTCGAGCACAAAAGAGGGCCAAATTTGCAACTTAACTCGATTTTCGTCGGTTGAAAATAAAGGTTTGTATCGAGAATCGACGGTGGTTTTTATATAATTAAATAAAAAAATTAATAAATTATTATTCTTTTAAAAGTTTGTTGTTGTTGCTTTGTTACCAGTAAGATAAGTGACTGTGACACTAACACGCGCGTGACGATGAAACTGATAACACAGTACACACAGCCCACAGCGTGCTGTGATCAACGGTCAAGGCCACAATAGTTTTATTTATATTACAAAGTTTGATTGACTGAGGAAATTCGAGAACGTTCTGATAGTTAATTAACAGATATCCTGCACGTCAAAAGCATTAAACTTAAAATAACCATATTGATTTGTTTATTTGTATTTTAAATTCGCGGATACGATGGCAAACGCGACTGCGACATGGCGAAGCGTAAACTTTGACCTTTTAGCGCATGCGCAGACAATTATAAACTGGTAACTTATTTTTCATTAAATAAATGGAATCGAAACATGACAGAGACGTAATCAAAGTCCTTTACTACGGCATAAATATATATACATCAAAAGCATTAAACTTAAAATAACCATATTGATTTGTTTATTTGTATTTTAAATTCACTGATACGACGGAAAACGCGACTGTGACACGGCGAAGCGTAAACTTTAACCTTTTAGCGCATGCGCAGACAATTATAAACTGGTAACTTATTTTTCATTAAATAAATGGAATCAAACATGACAGAAACGTAATCAAAGTCCTTTACTTCGGCATAAATATATATGCATGTGTATATATATGTATATATATATATATATTTAAATTCCCGATTAGTCATAACTTTTCCCGACTTTCAAGGCCGAGAATTTATTTTTAAGAATTCCCGACTTTTTCCCGTTTTCCTGAGTGGGAACCATGGTTATATTTAAATTTTAAACGGTCCTTAAAAACGAACGGTCATTACAACCTTAGACTTAGGAAAGAGTGAAGAAATATTAGGGTTCCGATACGATTCCGATAAATCATCCCATCACTAATTAACGCTAACTAATTAATCATGTACATAAAGAAATTTCAAGCACATGTTAATATTTTGCCGCCATATTGGATTTCGTTTTATCTCGATCATCGGTTATGTCGACGCCATTTTTCATACCCCAACGCCGTCGACATAAGCGGTTTCGACTGTATATATATATATATATATATATATATATACATACTATATATATATATACATACTATATATATATATATATACATACTATATATATACATATATACATACTATATATATATACATGCTATATATATATATATATATATATACATATATATATATATACATACATACTAAATATATATATACATACTAAATATATATATATATATGTTTGTGTGTTTGGTAAGTTTGCAAGCAAGCACTTTTTAAAGGAATATTTTGTATTGTATACCACTGACATTCTATTTTTAGAAACCTTACATCAGCTAGTAATGTTTAAAGTATTTTATGATGACATTTTCCCATCAGCCATCACAATAATCATTCAATAATATTGGTACTACCAATTATCAAGGCTTCTAGAACAGTGTTGTCCAACCGGTGTGCCGCGAGAAAATTTTAGTGTGCCGCGAAAGATTTCAAAAATACCATAATTTACTAGGCTTTTCGGACCTTCAAGTTTTGAAAAAAAAATTATCCTTAACCGAAAAAGAATTGAATAAAAACGTTTCATGTTTGTATTGTTCTGGTTGTGAGAATCTCTTGAAAGCTACAAAATTTCTCTCCTTCATTGAGAATAAATATCTGTTGTAAGTAAATAAAAACCCTTTCCTGCTGTTCACTTTTTTTAAAACTTTTAATTACAGACGGCTATGGATAATTTTTTGAAGAGACGCCAGAAGGATTCCAGCGAGCATCAAAATGGAGAGAGAGCTGCGAAATCCAAGAAGAATGTTACCAAACGGAAATATCTTGAGTATGGTTTCATACAATGTGCAAATGATCCTTCTCTTCCGTTTTGTCTTAATTGTAACATGGCATTGTCCAACGAGTCCATGAACCCCAGTAAACTGAAGCGGCATCTGAACTCAAATCATCCAGGATTGAAAGACAAGCCGAAAAGTTATTTCGCATCCATTCGGTCCAACTTAGAGCAGCAATAAAAAATAATGAAGAAATTTTCCTCAATTCCTGTCAAAGCTCAGTTAGCAAGCTATAAAATTGCGATTTGGTCAAGCAAAAGAAATCTCATTTGGACGCTGAGACAATCATATTGCCGTCTTTACGAATCGCAGTTGAGACTATGGAGTTGGGACCCGACGCTGTTGAAAAAATAAATAAGATTCCACTGTCTCACCAGAAGATGGGATGTCGGATTGCTGACATTTCGACAGATTTGGACAATCAAATTAAAGAGCATTTTGCGGAAGCCGACGACATCCAAAAGCTCTGGGCAATGTAAATTGATTAAAGTACTGACATCAGCGGAAAGGCGCAACTGCTCGCATACGTCAAACGTGAAAGACTGCAGATGATAGACAGAGAAATGAGAGTTTGCTTATCCAACAATGAGCCGCGTTTTGAGCTCATCTGCTCGAAAGAAAACGCTCAAGTATCTCATTAATTATGAAACATCTTTTGAATAAACACTGATTTCTTGTTTTTTGGGAGGTGTGCCGCGCAAATTTTTTACCAGTTTAGTGTGCCGTGAACGATTTTCGAGATTTTCGGTTGGACAACACTGTTCTAGAACAATGTATATTACGGGGAACAAAATATATAATTAATTAGCAATTAACAGCTGTAGCCAATAATTAATTCTTATTCCACAAAAATTATATTGGCAACTATTTCTATTTTGAGCCGGTAAAAAAGATTAACTGAAATTCTTGTTACAGATTATAACTTTAATGTAACATTCCAGAATAGTTTGAGATAAGACTGAGCTAAAGCTCAGAAATGTGTTCATGAAAACAGGTTCCATCATGCTAACTTGACTTGGTGTTATTGTAACGACCCGATAGATCTTCACACCATGAATTAGCTTTGTTATCATGCATTCTCAATTTTGATATAAGTATAACTGGTTGGTAACTTGGAAATAAATAAAAAAGTCTGGAACCCCAGATGTAAAGCAAATGAAAATCTTTAACAGAATAACTGACTGATCAACCAATAGATGTAAAAAGATCAACAACAAAAATAAATACAAACACCAAAAAAGTGCATTCAATAAAAAGAAGTGGTAAAAGATTTCAAGTCTTAAATGATTTTACAAATCCATTTATAAAGTATCTGCTGCTACTGCTGATGTCTGCCTGCTTAAGATTTATTGGATATAATCCCTCTGACTTATTACATGGTTTCAAACAAACCTTCCTAGTTGAAAGTTGTTGAGGGACCATGACATCTGTTGTTTAAGTTCATGTTAAAGTTGTTGAGGGACCATGACATCTGTTGTTTAAGTTAATGTTAAAGTTGTTGAGGGACCATGACATCTGTTGTTTAAGTTCATGTTAAAGTTGTTGAGGGACCATGACATCTGTTGTTTAAGTTAATGTTAAAGTTGTTGAGGGACCATGACATCTGTTGTTTAAGTTAATGTTTACTCACCTGAGGATTATCCTGAGCTAACTTTCCAATTTTATGCCAGGCATCATCTCTTTGTTTATGCTTTTCTTTCTCTCTATTGGATTGAAAATGAGTTTTATGTTATGTAAACTAGCACAAAATAAACCCCAGATTAGACCCATAGACTATTGCTGGATATAAAACAATATCAATTAATCAGTCATTAAATAGCACATAATAAACCTCAGATAAGACCCATAGACTATTGCTTGATATAAATCAATATCAATTAATTATCGCATTATACCTTTACAATGTCACAACACAACACTTCTAGTACTGTATGTTAAGTCATCGTATTACACAACACTTCTAGTACCGTATGTTATGTCATCCTATTACACAACACTTCTAGTACCGTATGTTAAGTCATCGTATTACACAACACTTCTAGTACCGTATGTTAAGTCATCGTATTACACAACACTTCTAGTACCATATGTTAAGTCAGTCTACCACCATATGTTAGGTCACAGTCCACCATACGTTAGGTCACAGTCCACCATGTTAGGTCACAGTCCACCATGTTAGGTCACAGTCCACCATGTTAGGTCACAGTCCACCATGTTAGGTCACAGTCCACCATATGTTAGGTCACAGTCCACCATATGTTAGGTCACAGTCCACCATACGTTAGGTCACAGTCCACCATGTTAGGTCACAGTCCACCATGTTAGGTCACAGTCCACCATGTTAGGTCACAGTCCACCATGTTAGGTCACAGTCCACCATATGTTAGGTCACAGTCCACCATGTTAGGTCACAGTCCACCATATGTTAGGTCACAGTCCACCATATGTTAGGTCACAGTCCACCATATGTTAGGTCAGAGTCCACCATATGTTAGGCCACAGTCCACCACATGTTAGGTCACAGTCCACCATATGTTAGGTCACAGTCCACAATATGTTTAGTCAGTCCACCATATGTTAGGTCACAGTCCACCATATGTTAGGTCACAGTCCACCATATGTTAGGTCAGAGTCCACCATATGTTAGGCCACAGTCCACCACATGTTAGGTCACAGTCCACCATATGTTAGGTCACAGTCCACAATATGTTTAGTCAGTCCACCATATGTTAGGTCACAGTCCACCACATGTTAGGTCACAGTCCACCATGTTAGGTCACAGTCCACAATATGTTAGGTCACAGTCCACCATATGTTAGGTAACAGTCCAGCTTGTTATTGTAAGATACTACTGTTATATCTTACTTTTGCCTCTCTGCTTTGAACTGTTGAGTGCAGTCGTCAAACAGTTTTTGGTTCATTTCCATGAATAGCTTTAAAGCATTGTATATCAAGCCATGAATAGTTCTGAAGAAGAACAAACATATCATGTACTGTAACTGAATGAGACAAGGAGGTGGACATGCCACAGTTAACTAACTGTCTAATATGCAGATAATAGTTAAGTGGTTTAATAGTAATAATAATAATCATCCATCTTTCTATGCTACCCTACTTTGCCTGGTATTTTGTGTGATATTTAAGACAACTTTTGTGTGATATTTAAGACAACTTTTGTGTGATATTTAAGACAACTTTTGTGTGATATTTAAGACAACTTTTGTTTTTCTGAAATCTAACATCTAAGTTATGACCATTTTGATCACAGTCCCAGCATGCATTGTTATTTGCTGAAAAAAATTACAGGTTGTTTATGCTTTTAAGAAAGCAAGCAGGGGATTATGGTTAAGCCAAAGAAAACCTATTTTAGGTTGGTAGTGCAATTGTTACCTTACATTACCATTACATTTAAATGTGCAACTGTTACCTTGCATTACCATTACATTTAAATGTGCAATTGTTACCTTACATTACCATTACATTTAAATGTGCAATTGTTACCTTACATTACCATTACATTTATTAAAAATTTAATCAGCAAATAACATTTCTAAATCCAAATTTATTTTAAGTTAATTTCATTTAAAATTGACTCCATCAAATGCCAAATTTCTTTTGACTGAGTAAGAAATAGAATAAATTTACAAGCAGTCCTCTGAGCTGTATGACTACTTGATGACCTTACTTGTTCCAATGCTCCTTGCTTCTGTACAGTGCAGGGAACATGATGGGGAGAACGGTGGTGGCGTTGTCACTGATTAGACTCAGGATGTACTCATTATTCCAGAAATACAGAGCCCGCTCTGCCACCTACAATTGGGGGCATGGGAGGAAGGGGAAACATGATCTAAGACATCACAACAAAATTACAACTTCAAAAATGCAAGGAAACATTAGGTCAGCAAGGGGTGTTATACTTGGATTGTTCTCAGGCCAAATGAGATAGGATTTACATGTAGCATGACAAGGATGGATTCAAATCAACGGGTTTATCATGGTTGAAAAGGATTTCAGATTTATGAAAATATGACTTTCTATCGATGATTATATACATTTGAAAGAACAATGTTTCATTGTGATTATAACTATAACTGATCTCCTTTTTACAGGGGAACATTTAATTTGTAGGTTTTTGTATCCATGCATAAAGTGTATCATTTAAAAATAAAGGTACCAAACAGCTTTATAAAATAGAAAAGAAAATGTGCATTAGATTACATAAACGGGGAATAGATTTATTGACTATTCATGTCTTCTAAAATTGATCTTTCATACAAGACAGTACAAAGAATTCATTTATTGACCTATTATTGATATAAATAGAAGCACTTCATATAAAGCAGACTATTTGTTTTGTTTAAGTTTGCTATAAATAATAAAAGATTCTGTGGAAATCTGTGAGAGGATAAGGAGATTCATTAACCAAAGCCAGTTATGCTGATATATACAAATGACTATAGCATATTTGGATAATGTCAGTCATGAGACCCACTGTTGACTCACGCCCCTTTTAGGACCCTAGGTTATAGGAGATTTATCATTATTTATCATTTATCTACCGTTGGTGTGTCTGGACATAACTGACCACATCTGTGGAAGTTTTAGGAGATGTAAGATATCATTTATCTATCATCGCCTGGACATAACGGCTGTGCATGTCAGTCCTCTTGACAAGCTTATCCTCGTATCATCACTTGTTTTAATTGAAAATTTGAATGCTATCTTGAGTGTACATTTCTCTCATTACTTGCATCATGCCAAAAAAGTTTGCATCAAAGATTAAATGCAGAGGTTTCTAATTGTTTTAAGATCTGTTGGGCTAATAAACATGCAACAGCAAGACTATCATTGTCAGGATAAATTGTTTAAAACAATGGAAGGTTAATTTTTAACTTGAAAAATAAAAAACCCAACACACAGGAGCACAGCACTGATCCTATGACACACTAAAGTGGAGTTTAAACAACAATGAAACCAGACATGTGGGGGAGTCAAGTCACAATTCACCATCAGTTGCAAAAATGAATTTTTAAAAATATTACTTTCATAGTAAAAGGCAACATGCATCTCATAGTGGTGACAGTTGAAAACAGTTTAGACACATCATAAACCAGGTCTAACTCCTGGGAAAAAATTAGTGACTGTCAATCAGGATGGTAGTGGACAGGCAAAATAACAAAACTGTACACTATAGATTTTAACAAAAGCTGACCACTCAAGAACAGAAAGGAAAAGCAGGTCAAGGCCGGTGCAAGGTGACTCAGCTCAATGGGGTCTGCTTACTTGTTCCAGTGCTGCTGTGTCTTATAGAGTGCAGGAAACATGAGTGGGAGGACAGTGCCTACATTATCTGATATAAGACTGAGGATGTACTCATTATTCCAATAGTACAAGGCTCGCTCTGCTACCTAGAGTTGAAAGAACCAACAGAGGGGTCAAGGGTCAAATCAAATCAATCTCTACAGAACTCGGATAGGCTCATGTCCCAGATTTTTCATTTCAATTACAGCCAAAATTATGAGATGCATTTTCAAAATAATTGATAAACCGATTGAAGAGTTTTCACAACCAAAACCAAGAATATTGTGTCAAAACAGTTTGACATGAGCAATAAATTAAGGTTATTTTTTTCTAAGACAAATATTGGTCAAATGTACAGAATCATTGTTTTAATGGACAAGCCCAAGTGATGACTAAACCAATGGCAGGTGAAATAAATGTAAAATGGAGTACCTGGAAATGTGGACTTGATACACACTTGGCCAACTGTTTAAACAACGGGACCATGACTTTGGTGAACTCTGCTGGTTCAATGACATCTAGGATCTCTTCCAACTCATTTAAAAACATCACCTGTCATGGGAGAACAGCATCTTACATCAGCACTCATTTCAGACACATATTAAACCAGCACTCATTTGAGACACAAATTAAACCAGCACTCATTTGAGACACAAATTAAACCAGCACTCATTTGAGACACAAATTAAACCAGCACTCATTTGAGACACAAATTAAACAAGCACTCATTTGAGACACAAATTAAACCAGCACTCATTTGAGACACATTAAACCAGCCCTCATTTGAGACACAAATTAAACCAGCCCTCATTTGAGACACAAATTAAACCAGCACTCATTTGAGACACAAATTAAACCAGCACTCATTTGAGACACAAATTAAACCAGCAGTCATTTGAGACACAAATTAAACCAGCACTCATTTGAGACACAAATTAAACCAGCACTCATTTGAGACACAAATTAAACCAGCACTCATTTGAGACACAAATTAAACCAGCACTCATTTGAGACACAAATTAAACCAGCACTCATTTGAGACACAAATTAAACCAGCACTCATTTGAGACACAAATTAAACCAGCACTCATTTGAGACAAATTAAACCAGCACTCATTTGAGACACAAATTAAACCAGCACTCATTTGAGACACAAATTAAACCAGCCCTCATTTGAGACACAAATTAAACCAGCACTCATTTGAGACACAAATTAAACCAGCACTCATTTGAGACACAAATTAAACCAGCACTCATTTGAGACACAAATTAAACCAGCACTCATTTGAGACACAAATTAAACCAGCACTCATTTGAGACACAAATTAAACAAGCACTCATTTGAGACACAAATTAAACCAACTAAAAATAAGACAAACCTTTAAGATGAAAAGATCAATGTCTCTTACCTCCTTAGGACTGTGAACTTTTGGCCAAAACTTGAGTAATCCCATAATAACCTGAAGTAGAACAACACATAAGCATTAACTCAACACAATCACTGGTCAACAGTCAAATCAGAATTGACAATTTTCCCCCCTACAAGTTGATTTATGTGCACTTTTGGGCATCATTTTAAAGTTGCAGTTTGATAACTAAAAACAATTTTTAATTTTTAAAAATTATTATTTAAACAGTTAATATTAATTTTTTGAACAATAATTAATCATTAAAAAAATTCTGGAGGGTGAAAAGTAAAAATATTTCATACACTTGTATTGGTTGGTGGCATTAAGTTTGTAAACGTGAAATTTGTTTAGCATTTCCTGAAAATTAAGTGCTCAACATTTTATTTTTTCCATTGTATTTGAAAACTTTAAAAATAGCTGTAAGAAAATTATTTTAAAAATAAACACTTAAATGACTTAGTGAAAGCAATGTTGCCATGACAACTGAAAATTACAAATGTAATACATCAACAACATTTTATCTCCACTTTTGTTGTTTTTAATATATACAAATAACATTTTTAAAATATATACAAGTGGCAGGGAAGTGGATTGATATTTAAAAAGGGTGGCAAGACCAGAAGTAACAGAGCCATTTCAGAAATAAAAAAATATGGAGATCTACATTGAAGCCCTATGAGTCAGAATCCCAGTTGCAATGAAAAAATTCATTTGTGATTTATTATTTTTATTCCAATTTAATGATTTAAACTTTTCAATTGTATGTTGAAGAAACATATTCGTTACAGTTACACAATTACCAAATATTTAAATTTATGAATAGAAACACACTGCATATAAATTGGTAATAATAGCCAACTTCAATTGCAATGATGTTGCTGAGAAGCATTTAAACTAGGCCGTGTACAAATTTAACAGCTATATATGATGGGCATAAGCTCCCTACCAGATAAAATCAACACAGCACATAATACGTAAAACATTATTTTAAAATATTGTGCTAAAAGATGTGTTGTGAAGTGTACTTTTCATGCCCACCTGCTCTGTTAAACTTGGGTCTTTCTCCAAAAACTGTACAACACAATAAGCCAACTGAGGGTGATATACACTTAGAGACTTGACTTTGTGGAGGGGCAGCAAAACTTTTAATAAAAAGATCTTGTGCTCATCCTTTAACGGCAAGGCAAAACCATTGATTATACTGGAGAGAGAGAGAGAGTAAGTGAAAAAAAACTGGGTTTATTTTAATGCAATCAGATATAAAACAATGAATTAATACTAACTACTTTGATATAAAACAATGAATTAATACTAACTACTTTGATATAAAACAATGAATTAAAAATAAAAGTTTGAATTTTAGATGTTTACATTTTGCCTGTGTGTGGATGTTTGATCCTAACTTACCTTCCTAAAATTTCTAATAATTCAGCTATTCCATTATGCCTCTCTGTTTCATAAACAAAACTGAAATAAAATATGAGATGCATTAAATAAAATTTTTTGAGTTAATGTCATATGGGACATTTTAAAATAAATTATTATTGTGGGGTCGGGTCGGGGGGACGCCCTATGTCCATAAAATGGAGTAATTTCTACAAATTTTATTTTAAAATTGTTCAGTTATGATGCTTCTAATTGAAGAACTTAAAAAAATAATCAACTTCTAATTGAAGTACTTAACTAATCAACTTCTCAAACTAAACAAACCTGTAAAATATGTTATTTATATGTTTTCTAATGTATGCTCGAAGACCTAAAAATTTGCCATATATCCGATGCAATATTGTTTTGAGAAAATCTCTTTCACGGGGATCTTCACTGTCAAATAAGTCCAAAAGCTGTTGAAATAAAAGAGAAAAATGATGATTGCACCAATGTCTTGTGTAAATATCTGTGATGACATTTGATTAAAACAAATTTGGTAATGTAACTTTACTAACTTGTTCATATAATAAAATAATTCATTGCAGTATGATCATTTCCACTGTCAAATTTAAATGCATTCAAATGTATACCTGTAATACAAACTTTTGATCTATATATCGTTTGGCTGTATTGGGCTGGAAATCTGGTGACTCCAGAAATCTTAAGAAAAATTCATAAACTAGCTGAAAGTGGAAAACAATAAAATATATATTTTTTCACATTTCTTTTGAAATTCAATAAGATTGGAAGTTAATAATACAATAATTTAAATCTAAATTTTGACTAGAACAAAATGAAAGGACAAGGCCTAAGGAGCCATAAAAGTGCTCACCTGTAGATGGGGCCATGCAGCCTCTAGTGTTGGTTCATCTTCTTCTGGATCAAACTCAGCACCACTGGGGTTAGAGGACGGCGGTAATGTTCTGAACAGGTTACCTGAAAACTGAACATAAAATTAACAATTATTTTCTTTAAATCATTTATGAAACTAATGAGCTCTAGGTAGGGAATACATTTTCTTACAACTGAAAACATCAAATTTTATAAGCTATAAAAAATGATTTTACAGAGCTTGTAAGTATAATCTTTGTACAAGATGAAGATGATGTCATTTGTCTAAATCTTTATTGACCTCAATATTTTGCACGACCAAAAATTCTCATAGCCTTAAACATTCAAAGAGTTAATTTTAAAGGAGGATTTATTTTGAGCTGAAATTTTTTCCAGTAATGTTTTTTCAAGGATCAATAGCAATAGTTATGTAAACTTGTTAATTCTTATAGAGTACTCTTGTGTCCAAAGATGTATAAACATTATAATGTGTAATCGTGGGTAGATTCATCTCAACTAACAACTTAGAGCTGGCTGGAAGCATACATTGATATATTTGGCCATATTAACCTTGTTTACAAATGAATACAAACAATAAAATAGATCATCAGTTCATGATATAGGAAACACTTTTATTTATACAAACAATTTTTTAAATTTTAAATCTTAAACTTAACCTTGTAAAGCATATTGGAATTAGCTAAATGTTATATTCTATTTGGTGAATGGATTAAACAAAAGTTCAAGCCATTACTATTTTTCCTCTTTATTACATTACTCGAGCTAGAACACTAGCACTCATAATGGTTGGAAAATGAAAGAAAAAAATCAAATTGAATACAAGAGATGACAAACAAGTTTAACACAAGTGAATGACAAGATAAAAGAGATAACAGTAAAGGTGCAATTGGTCATTAACAAAACACTATAGGTAACTCAAAGAGTTATCTCAAATTCATCAATGAAGAGTTATCTCAAACTTATCGATAATAATCGTTAAAACGGGAAAACACAAAGATGGTTGTTGACATTTCTATTTTTGAATCAGGAGACACTAAAGATAAGCCTGCAAATCTCTGCAGTGGTTGAACAATAGATTAGGAATGTACTTTAAATCATTCATCAAAACAAATACACAAGATGGACTTTAAAATTAATCTCAAAATCTGTGATAAAGCTTTAAACTTTAAACCATAAAATAATCTTCACATCTCACTATACTATTATAGCCAAAAATAACAATTGGTTTACAATTTTTAGTTTAAAATTTGAAATTTAAAATGCTCCTGCTTTTGTAGAAACTGGTTTAATTCAATCCTATTTTTATGACCATCTCATTTTTCAGCTAAGCCCTCTGACAAGTCAGCCAAACTATAAAAATGTAGTTCACTAAACATAACTCTAGCTGCCTGTTAGTGCAGAGTTACTTGGCTGATGTCATCATCTACCTTCTGTTCTGTTAGTATCCAATGTTATTTCAGTAGGAATAAATCCCAAGTAAGCTGCTTATGATTGCCATCAGTTAATATTAGCCCTCAGCTTCTCCCACTATATCAATAAATCATCACAACTTGAAATGTGTTCAATTCTAAGCCACTCCAGTAATTCCCTCCTCTAAAACCAACACAATTTTTATGGCAAGTCAACTTGACTAATAGGTTATCACAAAATTATCTTTATAAAAGGGGAAGTTTTCTAAATATTTGACAAGTGTGTTTACATTTGGAAATAAGTTTGAAATAACATAATACCAACTTGTTGTAACCACCATTACCACTCATGCAGTGTCATTCAACCAACTTGTTGTAACCACCATTACCACTCATGCAGTGTCATTCAACCAACTTGTTCTAACCACCATTACCACTCATGCAGTGTCATTCAACCAACTTGTTGTAACCACCATTACCACTCATGCAGTGTCATTCAACCAACTTGTTCTAACCACCATTACCACTCATGCAGTGTCATTCAACCAACTTGTTGTAACCACCAATACCACTCATGCAGTGTCATTCAACCAACTTGTTGTAACCACCATTACCACTCATGCAGTGTCATTCAACCAACTTGTTCTAACCACCATTACCACTCATGCAGTGTCATTCAACCAACTTGTTGTAACCACCATTACCACTCATGCAGTGTCATTCAACCAACTTGTTGTAACCACCATTACCACTCATGCAGTGTCATTCAACCAACTTGTTGTAACCACCATTACCACTCATGCAGTGTCATTCAACCAACTTGTTGTAACCACCATTACCACTCATGCAGTGTCATTCAACCAACTTGTTGTAACCACCATTACCACTCATGCAGTGTCATTCAACCAACTTGTTGTAACTGTAACGATGTTACTTTATATTTCTCTTTCTATGTAGGCGTTCTCACAGTAATTAATCTTGTGCACAATAATTCACTGAAGAATTCGTTTATCCAAAACAACTTTAATATACATATATATTGTACACATAAGAATCATTTGAGGTAATATAACGTGGAAATCTTGAGCTATTCACTATCATGCTTCCATGTCGGAAGTCTACACACCACTGTTCGCCCAACACTTTCAACCAATAGAAATGCTCCTTTCTTCCCGAGTCCACCCTACATGTGACCTTACGTCACACAATTATGTTAATCAGATGTGACATTCACCCCCATCCTTCAAAAAAAATGTTTATGAAATACAACATTTTTGGTCTTCATAAAATCAAATCAATCTATATCTATATTTAAATTTCAAATATTTATCATCAATGAACATTCATTTTCTTACATACAACTTCTGGATATAGAATCAATAAGAAAAAATCTGTAGGACTGTAACAGTCTAAACATACGAAATAATGAGAAAAAATCTGTAGAACTGCAACAGTCTTAACATAAGAAATAATGAGAAAAAATCTGTAGGACTGCAACCGTCTACCTGTGCTGAAAAAATGAAAATGGACTTTTAAACACATCTGTAATTTTGTGTAATTAAAACATTTAAACACTCAATATTATTAAAATTAACTAATAATCCAATGGAATTCAAACACTGTTCCTTGTCCATTGTTCAACAAAGAAAAATATTAATATAATTACAGTCTCTGTTTGTATCCTTTAGGAATTCACAGACTAATGTTAAAACAGTTTCTTATTTTATCATTTAGTAATTCACAGAATGTCTTTTTAATAGTCTCTGGTTTTTTATCAGTTAGGAGTTCACAGAGTGTCTTTATTTATTGTCATTCTACTTAATATGTCTGCAACCACATTGTCCTTTCCCTTCACAGGTTTAATGTCAAATTTGTAGTCGGCTAATAGCATAGCCCAACGATTCACTTTGGCGTTGCTGATCTTCTTCTTGTTGAATGCCACAAGTGGTTTGTGGTCTGTTAGAAGAGTGAATGTTCTACCTAGAAGGTATTTTTGAAGTTTTTGTAGAGCCCACACTATGGCTAGACATTCTCTCTCTATGGGGCTGTAGTTACACTCTGTTTTGGTCAAATTTCTGCTAAGATACTGTATAGGATGTAGGATACCATCATGTTCTTGCATGAGGCACGCTCCTAATGCAATGGACGATGCATCGGTAGAAACAATGAAAGGTTTGTCCCATTGAGGTGTAACTAAGATGGGTTTCTTCCTGAATGCCTCCTGAATGTTCTCTAATGCGTTGAGGCAATATCCTGGAAATTGAAATTTTCTAATATCTTTGGTTTTTGTAACTTCTGTTAGTGGATGAACTATTTCTGCATAATTTGCAATAAAAGGTCTGTAAAAGTTACATAGTCCCAGCAGGGCTTGCACGTGTTTTTTAGATTTTGGGACAGACAGATTAAATATCTTGTTTTCATTTTCTGCAGTGGGAGTGACTGCACCGCCTCCTATTCTGTATCCCAAAAAATCTATATACTTCTTTCCAATGTTGATCTTTTCTGGTGAGATTGTCACATTATGTTTCTTGAGTCTATCCAGTACAGCTTCAAGTGTATGGATATGTGATTCCCAATCTTTAGTGTGGATGCATATATCGTCGACATAATGTACCACATTTGGAATTCCTTTTAGCATCACTTTCATAAATCTGCTAAAAGTGGCCGTACTGTTGACCAGTCCAAATGGCATTACTAACCATTCATACACCTCATCCATGGCTATGAATGCAGTGTATTTTATAGAATCAGGATCCATGTTAATCTGCCAAAAACCTCTGTTTAAGTCAAATGTAGTGAATATTCTGGAAGTACCAATTATGTCTATAATGTCTCTTGGGTCTCCAATAGGTTCATGGTCCAATTTTGTAATATTATTCAACTGTCTGTAGTCACAGCACAGTCGAATCTTTCCATTCTTCTTTTTTACTATGACAGTTGGTGAGGTATAGTTAGCTTCAACTGCTTTTCTTATTTTGTTTTCTTTAAGTAGGTAGTCAATTTCTTGCCTTACTGTGTCTCTATGTGCCATTGGAATAGGGTATACTTTGGTCTTGAAGGGTACATGTTCCAAAACTTGTATCTTGTGAGTCACAGTTTTTGTGTTGCCTGTTTCTTTTGTTATGACACCTTTGTATTTTTGAAAAATTTTGATCACTCTGTGTTTCATATTATCTGGTATGTCAGATGATATTTTTCCACTGTCAAGACTGTTCATTTTCATTGCATTGTCATTTTCATCATTTACCTTGATGATGACATTAACAGTTTGCTTTCCTTCTTTATTGTCATCATATGTTCTTAGTTTGTCAATATGTAATTTTTTCACATGTCCTTTGATATTGACACTATATGTGACATCACTAAGTTTCTCTTCAATTTTGTATGGACCTTCCCATGTGATTTCATTCTTTGTGTTTGGTAAGCATACTAGGACTTGTTGTTCAGGCTCAAATGTTCTCAAATGTCTGTGTCTATTTTTGATTTCTCTATGTCTTGTACTTTGCTTGATTAGTCTTTGCTTTGCTGCTTCAATACTATACAGTATTTTATCTCTAGTGTCAGACATCAGCTGATATCTGTCCTGTATGGCATCTTGTTTACTTATAAGCCTTTCTTTGAAATTCTTTAAGGGACTTGCAGGGTTTTGGCCAAACATTAACTCAAAAGGACTAAAGCCAGTGCTTTCATGTTTGCTGCTGTTGTATGCAAACAGTACTAAGGGTAAATATTCATGCCATCTGTCCTCATGGTCCACTGTCACCTTTAATAGCATATTCTTGATGGTTTTGTTTAGTCTTTCAATCACTCCATTTGACTGTGGATGGTACACTGTGCTGTGTACTTGTGTAATGTTTAACATTTTCATAATGGCTTGTGTCATCTGACCCTTGAATTGGCTGCCATTGTCCGACAGAAGTGTTTGAGGGAAACCATATCTGCTAAAAACATTGAGTAATGCGTTGCATATATTTTCTGCATCTATTCGCTTCAGTGGGATAGCTTCACCCCATCTGGTGGCTATGTCCACTATGGTTAGAGCATACATATGTTTCTTCTTTGACATCTTTTTGAATGGTCCTATCAGGTCTATAGCGATTTTCTCGAATAAAAAGTTTGCCTTGTCAGATGATTGTATGGGTGCTGTGTGCCTCCCATCTTTGGGATTATGTCGTAGACATACTGTACATGCCTTGATGTATTCTTTTATCTGCCTTGCCATTTTAGGCCAGTAAAAGTTTTCTGCTATTGTAGTAATTGTTTTCTTGGCGCCCATATGTCCACCTAAAGGACTGTCATGTGTCATTTTGATAATGGTTTCCTGTAACTTTTTGGGAAGAACCACTCTTTTGCACGTACCTTCCTGTGCAATGTTTATTAATATGCCTTTATCTAGCTTGTAATTTTTGTTGTGGCCTGTTTCATTGTCTTTGATAAGTTTCATTTTTATTTCCCTGATTGTGTTATCTTCTTCTTGTAGTTGTTTGAACTCTTGTTTGGACATCAGTTGGCTTCCTATTTCAAGTTTCTCATCAACTTCAATGTCTGTGATCTCTTTTCTTTTAGTAGTGGCTCTTGTTTGTACAGTAGCACATACTTGATGGTTGTTATCATGCCAGGCCTTGTATACTTCATCAGTATTGTCCACCACACCTTCAATGTTCCCTATAATAAGATCACAAATGGCGTCTTGTAAGACTCTGGCTCTAACTTTACCATGAAACCAGGGTGAGTTGATGGTGAAAATTGCAGTTGGACACTCTCTCTTTGTGCCATCAGCCATTATCAGTGTGTCTTTTTTCCCATCATACTCTTCTTCTTTCACCATCTTATCACGGACTACAATTGTTGTGCATCCAGTGTCACGAAGACACATACACTTTCGATCATTGATGTACACTGGGTAACATTTCAGTGTGCCATGATCCTTTATAGTGGCCACAGTACTACTAGATTGTGATTCTTCTTGTTTCATTTTTACTTTATTATCTCCCTCTTGGTGGTCATTCCTTCTCCAGGGTTGATCATGATTTCTGTATCTGGAGTCATGATTGTATCTGCCTCTCCATGATCTTCTACCTTTGATTTCAAAATGACCTTGTCTTGACCTTTCTTCTGTTTTCTTTCTTATAGGGCTGCCATTAGGTGACACCCTATTTGGTTGTCCTTTATTGTGGTAACACTGCTTCGCCATATGTCCTGGCTTGTTACAGTACCAACAAATAGTTTGTCTGTTGCCTTGGTTTGGCAGACTCTGGTTTCTCATACCTTGCCTTTTTTCTTGACTTTTAATTTGTATTGCTGCAAATATGTCTTGTCTCTTATCCATTTCCACATTCGGATGAGAGTCTTTGAATGTTCGTAATGCATTTGTTAGCTCTGCTTGAGTACGAACTTTCTTGTCAGTCAAATATGTGAATAGGGTTGGTGTTGCATTTTCTAAAAACTTGTCAATTAACACCATGTCTATTATGGCCTTTGGATTGCTCGTATCTATTGCTGTCAGTTCCAGCCATTTTGTTAGTTTGACTTGTGCTTCATGTACTATGATCTGTGGATCTTTGTCCATCTTGATTCTCATTTCATGAAATTCTCTTCTATAATCATTTTCTGACTTTCCAAAATGACATAGAAGTGCCTTTTTGACATTCTTATATATGCTTTTGTCTTCTTTGGCTATACTGTTATAAGCTTCAAATGCTTCTCCAGTTAATTGAGTCATCAGTTGTGCTGGCCAATCTTCTTCATTATAGCCTTTCATAGCCATTATGGATTCGAAATAATCCAGATAAACATCCATTTTTTCTTTTTGGCTATCATATTTTCTTACTTTGATAGTATCCCTTGGTGCTGACCTTCTATTTGTTTCATCACCAGGATTGTGGCCTCTACTCCCTAGCTCAATTTGTAATTTTAAGGTGTCTTGTTTCATTTTTTCAAGTTCTCTTTCACTTATGAGTTTTTGCCTCTGTTCTTCATTAGCAATTCTTGCTTTTTCTTCAGCTATTCTTGCTTTTTCTTCAGCTTCTCTTTGATTTTCTTTTTCTTCAGCTTTTCTTCGCTGTTCTTTTTCTTCAGCTTCTCTTACTTTTTCTTCAATGAAATCTCTCATTTCTTTTCCCTTTAATCCCATCTCTTTAGCTATGGTGGTGAATCTTTCGTAGTAATCCATGTTTTGTTTGATTGAATAATATGAATCTAGCAATTCGGTAAGGAATGTATGTATATATATTGATAAAGTTATAAATCGTCCAAATGAAATATCTTGAATTCAAAATGTTAAGTTCAAATAAGTGACACGTCTAAACCATGAAATCTAGTTATTGGCAAGATGAGACAACAAAAAGAATCCTCACACGGGATCTTTAGTATACTTTATATATACGCTCCCTCAGATTGACAAAATATATTAAATGGTCCGATCGTTTTGAATAAAAGTCACTTGGTTAAAATTTCAATTTTCGAGTAGTTTTTTAAACAATTTAGTTCATTCCATTAATCCAAAATTGCGATAATCAAACTCTTCACACAATGAATGGATAAAAATTCCGTTCCGTTATTTTATAATTCACACCAACACATTGAATAGTCCATAGCTTCTCGGTTCGATGTTATGTTTACTAATACTAATATTTCCTGGAATCAACTAGCATTAAGCCTGTTGACGTCACGACCTATATATGTTCACCGTGTGTCACCATTCAGTAAGCCTACACGACCCAGATTCCAGTACTGTGTAGTATGCTTGTACTGTCGTCGAATGTGACGTAGAACCAACTAGGCGACCTAGTTGTATATACCGTACACTGTGACCATGCGCCTGTATGCCGCCATTTTGAAATCTCCTTGTATTTTCATTGAACCACAAAAGTTTATTCACAGCTTCTTACGAACTTGAATATTCAAAAATACTATAGCTGGTATTATTTCTTATTTTAAAGAATACTTTCCTTTTTTGAAAATATCCAATACTTATTTCCACGAAACCTCTTTCAAGTCTTTCTTGAAATCTCTTCTACAGTGTTCACATGGAACTTTTACTTCGACACCAATGTAACGATGTTACTTTATATTTCTCTTTCTATGTAGGCGTTCTCACAGTAATTAATCTTGTGCACAATAATTCACTGAAGAATTCGTTTATCCAAAACAACTTTAATATACATATATATTGTACACATAAGAATCATTTGAGGTAATATAACGTGGAAATCTTGAGCTATTCACTATCATGCTTCCATGTCGGAAGTCTACACACCACTGTTCGCCCAACACTTTCAACCAATAGAAATGCTCCTTTCTTCCCGAGTCCACCCTACATGTGACCTTACGTCACACAATTATGTTAATCAGATGTGACAGTAACCACCATTACCACTCATGCAGTGTCATTCAACCAACTTGTTGTAACCACCATTACCACTCATGCAGTGTCATTCAACCAACTTGTTCTAACCACCATTACCACTCATGCAGTGTCATTCAACCAACTTGTTCTAACCACCATTACCACTCATGCAGTGTCATTCAACTGTATTAGTCTAAATAGAAATATCAAAAGTAGGTTAAATAGCAGTCAATATTGATAGTACTATACCAACAAGTACTTCAGTTTAGATCATTGATTTGTTCTATATGTAAAGGCTCTGAGACTTTGAAGCAGTTATAAACAAGATTTAAATATTGAAGACCTACAAGAGCACAAATAAAAACAAAGCGCCCCCTCCCCCCACACACAACCCCAGCTTGGTGAAGATACAAGCCATTGGTCACAGGGTAGACAACTAGAAGACGGGCTCTGAAGTGCCCCTTCCCTTCCCAACTAGAGATAGAACCTTGCTGATAGAATCAATATCTCATTACTGCCACATTCAAGCTGTCCACACGTAGAGGGCTCGTGGTGGTGGCCCTCCACCAACTACATCTAATGATGGCAACTCTCATAGCACCACCAACAACATCTAATGATGGTAGCTCTCGTAGCTCCACCAACTACATCTAATGATGGCAGCTCTCATAGCTCCACCAACGACATCTAATGATGGCAGCTCTCATAGCTCCACCAACTACATCTAATGATGGCAGCTCTCATAGCTCCACCAACAACATCTAATGATGCTCTCATAGCTCCACCAACTACATCTAATGGTGGTAGCTCTAATAGCTCCACCAACTACATCTAATGATGGCAGCTCTCATAGCTCCACCAACTACATCTAATGCTGGCAGCTCTCATAGCCCCACCAACGACATCTAATGATGGCAGCTCTCATAACTCCACCAACGACATCTAATGATGGTAGCTCTCATAGCTCCACCAACTACATCTAATGATGGTAGCTCTCATTGCTCCCATCTCAGTTCATCCAACCCTGGTATGACAGACTTGATACCACAGTGGGGCGTGGCTCAAGAATGTGACAGACATCTGTCCCCATTGTACCGTGTTCAGACACAAAGTACTGGCCTGTTTATGTATGAGAGGTCACCGGGGCAAGAAGGGAGCTCAGGAGAGAACATTTCCTTAACTGGAAGGCTGTTAACTGGCAGTCTTATACAAACATTGCCACAAGTGCTGTTTACAATTTTTTTTTAATTTTGAAGGGAGGGAGGGGGTGGGGGTGGTGGCTTGACTCCCGGGCCAAGGGACTCAACCCACTCTGTCCAAACAGTTGAATCAGATCTTACAAACAGATGTGCTGCAAAACTCGTGGAGAATTGAGAACCAACGGTTTTGAACAAGAGATTTTAAGGACATTTCCCCACCATGTATTGTCAACGCAAGTCACGTGTGTGACGTCACCCACCCAGGAGCCAAGGACACGTCACACACACAGCAGAAGGGAACGCGTGTACCAAAAAATGTGTGCAGACTAATTATTAGATAAATATGACAATAAAGGGGTTTATGCTCGCCGTCTGCTAACATCACGATCATCACGTGCTACACAAAATGGAGTTCCCAGTGACGTCAAGCCCAAGCCTCAAGTCATCGTAACAAGATATAGGCTCCCATATCACGACCTTATGTTCAATAAGACATTACAACTACAGCATACAAATGCACGGAAGCAACTGAGAAATCCCCACGCTCCTATTTATATATATTTAATGATTAATTTAAATTTAATCGTTAACTTTTGAAAAATTAAAGATTAATTAATCGTTAATTTCGATTAAAGCCAAAAATTAAAATTTATGAAGTCATAAGTAACACTTATTAAACGTTCTTATTGAAAATCTAAATAACACTGGAATGTCATCTTTTAACCAAAAAAGCAAAAGACAAGTGTGTTGACATTATTTGGATCAAGTGATTAGCGGGTCTAATTGACAATAAATAGAAGTAAAAAAAAGATTTTTAAAAACCACGTTTTTATAAGCGGACTAAAAAGAAGAAAATAATTTAAAACTTATTAGTTCAAGTACTTCAATTTAATATGACTAAAAACGTGGGGCGGGCGCTTATAAGGTGTAACATATGCGGTTCACTCATTCTCTCACTTGTAGATCTCTCTTTTTACCTTCTTAATTAGAAATCTTTAAATTTTATACCAAACACCTGCCCCACGTTTTTAGTCATATTAAATCGAAGTACTTGAACTAATAAGTTTTAAATTATTTTCTTCTTTTTAGTCCGCTTATAAAAACGTGGTTTATAAAAATCTTTTTTTTTACTTCTATTTATTTTATTCTTTTTAGTCCACTTATAACAACCTGGTTTTTTAAAATATTTTTTTACCTATATTTATTTTACCAAACACCTCACAAGCGCCCGCCCAACGTTTTAAAAACATTGTGATGTGGTCACGGGGCGAACTCACAGATGTCAACAAAAGCCGACGGTACAGATGCTTTTATATAGACTATAGATAAACTTAAAAGTTCAATAATTTAATAACGGTACATTTGATCGATCTGAAATTTTTATACAATGCATTGTCATCCAAGATCTATCTGTGGTAAAATGTTCAGATCTCTAGGACCATCAGAAGTGGTTCAATTTTACATTGGCAGATTTGAAAAAATCTTGGACAAACCAACAATGCCACACCAACGAAAGCGAGTTAATAAAAACGTGGTAAAATATAACCAGCCGAGCTGAACAATCATTCACATAGAACTGAGGTAACTGGTATGCACAAAACGGTCTTGGCAAGGAATGACATTATCGGATATCGGTGTACATTAAGTTTCCACCATTGTAGAGGGTTAATGGATTCAGGAAGTTTCATCTACATTTTGTAACGCAGTAATTCATTAGAAGAACTGTCGTCATTTTCTGTCACTGAGTCAGTCTCCATTACTGCCATTAGCTTAATACGCTTTTCATTTGGTTTGAAAAGTAGGCGACGTATTAGAACCATGGTAGGCAAAATTCATCAACATTTTGAACAGTCAGTCAATAGTTTAAAACCAAAATGTTCGTGTAATCGTCAGGAAAGTTATTATTTATCGGCCATTTTTTATATATATTTTTTTACTTTTTGACTTTCAATAATTCGTAAGTGATGGGTCGATTAATCGTTAAAAAATAATTAAATCGTTAAAAATGTATCGATTAATCAAGAAATTAATTGTTTATTTCCGCAGCCGTCGCAGCCCTAATTTTTTTCTAAGGTAAACATAACTTTACTCGCGGGATATTGTAACAATTGTCTCATAAGTTAGGTTTTATCAATAGGAAACGCGAATCTGAAATGTTAATATTGACGATATTTTAATTATTTTTTAAATATATTTTTTCAATACATAGAAATGAAAACAGTTAAAAATGCTATATCTGGGCGGCTGTATTAATTGCCTCAATAAAGGGGAGTGGGGGTGGGGGCGAACATTGCAGTTAAGAAAATCAAATGACGGGGCTGATTAAATTTTGTGTTATTGTCATTTCCAAGCTTGAATATCGCACAGTCAGGTCAAGACGTTAACTTTCTAACTGAAATACAAACAAAATAAAGCAGCTTTGACTATTTACAAATGTATGGTTGTCAAGAACTGAGCTAAACCAAGTGAAGATAAAAGCGTGTCAAAGTCAGTCAAATCTCTCAGTCCAAACACACTGCGCGATTTGAAGCCGTTGTATCACCGTGTTTTTTTTGTTGTTGTTGCTGACAATATTTATATAAGATTTATCGCAATTACCAAAGGTAAACATTAATCTTATCACGTATCCCAGTCTAATAGTGACCTTCGCCCAGTCTAATAGTGACATTCACCCAGTCTAATAGTGATCTTCACCCAGACTAATAGTGACCTTCACCCAGTCTAATAGTTACCTTCACCCAGTTTAATAGTGACCTTCGCCAAGTCTAATAGTGACCTTCACCCAGTCTAATAGTGACCTTCACCCAGTCTAATAGTGACCTTCACCCAGTCTAAGACGAGCGACCTTTGCCTAGTCCAGTTGACCCCACAAGGATTATCACCCCCAACGTCAGAATACGCAACGGTCATTTCTTGCAAACAAGATCTCCAAAACACGGTACGGCCAACGCGGACAAACACGTGTCCCCAGGCCGCGACGACAAACAAGTGTCCCTAGGTTAACAGTTGAGAGTTGTGTGTTTCCACCTGTTGATTGTGGCGTGCCGCCATGGCTTATGGTCTGGTGATAACAAAAGGATTTCGCCTTAAACCCCTAGGTCTGTGGACGGTCGTGCACGTGGATGATATCATAGTGAGGAGCACGATTGGTCCTATCAACGTGGATGATATAGTGATGAGCCCGATTGGTCCTATCAACGTGGATGATATAGTGATGAGCCCGATTGGTCCTATCAACGTGAATGATATAGTTATGAGCCCGATTGGTCCTATCAAACTGGATGATATAGTGATGAGCCCGATTGGTCCTATCAACGTGGATGATATCATAGTGATGAGCCCGATTGGTCCTATCAACGTGGATGATATAGTGATGAGCCCGATTGGTCCTATCAACGTGGATGATATAGTGATGAGCCCGATTGGTCCTATCAACGTGGATGATATCATAGTGATGAGCCCGATTGGTCCTATCAACGTGGATGATATCATAGTGATGAGCCGGATTGGTCCTATCAACGTGGATGATATAGTGATGAGCCCGATTGGTCCTATCAACGTGGATGATATAGTGATGAGCCCGATTGGTCCTATCAACGTGGATGATATCATAGTGATGAGCCCGATTGGTCCTATCAACGTGGATGATATAGTGATGAGCCCGATTGGTCCTATCAACGTGGATGATATCATAGTGATGAGCCCGATTGGTCCTATCAAACTGGATGATATAGTGATGAGCACGATTGGTCCTATCAAACTGGATGATATAATAGTGATGATCCCGATTGGCCCTATCAACGTGGATGATATAGTGATGAGCCCGATTGGTCCTATCAACGTGGATGATATCATAGTGATGAGCCCGATTGGTCCTATCAACGTGGATGATATAGTGATGAGCCCGATTGGTCCTATCAACGTGGATGATATCATAGTGATGAGCCCGATTGGTCCTATCAAACTGGATGATATAGTGATGAGCACGATTGGTCCTATCAAACTGGATGATATAATAGTGATGATCCCGATTGGCCCTATCAACGTGGATGATATCATAGTGAGGAGCACGATTGGCCCTATCGATTAGTGAGTGAAACGATCTTAGTGGATCCGGAAACAGAGCTTGGGACTTTCGAGCCCGATATGACGTCATGAAGGAATATTAGATGTCCATATCAACAAAAATTGTGTGCAATATTCCCCCCTGCCCAATGTAGTACAGCACACGTGACAACGAAAATTGAGACAAGCCATTACCCGGATGATAGCAGAGCGCTGTCACCCTGAACACTGGAAATACGGAGACCGACCAAGAGGCGGGTTCTTCTCGGTAACTTGGTCAAAATGTCTTACAACGTCTTACTGGTTTAGTTAGTCATCAATATCTTGGTTTCATGTTGTCTAAGGATAATGTGGTATATTGAGTAGCTCTGTACACAATCTACACAATCCACGTATTTTGATGACTTTGAATCAGTATATCTCTGTAAGCTATGTTTTAGTAACTCTCTGTAAGCTATGTTTTCGAAACAACTTATCTTGCTAAACTCAATCTCTGTATGTATACAAGCATATATTTTTCATATGACGTTAATATAAGGTACTTCATTTGACGTGGTAGCAAGTAGCCAAAACTCTCTGTATGTAAGCAATCATATATCCTATATAAAGTAATTCATTTGACGTTGTAGCAAGTAGCCAATGATGTCCAAAACAACCAATGATACTGATACAGATGTGTGCAGTTGAATTTGAATGTTATCAGATCTACAAGCAGTGATTATTTATTTCATGCCAGCAAGTAACAACGGTGATCTATCAGACCAGTTATTCCTTAAACTCTTCCCGCGTATTGTGTCCTGCTGAGAAACAAACTCAAATGACGAGAACTTTAGGGCCGGTTGGGGGGGGGGATGTGCTATTGCGATACAGAACCCGGTAACACCTGCCAGGAAACTTACAGAATACACTATAAATAGAAAGTTAAGGTGGTATACAGATCGAATAACTGAACGATTTTTTCTTCACTGGTTTAATTAGGACTGGCTCTGTTTCAAACGATGTCTGTCGGCAGTATGGTCTTCCACTGGCACTCGTTTGAGAGCGTAGCTACAGAAGAGTAAAATCTTGTTACGATAGAGAGATAAGAATAAACAGCTACAATAAAGCAACCTTCCTGCTAACGTGCCAAAGCAACCTGTTTTCATATAACTCAAACCAACTGATGTTCTTAACTCACAAGAAAACCAAACTCAATCTTTGAGCAGCAAAAAACATTTAAATAAAAGTGGTCACTTCCTTTAAAACAAGAATTGTTGCGACAAACGTAAGGTCGGCATTTTGACGGTGTCTAATGATACTATTACTGACAACTGAGACGGTGTCTAATGATACTATTACTGACAACTGAGACGGTGTCTAATGATACTATTACTGACAACTGAGACGGTGTCTAATGTGTCTAATGATACTATTACTGACAACTGAGACGGTGTCTAATGATACTATTACTGACAACTGAGACGGTGTCTAATGATACTATTACTGACAACTGAGACGGTGTCTAATGATACTATTACTGACAACTGAGACGGTGTCTAATGATACTATTACTGACAACTGAGACGGTGTCTAATGATACTATTACTGACAACTGAGACGGTGTCTAATGATACTATTACTGACAACTGAGACGGTGTCTAATGATACTATTACTGACAACTGAGACGGTGTCTAATGATACTATTACTGACAACTGAGACGGTGTCTAATGATACTATTACTGACAACTGAGACGGTGTCTAATGATACTATTACTGACAACTGAGACGGTGTCAAATGATACTATTACTGACAACTGAGACGGTGTCTAATGATACTATTACTGACAACTGAGACGGTGTCTAATGATACTATTACTGACAACTGAGACGGTGTCTAATGATACTATTACTGACAACTGAGACGGTGTCTAATGATACTATTACTGACAACTGAGACGGTGTCTAATGATACTATTACTGACAACTGAGACGGTGTCTAATGATACTATTACTGACAACTGAGACGGTGTCTAATGATACTATTACTGACAACTGAGACGGTGTCTAATGATACTATTACTGACAACTGAGACGGTGTCTAATGATACTATTACTGACAACTGAGACGGTGTCTAATGATACTATTACTGACAACTGAGACGGTGTCTAATGATACTATTACTGACAACTGAGACGGTGTCAAATGATACTATTACTGACAACTGAGACGGTGTCTAATGATACTATTACTGACAACTGAGACGGTGTCTAATGATACTATTACTGACAACTGAGACGGTGTCTAATGATACTATTACTGACAACTGAGACGGTGTCTAATGATACTATTACTGACAACTGAGACGGTGTCTAATGATACTATTACTGACAACTGAGACGGTGTCTAATGATACTATTACTGACAACTGAGACGGTGTCTAATGATACTATTACTGACAACTGAGACGGTGTCTAATGATACTATTACTGACAACTGAGACGGTGTCTAATGATACTATTACTGACAACTGAGACGGTGTCTAATGATACTATTACTGACAACTGAGACGGTGTCTAATGATACTATTACTGACAACTGAGACGGTGTCTAATGATACTATTACTGACAACTGAGACGGTGTCTAATGATACTATTACTGACAACTGAGTCGGTGTCTAATGATACTATTACTGACAACTGAGACGGTGTCTAATGATACTATTACTGACAACTGAGACGGTGTCTAATGATACTATTACTGACAACTGAGACGGTGTCTAATGATACTATTACTGACAACTGAGACGGTGTCTAATGATACTATTACTGACAACTGAGACGGTGTCTAATGATACTATTACTGACAACTGAGACGGTGTCTAATGATACTATTACTGACAACTGAGACGGTGTCTAATGATACTATTACTGACAACTGAGACGGTGTCTAATGATACTATTACTGACAACTGAGACGGTGTCTAATGATACTATTACTGACAACTGAGTCGGTGTCTAATGATACTATTACTGACAACTGAGACGGTGTCTAATGATACTATTACTGACAACTGAGACGGTGTCTAATGATACTATTACTGACAACTGAGACGGTGTCTAATGATACTATTACTGACAACTGAGTCGGTGTCTAATGATACTATTACTGACAACTGAGACGGCTAGCTAAAAAACATCCGGTTGTCATCCATACATTAAAGAGATTACATACACTAGAGATATTACACACATTTAAAGAAAACAAACTGACAATGCTTGCATTTTCGGAATAAACCAATTTTGTTGGATAAGTATTGATGGCGATTTTCTCGCCTCTCATTGGATATCAAACAAAGGCTATAAAACAAAGGTCATCACACTTAGAAGAAGAAGCTGTTGCAACAGATGATTGGATGACAGTAAATATTTTCGAGGTAGAAACCAAAGTCTAACACCTGGCCGCCCGACGATTATCAAATAAGGGGGTGGGGGGCGTTACACTACATTGCTCTACTTGTTACTAGTTAGTAACAAATGTTTGTACTCAGTATTATCCGTGGTCCAATAGTCGGTCCACATGACCTCAGATCAACTCCAGAGGTTAACGGTACAGAGGATGTAACAGATGTTTGTATCACTCACCGACCCTTCCACCCCGCTACTGAGTCTGATGACCATATGCCATACCCAACTCCTTGTTTGTATCACTCACCGACCCTTCCACCCCGCTACTTAGTCTGATGACCATATGCCCTACCCAACTCCTTGTTTGTATCACTCACCGACCCTTACACCCCGCTACTGAGTCTGATGACCATATGCCCTACCCAACTCCTTGTTTGTATCACTCACCGACCCTTACACCCCGCTACTGAGTCTGATGACCATAAACCCTACCCAACTCCTTGTTTGAATCCCTCACCGACCCTTCCACCCCGCTTCTGAGTCTGATGACCATATGCCCTACCCAACACCTTTTGAGAACAACGTTAAGTCTTTAAAAGAAAGAAACCAAAGGAGTGCTTCCCCGTTGTCGATGTCCCTCATTAGCCAGGCCAACTGAGTGAAATTTCGGACGGGGGCCATGTCAACCGGAGGTGCTTCCAGAATGCCACTTTGCAGCCCCACAGTAAGGGATATTCCAACTCAAGGCTTGATGTCCAACTCAAGACTTGATGGTCAACTCAATTTGTTTACCAAAGTAGGTCATCAAACAGCAATGTTACTGTTTATTACATGTCAGAGTATCAATGACAAATGGCGAAAATTGGGAGGAGAGCCATCAGCAAAGCATATCGCATTATAATGAAAGTCTAGCGCCGTGCTATAAAGCTTTCCAAAAGTATTTTTAAATACTTTTTGAATGGGACCACAACCAGGAGGCTCGCCCACCAACCATGAGGCTCGCCCACCAACCATGAGGCTCGCCCACCAACCATGAGGCTCGCCCACCAACCAGGAGGCTCGCCCACCAACCATGAGGCTCGCCCACCAGCCATGAGGCTCGCCCACCAACCATGAGGCTCGCCCACCAACCATGAGGCTCGCCCACCAACCATGAGGCTCGCCCACCAACCAGGAGGCTCGCCCACCAACCAGGAGGCTCACCCACCAACCAGGAGGCTCGCCCACCAACCAATCAGTTAAGACCATACTACTTTGGGGCACATGTCAACATCTCAATCAGTTAAGCCCATACTACTTTGGGGCACATAGATACAGAATGACGAAGGTCGGTGACAAGGAAGTTCTATCGTAACAAACTGTTATAAACCAGAGCAAACAGTCAATGACAGAAGACAGAATTATAGACATCCATTTGAAGAAGTTAGTCTGTTAGTAAAACAGCAGGGTTTGAAGGCTGTAGATATATCTTCCAATTACACTACATCTGACACTGTTGATGTTTAGTTTGGTACAACAAAAAAAAGGGGGAGGGCGTATTTACAATAATTAGCCGAAATAAACAATGCATTCAATGTATTATCTCTTCTATACGCCAAGTGAAGACTAATCAATTTAAACTAGGGCTGTTATCGATTAATTTAAATTTAATCGTTAACTTTTGAAAAATTATCGATTAATTAATGGATAATTTCGATTACAGCAAAAAATATAAACTTATGACGTCATTAAACTGAACATTACTCACGGACATTGAAAATTTAAAATATTTTAAACTAAATTTTATGACAATGTGTTGATACTTGATCGGATGTTAGTGCTGAAGGTGGAACGTCAGCGATGTATTTGATCCTTTAAATAAAAGAGAAATGTTTATGGCAGTGAACACAGTAAACGTTTTCACCATCTTCGACTTTGCCATCGGCAGTTAGCTTAAAAACAAAATTGTTGCTCATTTTTCTAGTTATATGTTTAAATTTAACTGCGCTGATGCTGTCAGACATTTTTTAGTTGACGTCTGCCGGTCCACATGGAGTAATAAAATAAATTATAATATTACGCGGGAGAAGTTTGTACGTAAAAAATTATAATTAATTAATCGATACGGTGATAATGTGTGCAATGGTGGTAATGTGTGCAATGGTGGTATTGTGTGCAATGGTGATAATGTGTGCAATGGTGGTAATGTGTGCAATGGTGGTAATGTGTTTAATGGAGGTAATGTGTGCAATGGTGGTAATGTGTGTAATGTGTGCAATGGTGGTAATGTGTGTAATGGAGGTAATGTGTGCAATGGTGGTAATGTGTGTAATGTGTGCAATGGAGGTAATGTGTGCAATGGTGGTAATGTGTGTAATGTGTGCAATGGTGGTAATGTGTGTAATGGAGGTAATGTGTGCAATGGTGGTAATGTGTGTAATGGATGTAATGTGTGCAATGGTGGTAATGTGTGTAATGGAGGTAATCTCTATGCAAGGTGGTAATTCATGTCCCAAAATCATGGAAATGTAACTAAGCTCACTATAAAGCCTTCTAACATTGACCCTACTTGACCCCACATAGACAATAGATGACTTGACCCACAGAGACAATACATGACTTGACCCACCAGAGACATCGCATGACTTGACCCCATAGAGACAATACATGACTTCACCCACCAGAGACATCGTATGACTTGACCCCATAGAGACAATACATGACTTGACCCCACAGAGACATCGCATGACTTGACCCCATAGACAATGCATGACTTGACACCACAGAGACATCGCATGACTTGACCCCACAGAGACATCGCATGACTTGACCCCATAGAGACAATACATGACTTCACCCCACAGAGACATCGCATGACTTGACCCCATAGACAATGCATGACTTGACACCACAGAGACATCGCATGACTTGACCCCATAGACAATACATGACTTCACCCCACAGAGACAATGCATGAATTTTCATTGTATAAGGGATGTTACAAAAACAAATAAAGAACAGTGTCAACAATCTTTCTATGTGACCTAACAACGGTCTCAACAATCTTTCTATGTGATCTAACAACAGTCTCAACTATCTTTCTATGTGATCTAACAACAGTTTCAACTATCTTTCTATGTGATCTAACAACAGTCTCAACAATCTTTCTATGTGATCTAACAACAGTTTCAACTATCTTTCTATGTGATCTAACAACAGTTTCAACTATCTTTCTATGTGATCTAACAACAGTGTCAACAATCTTTCTATGTGATCTAACAACAGTTTCAACTATCTTTCTATGTGATCTAACAACAGTTTCAACTATCTTTCTATGTGATCTAACAACAGTCTCAACAATCTTTCTATGTGATCTAACAACAGTTTCAACTATCTTTCTATGTGATCTAACAACAGTTTCAACTATCTTTCTATGTGATCTAACAACAGTCTCAACAATCTTTCTATGTGATCTAACAACAGTCTCAACAATCTTTCTATGTGATCTAACAACAGTCTCAACAATCTTTCTATGTGATCTAACAACAGTCTCAACAATCTTTCTATGTGATCTAACAACAGTCTCAACAATCTTTCTATGTGATCTAACAACAGTCTCAACAATCTTTCTATGTGATCTAACAACAGTCTCAACAATCTTTCTATGTGATCTAACAACAGTCTCAACAATCTTTCTATGTGATCTAACAACAGTCTCAACAATCTTTCTATGTGATCTAACAACAGTCTCAACAATCTTTCTATGTGATCTAACAACAGTCTCAACAATCTTTCTATGTGATCTAACAACAGTCTCAACAATCTTTCTATGTGATCTAACAACAGTCTCAACAATCTTTCTATGTGATCTAACAACAGTCTCAACTATCTTTCTATGTGATCTAACAACAGTCTCAACAATCTTTCTATGTGATCTAACAACGGTCTCAACAATCTTTCTATGCGACCTAACAACCATCTCAACAATCTTTCTATGTGATCTAACAACAGTCTCAAAATTCTTTCTATGCGACCTAACAACAGTCTCAACAATCTTTCTATGTGACCTAACAACAGTCTCAACTATCTTTCTATGTGATCTAACAGTCTCAAAAATCTTTATATGTGACAAAATATAATTTCTCAACACTGAAAGTTACAATAGGTTGTATGACACAGGAGGAGATAGATGTTCTGAAACAGACCTCCTCAAACAAAGAAATAAAACAATCAAGACACAATATCTGGACTTTGAACCATGGAAAGGCTTAATTTAGTTAATCATTTGTACTCCATTTATGATACAGCATAATAAAAATAGCTGTTTAATATATATAGAACCCTAATAAATCGGATATTACATTATAAAAATGTGGTTCTAGAATCTTCAAAAATGTGCAGTTATCCATTAACAACAATTATTTATCTAAAAGGCCAGTTTTATTTCGTTGACAAATATAAATAAATTAAAAGGGGATGTTTATTGATATAGATCTGACCTACATAAGCATGCAACACAAATAATGCAAGGAAGCAGATACAAGCGCTAAATAAAAATGTAATATTCTACTAAATGTTTTCATAATAGATTAATGAGTAATTCTTACAAGGCAGCCTCTTAGTAAAACTAATTAAATGGAATCTGCGTGTGGTTGAAATAGTCGGTCACAGATACACATTTGTTTATGTTAGAACTTGCATACGAACACAACTTGAGTGTCAATGGATTTTAATACTATAGTATATGGACATTTAATACAATATATTATTATATGCCATAAAACTCATTATGTTCTCATCAGCAAGCCCCCACCAGAAATATAACTAAGAACCAATAATCCGTTTGACATTTAAGAAATATTCATTGTCCTAATCTAGTTACAGGACACAGATATATCTTACAGCACTGCTTGTAAAATAAACACAACATATAGAATAGTTGCTCCATAATCCCATCTAGTACTACATTTAGTACTAGGTCAGATTAAAACCTTCCCTAACTTTATGATAAAATGCAAGTCAATATCAAAGTCAGCAATCTAAGCAGCTGCACTAGGAATCAAATCTGAGTTATTTGATTTAAAATGTTCAAGTGCTAATGAAACACAACTTCATAATTGTCTCATTTGTAAAAAAAAATGTGAGAAAAGTTAATCATTAATTAAGAAATTTTGTAGAAAAGTAATATTTCAAATAAATGTTTGACTGAGCTTCTTGCAAGTGGCAGCCATTCTTGTCAAAAGCTGTATGTGTACAACTCAAATAAAATAAGTTTTAGTTATTCTTTACAGATTCCTTGAATGAATGAGGTCACTTTTGATTAATGCATCTATCATCTAGTGTTATTCAAAACTAGGTTAACCTGGGTTTAAACAACCTCTCAATTGTCTTGGTTTTTAAGTCTAAAGTGGATTTTAATTAATTGATTGATTTTTATTTATTTTTCAATGTATCTCTTCATAGTATTCCTTTATTGCATGATACAATATTTGTTTGAGCATACAGGTCAGATAGAGTCCTTTATTTCATGACACAATGTTCGTCTCGCTACAATGAGCCAGTTGTTTGAACATACAGGTTAGACAGAGTTGTGGATATATTTTTTTTAAGTTACACAAAGTTACATGATTTTCATTTGTTCCCTTCTTTATAAAGACTGATTAAATTTAGTTGGTTATTCAGGACGGTCAGGCTAGTAGGAGTTGCAGATTTAAATGCTAAAAATACAGGTTAGATAGACTTGTACCAGAAGACTTTCAAAGATAACAAAGTATTGTTCTTTTCATTTCATTGAGTTTTGTTAATTTTGTAACTGTTTGTCCAACATTTTGCACTACTTTTTAAACATTTCACAATTATTTTTTTCTTGAAACAAAAGGTCAAGGTAAAGAACATTTACCAGAAATAATAACAAATAAAATAATTTAACAAGCACATTTATCATGCTTACTGTAAACTATAAATAATGAAATTGATTCGTAATTAGAAAAACTTTTTAAAAAATAATTTATTTTAAGCTGATAGTAATAAGTAAAGCAAACAAAATAAAACTATTTCAAAGTAAACTCAAATTTAGAATGACAATGTTCAACATAATTATAGTCCTTAGTCAATTTTATTTAGAATAATAATAAACAACAAGTGCATCTCACAAACACAAAAGGTCTATTGTTTTAAGACTAATGCACCTTATGCAATTTCTTTTGTTAGCTAAAGGTAACTTTTAAGATGAAATGTAAACAATAAGTATAACTCACAACACAAGGTTCTTTTGATTCCTGGTAAAAGCATCTTATGAAATATCTCAGAAATAGATAGTTATAGTGAATGGAGCAAAATTAAAAAACTTTTTTGCTTTTTTTAAAAGGAAAAAATGAATTGTGTAAATTGAAACAAAAACATCATCTCCATCAGGATACAATATTTAACTTAACATTCCTCATATGCAGCAATAAATGAATCAAATGACAGTTTTAACATTTTATATTAAATGTTTGCCTCTACAATTTAAATTTAACATTTAAAAATAAATAAAAAGGGTATGTGATTAAATAAGTGACACCAGAGATTAGTGTAATAACATTAATATTGATCCTTATCAATAATCTTTAAAGGAAGAAACTACAATTGATCTAAAGGTGCAAATGTTAATCTCAGATCTATAGTAATGACACAACAAATATGGAAACAAACATGTGTACAATTTTACAAACAGAACCACAACAGATGTCAACTTACACTTACCATGTGGATGGCCTCTGGGTAGATGGCTTCTGTAATAACTCCTCTGTTCTGTGTCACATATTCCACCATCTCGTTCAGTGCTGCTCTTTTCACTTCCTTCCATTTTAAATCACTGAGAGGATCTTGAACAAAATCAAATAACACACAACACTGACGAATCTTTTGTATAAATAACTCTTCTCTCTCTGCAGGAGTTGCATCTGTAAAAGAGGTAAAATGTATTAAATTAGTTTGATTTTTTTTTACTATTAAGCTAAAATCATTTTCAATTTGTTTGTTATACAATTAATTTAGCTTTTCTGTCATAAGAAAAAATTTTCTGGTACAATAAAGCATCAAGATGACCTATTAACTAGCATTTATAGTACCTAAAAATAAAAATGTGATAGAGAGTTTAAAAAAAAAGTTGAGAAAAAAAAGTAAAATTCTATTATGTAGATTTATGAACAAAAAAATTACCTTTCAACAAAGGAAGCTTTTGAAGTTCTCTGTTTTTGGACACATTAAACCGAGATGAATTTTGTCTCTTGTCTCTTTTTATATGAGGAGGGCCAGGGTATTTAATTTTTGCTATAGCTGTTGGTGGGGGGTGAGTTTCTGTTGCATTTGGTTGGACTTTCTTTTTTGATGCCTGAATAAAACAAAGAAGAGGAAAGGTGTAATAACTTTTGTTATTTTCTGAACATTGAAAAAAAGGTGTGCAGAGTATTTTTCTCTGTTTTAAAAATATTAAATTTGGGGAAAGTTTAACCATTGCTGAAATTTAAACTAACAATGCCTAATTTTAAACAAATGGAAAATGCGTGTTTTAATTAAATTTTGGGTTGTTTCTTATATCATCAATCACACATATTTTCATACAAAAATACTTCAAATGAAATTTAATGCAATAGCAGTTTCAGATATCAATGAAGAATTTTAAAACAGCTCTATAATTATATCAAAACCCTAAAATGGGAAAGACAATTTTAAGAAACAATGTTACTTGGCACTACCCAACAGATCGACCAGGCTGCAAAAATCTCTAGCAGGCGATTTCAAGCATAAGCTTAATCACAAAGGTGTATTTTATTATCAATGATAAGAGCAATTGAAAATTTCATTTATATAGCTTAAGGCTATTGAAGACTATTTAACTATAAAATATTAATAAAGGCTGATAAGCATCAATATTTAATGTTGATATATAATAGCAGTATTTTTATTGATCATGATCACCTTATGTATAAGCTAAAATATTTTGTTCCAAATAAGTTTGTCAATGATCAATGTGAACAATCAATATGGCTGAGACTTAACACTTATTTTTTTTTAAATGTATAGTAAATAGGAAATCCAGGCTTTGACTTTGAGCGTATGAATTATGAGTATGTCACTATGTCTATGTGTAAGTTTTCTTAGTAATTAGCAATCTACCTACTCAAGGCCTTATTAAGGCGTCCTTATGTAGTCTGTACGAAAAAATGTCACTATTTAAATTTATTAATAATAAATAATACTAACATTAAATTAATAATTAGCCTAATAGAAATTAGGCCTTATACTATAGCACATTATAGGCACTTTGGTAAAAAAAAACTTTAAAAATATAAAATAACCAATAGCATAGTTAAATAGAGCATATTTTTTAAAGTAAAGTTTAACACCAAAATTATAATTTTAGAATTAATAGTTTAAAAGTTATGAATTTTTAAAGTGTGGTTCAAATTGTCCCAAACCCAAATGCATTTTATCCCCACATTTTGTGACCTCAATTCAGCAGTTCACGTCACGCACTTTATCTCTTGTTTTAATAATGAATTTAATTTCAGTATCAATGCTATAATTACAGTTATTAGTTCTTTATTTTGTTTTTAAAATATTCTTTATTAATAAATCATTTAACTTGTATAACAGTAAAATTTATCTTTAATTTATACAAAGTTTCTGTTGTGTTTACATCACACAACTATCATGACCTACATATGTCAAAGTGAACTGTCCTCTGCCTCTATATAAATGTAGAAATAATATTAGGAACTCCTTTTGAACCTTCAACTTTGGCTCATGACTAATTAATTTAACCCTGACCAATGGTGAAAAGGTTTTTTGCACACAGCCAAAACTAATGAATGAAACTATTAAAGACATTGTTGTAGTAGGAGTCAAAATGAGGTTGAGTGAATAGTAATGGTTGCCAAGGACAACTAGTCTGCACACGGTACATTATGAAATTTCATAATATCAACTCTGCAGCGTTTAGCAGTCTAAATTAATTATATTATTGAACTAAGTCCATATTAGATCATCTTAAAGTTCAATTATCAAATATTTTAATGTTAAAAGTCAAAATAATTGAATATTTTATAAGCATCGGAGACTTCCACCATTAAAAAGGGGGCGTGTCACTTCATAATAATGAATGGTCAGTGCGTGGGAAAATTATAAAATTATATAAAAAAATGTTCTTCACGTCCTAGCTTATTGAAAATTGGCACACATCAATCGATTGATAAAGCTAGACAAGATTTAATATGAAAGCTAAAGACTTTGAATTTCTGCAAACGTTTTTGAGGTGAAGATGGCCTATATAGCTTTGATATTCCAAACTACCTATCGATTGAAAATACAATTGAGACCTATTAAAATGTAGGCCAACATGTCGCCGAGAGCTGCAGACCGGAAAAGGAACTGAAATATGTGTGGAAAGTACCTATTTATTAATAGTTTTCCACCCTCATCGGAAAATTAAAAACTCGGATCCTCCTGCGCCGAAGTTAATTTCCGATACAAAAAAAATAGTAGTCTCCCTTGTCATACCAAAGTACCGGTAATTTCTTATTTCAGCGCATTTTATTTTTCGGGTAGTTTAAAACCAAAAAATCAACTAAACTTACTATTAAATACATTTCAACATTAAAATATTATATCTTTGTTCAAATTAAACTACTGTTTTATAATTTATACGAAATAAAAAATTGTATATTCCATGCATCTTCTGTGATTTACGGCGCCATTGTTGCATGCCAATGGAGAAATCTCCTTCTCAAAAGTTATTATTTTTTGTGTTGCCCAATTGGATAATTTGGTTCACCCAGCTGAGCTACAAAGGCGGCACTCGCCTGGGCAAATGATTGAAATTAAAAAATATTTATCATAAAATTATAATAAAAAAGATAATCATAAAAAATGATATTTATTTAAATTTTTTAAAAAACTGTGGGCGTATATTTTTGTGATATGTGTTACATTGACATATCCTGGAACAGGGTAATATGTCAATGCTAAGTTTCTGCGAAGACAGCACTCCACTTAAAACTACCAAGCAATAATATTTGTACAAAATAATAATAAAGCAATAATTTGTTAAAAAGTAAATATTTTTTAAAACTAAAAATTGTTGGTACTTGTTAGTTAATAATATTTGACGATAAAACCGATAATGCATGGCATGAATTTTTTTACACACAAATTTTTATTCATCCGAATATTAGTATTAGATAACATCAATGGCTGTCCACAAATGACGTCACGCACCTAGGGTGAGGGGAGAGGAGGCACATATTTGTTTAGATGTGTGACGAGGGGGGAGGAGTGGTTTATAAGAACTGTGACGTCACATCTAAATACTCAACACTTAAACTAAATGTTTCAGCTTTCCTGTGCCTCTTTTTTGATACATGTTTTCACGTACGATTTTAGAGTGAATCCATACACTAAAATGACGAGAAATTTTTTTGAAACATGCTCATTCACTAAATGCATACGGAAATGCCCACAATTTTTAAAAATTTGAAACAGACTCATTTTCAAATAGGATATATGGTTTTTATTGGGGGGGGGGAAGGCTAACTTCTACTGACGTAACTAGTGTAGGAAAGAAGGGAGATTGTCCAAAACCGTGTGACGTCATGAGTCTCATTTTTAATACACGTTATCTCCTACGAGTGGTTCCCAAAACTTTTTAGGTATACCACCACGTTCCATAAAAAATATAAAACAGCGCACCTGGAATTTTTTACATCAATTTTTCTAAATCCTCTCTTCTTTATTTAATGCTCTCATTACCTCCTTACAGTTTTTCAACGCGTTTTCAAGTTAAACGGATAAAACAGCGTCTATTTCAAACCAAAAGTTTTCTTTGATAAATTGTTCGTGAACTGCAATGTGAACACAGAAGAACCGACAGCCACCGTTTGTATAAACATTTCAGCCAAATTTTAACCGGTACCCGGGCGCAAACGCTTAAAAAAAACAACCTGTCAAGATGAAATAAAATACAGTCCCGACAAAGTACAACTTATGTTGATATACATGTATATCTTTTTTCTCTAAACATGAAACAAAAGTCGCTAACGCAAATATGTTTTAATAAATCAAATAAGGAAAACATGAGCGCGCCGCCGAGAATAAGGAGTGACTGCATAGAAATGAAAGAGACTATATTTTTTTAATATTTATAACATCCCTGCTTTAATTATATGAAAGGACACTAGCTTTGCTTTGAAATACACCGACAACATTGAGTTATCGATTGAGAGGAGCCAGTTTTGTTTAGCCTATCTAAACCCCCTTCACTCCCCTATCCACTCCTATAACCCACATCCTATCCATTTGTTTGTTTCTTGTGTTCGTGAACTCGTGTATGCCTAGCAGAAAAAACGATTTTAATAAATTAAATAGTTACTAACAGTGTAAGTGTTAGATGAGTACTATAGACTATACTGTCTATACTTATAGACTTCTTGTTACAGTTACAGTACTACAGACTACTGTCACTGTTAAATTTAAGGCATAATAATAATAATATTATTTATTGTCATCTAGGTAATTTTAAATAACTTATCTAATTCTAATGAAAGGACAGGTTGTGGTAGCTTTGATGTAATGTATATTTTTATATCCATGCTATGCCTTGTAAACTAGAGCCGGCTACTGTGTACTATATCCTATCATGCAGTGTGTAGCTAACAAAACTAAGCCTAAGACAAGTCCGCCATGTTGGATTGTTCCCTCGGTAATCAGAAATGGCCGCTTTCCCAGAAACAATTGAGTAAAATAGCTATTTACCTCACTTTCTCCATTATCAGTCGTCTCCTTGCCAGTAGATTTTGCATTTCCAGTCGTCTTCGTCGTAGTCTATAATAATAACAATAAGAGAAACAATGTTACGCTTCGAAATGGTGAATTAATGCTTGACAACTGCAAGTGTTTATTATTTTGCATTGTTTGGGTTTTTTTAACACTCGCGCCAAGCTCGTTACAACGGACTACCTGTTATAAGCACTTATCAAAAGACAATCAAATTTCTTGACTGCAAATATTATTAATCCACAAAAGTGAAATTAAAATAATGTACAATACCTTTTCCTTTTTTGGTCTATTGGGCATGTCTGTATTAGTACGGATCCCTGGAAGGTTGATATAGGGTTATCGACGTACTAGATTGCTTCTACGCTAAACAAGAACATCCATTGGTTGACTTTGATCACATGGCTTACAAGACTTCCTTTATATCATGTGACATGCCGTTCGCAAAATATTATTTTGGAAATTAGTATTCGTCGATAATGTCTGTAATCCCCACTATTATTTAAATAGAAAAAGAAAAAAAAACAACAACATTGTCTAAGCACCATTCCGTCAAATTTGTAGTATAACTGGCACCTTTTAAAGAATTTAAGGCTACCAATTTAAAGAGAATACACAAAAGATTAAACACTTGACGCAAAAACGTGTCGAAACCTCCAAAATGAGTATAGTATAATATTATCAACAATGTAATCTTAAGAAAGTAAGACAATAATTAAAAAGGTATAGTCTAACTTATAGTCCTTTCAGGGACAGATTAAGTTGATTAACACTCATTTTTTCCATGCTACGGCACGGAGTAAAAAAAATCGAGAGCGCAAGATTCATTTTATGGAACTGCGGAGGAACGTTCCTGAAAAATGAATTATTTAAAAAATAAGTCATAAAACGAAACCACAAATCCTTTCTAATTCTATAAAAGTGTATTGAATTGTATAAAATTATCCTTTTAAAATGTAAAATTAATAAAAACTATATTTTTTAATAAAAAATTCAAATAAACCCGGCCCGCAGTAACTTTCTGAGTAAATTAAACGAACAAAATATGGGTGAGACTGCAATCAGGGTTATATAAATAAGTACCGGTAGATTAATTAGATATATGTCATGCAAACAGGGTATGCATGATTCTGACAAGACGCCACAAAAACAACGAACGGTTCGGCAAAGAGCCTTCCTCAACGAAGAAATAGACAAAAACAAATTAAACAAATAAAATGAAATTAAAATTTAGCTGCGGTGAAATCCAAAGCCAAAAAGAGCAATCATTTGTATTTTTCCATCATATATCCGCAGTAAGTTCCATGACAAGAGTTTATTGACCTACCGTTCGTCCTACGACACAGTGGTGTAACTAGGATATTTTGCATCCCAAGGAAAAACTAAAAATTTTATCAATAAAATTGGCGCCCCGACCCTTCCATTTAATAAAATTTCACTATAATGTTTGTTGTAGGCGTCATTTTGGCGTCCCTGTACCTCGGCGACATATTTACTCAACTGCGCCACATTGTTACGACTCTGACCGGCGCACAGCACGGGCGGGTATAACTGTACAACTTTGATTTCCCGAATGATACGAGCGGACGTACGTTCACATCAAACAACTATACAAGAAATCTCAGTAATGGGGAGAAATTTCACAGAAATTGTGTATTCTGTAGCCATAGATTCAGTGTTTTTTTTTGTTTGTTTTTTTTGCAACGTTTTTGCAACGGCTACATCTTCTTCGTTGGCAAACGATGGTTATAGAAATTGGCAGCATTAATGGGCGCCCGCTGGGGGGGGCAAGGGGGCACTTGCGCCCCCGCCCTGGATTGATTGATTAAAAAATATATTGACAAAAATAGACAAGTTATTACATTAAAGAGAACATAAAGAGAAAGTAACTAAGCTGATGCTGATCTCGTTTTACTGGGTAATCATTTTTATATTTTCTATGTTGTAGAGAATTAAGGCGGTTAAAGGGTCTTTAGATCATTAGATCAAAGATTTGCTCTCCAGGACTGGTAGTCTGGCCAGCACTGACCAAGATGTGTGAAATGCCCCATGCGGTAGCTTGGATAGATGAATAGACCGAGCCGCGTCCAGGTGCTCAGCGATGACAGAGGTGATAAATGTGGACTCTGTTATCTAAAGGTCAGCCGTGCGAAGCACTGACCAGGGGAAACTTTTTGCGATTGTCCAACCACATCAAAGAGATCAGAGCGGGTCCTGGTACGCCCACCCCCGTCTTAATCTAGGGGTGGGGGTACAAGCAGCGGCGTAGTGTGTGTGTGTGCCGCCCGGAACAGAAACCAAATTAGCCGCACCCCCCCCCCTCGAAAAATATTATGTTAAAGCTATAAAGTAAAAAAAATTAATTAGAAAATAATAATAAGAACACTATATATTTTTATGTTAAAACGAAAGGCTTAATTTCTTTAATGAAATTAAAGTGTTACGTTTTCTCTCATGGCTCAATCTTTCATGTATCAATGTTTTCAGCCATGGCATGCTCAATAGCCAAAATAGCAATAGATTAGACAATTTTGGTGTATTCGTAAATGATCGTCATTAATGTTTTCATTAAAATAATTTTAGAGAAGCCTTTTTAACACATTGCATTACTTAAGACAACTGTAAGGATTGTTCGAATTAGATTATTTTAGGCAGGGTAACTTCGAGCCTAAATATCTTTTATAAACTTAAATAAACCCCATAGTCTTGAATTCTTTTAATATTTTTTTCAATTCATGGGATTAAAATGTTCGTTGGCTGACTATATCATGTGAGATATTTTTGAGTACTCTGAAGACAAAATTTTAGTCCAGTAATTTAGCTGGTGTACGAAAATCATGTCTGTTTTCTAAATTCTATATGGCTGCCAAAGCTTCCCACGAATTTATACACTAATCTCACCTTATCTTATCTGTTTCAGACGCTCCTTCTATACAGAAGATTATTGCGTCCTACGCTTATCTATGATTTGTGTTTAGTCCTGCATTTTTATTAGAGATTTAAATGTCGATAAAGTGTTGGTTTTCCTGGTTTCTTCAGGCAACCCATTCCACGCCCGAATTCCGGACGGGAAGAACTAAAATTTGTTTGTGTTTGTTCTTGCATACGGAATAAGAAATGTGTTTTTATCTAGGACTCTAGGTCCTGCTCACATGACTCGGGGATTTGGGGGAGCGTCGATAGCCGAAAATGCTACTGGTGAGTTTTACAAGCATGGCAAGTGTCTCAAAATGATCTGAATAGGATAATGTGTAGATATTTTAAGTCAAAACGACTCGGAATATCCTTTTTCTTTAAAAGAGAGGGAATCTATTTGATAGAATTATAAACCTTTTAAGTTTGATATAATTGTTCGATTGGTTTTTGGTCAAACGCCCCTGGCCATTCTAGATATAATGATAAATGAGCCCATTTAAAATTAGTCAAGTATTCATTAACTTTATTGAATGATTCAAATTCTTGACATCGCAATTCGAAAGGAGCACAAAACAACTTTTCTGTATGAAAGAAATCTACATAGTTGTCAAATATTTTAAAAAATGCATTTTCCGTAATGAACCGGTTCAATCATGGGCATATGCATATGATCCAAGCGTACACGTACACATGACGTATTTTAATACATCTAGTGGATTGTAGTGGATGTTATATATTATATGTCCCAAATGAGTCTGCATTACCCCAAGAATTCCCTTTTGACCCCAGATAAGGTCATTTACCCCTGTTTGCCGACCTCTTTCTTACGGGATGACCGTCAGTCAATTGAGGGATTTTTAAAAAAATACATTTTTTATAGATATTATTTTTAAATACTTTTTTTCTAAACAAAGACGTTAACCGTGATGGTCATGGGCGTCGCTAGGAATTTTTCCAGGGGGGGGGGCAAAAAAATCCCACTTTTTTTAAAATTTTAACTGACAATGTCATACAGGTACAATTTTCAATTAAATTCAAGTTCAGTATAAAATAAGGGTTGAAAAAAGCCTTAGAAATTAATAAGACTTACAAATTAGTGCTGTAATAGCTAAAATACAACATTTATTAATGCATTTAATAAATTAAAAACTTTTTTTCTCAAATGTAAGGGGGGGGGGCAAATGCCCCCCCCCTTCCCTACGCCCATGGTGATGGTTAATAGTCAATGTTTAATTTGTATGCATTAAAATAAAATATAATCTAAGGATGTTAACACAGTTCGTTTTCTGAAGGCCGGTTAAACGTTTTTAAAAATGCTTCACGCGGGTTACGATATTACAATGTAGATCTTCACTAAATAAATAATAAATACTTAAATGACAATAAACGTGATTTGAAACATACTTATTTTCAAATAGAAAATAAAGGGTTTTTTTTTGGGGGGGGGAGGTCAATGCTTTGTGACGTATTTTTAGAGGGTGGGTCTAACTTTTTGTGACGTAAAAAATCGGCCAAAATTGCGTGACGTCATTTATGGACGACCCCTTAGATAATAATTTTTAAAAAAAACTTCGAAAGAAAGTGTGGCGTACTTTAGGGGTGGGGGGGTCCCGAGATTTGTGACAGTTTGTGACAGGGTGGGGGGTAGGGGGGTCCAAAATGGTCAAAAATAGAGTGGCGTACTTTATGGACGGCCCCTTATGAGATATGCACATCCTGCATCCATTTTGCACGGGGCTCTTAATGTCATTTTATTCCCCATTTGATTTTACACGACCTTGACATATATTGACAAAAATTATTTCCATCATGATCCAGATTGAAAACAATTGGTGTTACGTGGGTTCTCAACGCTAACTGAAATCCTAATTTTCCGATGCAAAGCGCAGGTTTTCTGCTAGTATATAGGGCATATATGCATATATATATATATATATATATATGTATATATGAAAGTATGCGTGTGTGTGTGTGCATAGAAGGAGCGTCTGTAAACATATAAGATAAGATGTCCTTTATAGTTTATAGCTGATTAAACGGTTCAAACCATTCATCCGATCGTCATGAAACTTTTGGAGACTGTTGAGTTTGCTCCCAGGATAGTAACATGCTACTTTGTTTTCTAAATTTAACACTCATGAGGCGCCGGGGGCCAATCTTCCCTTTAAGCTGCGTGGCTGCGCATATATCGGACCAATACCGCTTAGCAGTTTTGGATTACCGCGCAGAAAATTTTGTAAAATATAGCACAAAAAAAATGAATGCTGAGCAAATTTGCACACTAGTTTTTTTTTACTTTGCACACAGAACATTGAACCTTAGAGGGAACATGCATAATGTCCTTTTTTGCTTATAACATTATAAGGGCTTTATGTAAATTAGTTTAAGCGTTACATAGGGCATAAGCCTACGGTGTAAATTGATGGATCTTAACCAAAATGTTTATATAAAAACTTGATAGCCAATATTAATATACTATAGGGCACTGAACGCCAAATGGCCATTTCTTCGGGGCTGGGGGCCCAAAATGCCCTTTTTCTTAAAATGATTAAGATTTCATTCCAAATTCAACTATTAACGATCTTCAAATGTGCGTTTCAAATCAGCTCAACATAAATAATTAGATCACTTGATAAACTCAAAATCTGCATTAATATACTTTGTAACTTGAAACCCATGGGGAATAACTTTTTTATTATTTTTTGTTTAAAAGGAACATTTGGAACGTATGCGGAGTGATTATATTTTTGGCAGACTTTTTATGTCAAGATTAGACTAGATTTATTTAGAAAAATGCCTTTTCATTACATGTAGCCGGAAAGATAGATTGTCTTGTATATTCTGACTACATGTATATCACGTACTGTAACTTAGTGTAAATGACTGTAATCTGTAATACTTTAACTGTCATGTCAATGTATTAAAATTTAAATCGCTTTTAAAGTAAATAGAAAGCAATTTAGGTAGACATTAGGACAGACGTCCGGAAGTATTTCGAAAGCATTCTGTAGTTTATTATTTTTTAGTCTACTTCCTGTTTCACAGCTGCAGTTCTAAATTATTTAAAAATGACTCATCACAAAACGAACTGTCCTCTATACTATAAACATGTACAAATAAAATTAGGAACTCCTTGTGGACCTACAACTTTGACTCATAATTAATTGTAACCAATGGTTAAATGGCTTTTTATGAATGAAACAATGAGAACAAGGCAATAGTAGTAGTGTCAAAATGAGGTTGAATGGTTGCCAATGGCAAGTCTGCACACGGTACATTTTGTTATTCCAGGCGAATATCTGGATGTATATTTCTAAAATTCTTGATTAAAAAAATTACATTATTTCTGTTTGTTTTATTTCCAAAGTCCAAAGCTTTTTTGGTTTGTTTACTATAAGTATAAGTTGTGGAAAAAAAATATGTTTTTTTATTATTATTAAAAATAATAAATCTGAAATTTTTCACAATTTAAGTGTATATTATATATTACTCATTGCTTGTGACTGTTAGTGAAAGAGAGATATTGATGATCATTCTGAAAATTAAACAAAATAGCCTATTTTATTTAATAAAAATATAACAACAAAAATATTTAAAAACACATTAAAAAACAACATCGAGGTTAGAAGACACACACAATTTTATTTTGTCTGAAAACTTCAATTTTAGACTCACTGGATAGTGTTCTATCTTAAATATTTATATAGTTTGATGCCCTTTATACTATATTAATAAGCACAACTACAGAAATATTAATTAAAAATGTAGACTAGAGGTACATTTTTAAATAATTGAGAAACTGCAGCCGTGAAACAGGAAGTAGACTAAAAAATAATAAATAAACTACAGAATGCTTCCGAAATACTTCCGGACGTCTGTCCTAATGTAATTTGTATAAATAACAGTAACAGGGTAACCAACAGCAGAATGCCAATAGATTTTGGTTATTTAGTTAATAGCCTTTGTTGAGACTACGGTAATGTACCACATCAGCGTTGGCCTTGCAAATTTGCGAACTTTCAGTTTCATGGGCCTATTGACACACTTTTTTGGCTATTTTCACTATTTTTATATTATCTATTGCTACGATAAAATTCGTATTGTCTGTAGTATTATTATTGTAATTCTAGCATTTATTCAGCTCACATACAAAAAGAACAATGTAAAAAATTGGCAATCGAAAAATTGTAAACAAAAGTGCCAACTTTGTAAATTAAAAAAAATAATTTGTCGTTCATAAGCCAAACTAAATGAAGAAAAGTGACAAAAACACCAAGGAGTCTAATTCTAATGAAAATATGAGTGCAGTGTTATCTTTGTTGTTAATTTTAATATATTAAAATATTAGTAATTAAAAGTAAATTATTTTTTAAAATGGCCATTGTATTTGTATAGGCCTAAGCTCTATATTTTTTACCACAAAACCCGTGACCCATTAAAAAAATACTCTCTATTTTTTTACCACCAGTGGCAACTTTTTTATTTTTAATAAAATAAATTTCGTATACAAAAAATGTAAAAATAAAATAAATACTTTTTTTTTGGTAGATTTTTATGAAAGTATTTATATTTATAGTTTGAAAAAATTACAACATAGGTCAGGTACATGAATATGCAAATAGAATTAAATGCATGCATATGGACCATATTGCATTTTAATTGAAATATATGATGCATTTAAATTTTAACAATATAAATTATAAATATTAGTTAGACTTTAAAGGTGAGTATTAATTAGTCTTTTATGAAGATCATAAAACTAAAATCAAGTGACTATAACTGTAAATTATTAAAAGAATACTCTTACCCCCGACTAATTTACTAAGTACATATAAAACAAAATTCAATTAGAATATCAGTTATCTAATTAAAGATAATAAGAATCTTATGCCTGACATTTCTCTCTATAGGATAGTTCATAGTTTTATGTATAATTAAGCCATAAGCTCTGTCTTCACCGACAATATATGATGGTAATTGAACTTAAACCAATTTTGAGGTTAAACCAATTTTGAGGTCTGCAATAAATTTGTGTGTGTGTACCTTAGAGTTAAAGAAACAGCTTATCAGCTACTTTTGTTAAATAATTTTAAATATTACTTTAAATTTTGAATGTAATTTTATTAAGATTCATTTCTTATTTAGATTTAATTTAAGAATCTAAAATTTTGTCATCCTCATATAAATACAAAGAACAATTAAATTAAAATGCCATATTAATATTATTTTTAATCAGGAACTCGCTGGAATTATATTATAATTAAAAATCACTTATTCATAGACATAAATAAGTATTAGTCAAATAGTAGGCATATGCTTAATTAGATCATTAAAAATTCACTCACCTATTAAAGCACATTAAATCCACATGGAAAAATAGGCTAAGGAAAAATATACTTACTAGATTTATTCTTAACAAACAGATCAGTACTAGTGATAGATTGTGAAATAATACCTGGACTGTCTGACCTTGATATTTTTAGGGTAACCAAGACAAAATCAAAAAGGCTAATACATGTAAATGTAAAACAAACTTAGAAGATAAAGTTATCTCTGGAATAAATGCAATACAATTATTAAATTAATAAAATTACACCAAACAGTGCAACAGCGGGTTATTTCCAAGAAAATTTCATCAGCAAATACAACACAAATTTAGCCCATTTAAAGAAATTTGGAAATACAATGTATATAAATACAAAATATAAATACAAAACAAAAATTTGCTCAAAATGTTGTAACAAAACTAACAGCAGATAAAATAACAAAGTCTGGTTCTATACTACATTAAAGAAACTTTGCAAACAAAATGAAGGTTTATTTAAAAAAATTAAGGCCAACAGGCCACCAATTTAAAAATGATACACGAAAGAAAAATTAAACACTTGACACAAAAACTTAGTCAAAACCTCCAAAATGAGTACATAAACAAAGTAATTTCTAAAGATAACAGCTAAAGATTTTGGTCCTTTATTAAATCTTTAAAAAATGGAACCCACAGAAAAAGGCCCAAATAATAAAACCCATAATGATAGTGAGACCAACGCTAACATCCTCAACACATATTTCACATCATCATTTTTATCCTCAAGTGATATGGAAGTCTTAATAAAATTAAATACAATAGAAATAGAAGAAAAGGGTAACACAACTGTCTTGAGGTGGTTATAAATAAAAAAAATTTAAACTTTAAAATAAACAAAGCTATTGGTCCAGATGAATAGCCTGCAAGGCTATTAATGGAGCCTTACAATGAACTGTCCCCTATTCTTGTAGTAAATTTTTTAAGCCTCTCTAAACCTGGTTTAAGTGTCCCAAGATTTGAAATTAGTTAACGTAACTCACTTCTTTAGAAAAGGTACAGAGATTTGTGTATTAATTAATGATTAATGGATCTAAATCAGCGCCAACAGTTAACTCAGGAGTTTCCACAAGAAGCTTTGTTAGGTCCCCTACTCTTTTTAATTTATATAAATGATATACGCTACAGCATCTCATCAGGAACAAAATATAAGTTTTTTGCTTATGAACAATTAAATCAGAAAAAAGTAGCAAAATCTTACAAAAAGACCTGGATGAATGATTAAAATGGGAAACTAACTGGAGTATGTCATTCCACCCAGAAAAGTGTCAACTGTAAAGAGTAACAAAGAAAAAGATACAAATAAATTCAAAATATTTCATCATGGAAAACAACTAATCCAAACTACAGATGCAAATACTTAGGAATAATAATAAATGAGAAATTATCATGGAATCCCCATTTCTGAAGTAATTAAAAAATGAAACAAAACCTGAGGCTTTATAAAGAGAGAGGATAGAAGAGCAAAGAAGTAATAATACATAATATGGCAATTAATTCTAACTTACCAATACAACACACAGATAATCATAAACAACCTTCATATAGACATAGGCATAAAATACTTTTTCTTATTCCAATATGAAGATGTTATATGACAGCAAGGGATAGGCCAGATAAATGACATTTGTGAAAGATGTAATGAATTATGTGCCACAACAGATCTGGTCCCTGGTGGGAGTATTTTCCAGCACAAGAGAATACATAAAGTTACATGGGTCTCACCGGACATGCAAACGCTGAACCATGTATGTAATGGAAACAAAGTCATGCGATCTCTCCAAGATGTATGTGTTATGAGGGGGCCTGATGTTGCCTCAGATCACCATCTACTTGTTGGCAGGCTGAAATTAAAGCTAAAAAGGACATTACACTGAGCAATCAGCATATAGGTTTCGCTACAACACATGGTAGACAGATAATTTGGAATGGATGCTGATGTCAGAATAAGTATTGGGAAGGCAAGGACAGCCTTCAGACAACTCAAGAATGTTTGGGTCTCCCGAAACCTAAGAAGCGATTTAAAAAGAATCTTCAACGCCATGGTGAAGCCTGTGCTGCTATATGGATCCGAGACATAGAGAACAACAGCCATAAACTTGATCAGAATTCAGTCCTTTATTAACAATTGTTTAAGAAGGAATCTCAGGACACAATCAGGAACTGGAACTCTGCAGCAGACAAGGCCAAAACCAATAGAGGAAGAGATTCTCCGATATTGGAGTAGATCATGGTGTGCGCAACCTTTGGGCTATTGCGCCGCATAAAAAAACTACTTCTGCAACGGCCGCAAAATTTTTTAAACTGCAAAACAAAACGTTCACTATCAAAAATTTACCTCTCGTAATAGTCAACACGAGATAATAATGACCAGTGGCGTAGCAAACGGGTTGGCATCGGGGCAGTTGCCAAGGACGCCAGCTCAAAAGGGCGCCCACTACATCTCTAATTTTTAAATGTGTATTTAAATAAATACAGTCGGGCCTCTCTAAGTCGAACTCAAAAGGACCTGGAAAAAAAGCGACTTACGGAGTTTTTGAGTTAAGGGAAATGGCGTAATAGGCGCCAATTAATCATGGACAATGTAGATATTGAGGGTGGGTGGGGGGGAACAGCCATACCGGCTAGGGGCCGTCCATAAAGTACGTCACGCTCCGAAGGGGGGGGTCTAAGAAAGTGTGACAGTTTGTGACAGGGGGAGGGGGGGTCAAAAATAGCGTGACGTACTTTATGGACGGCCCCTAGTAGGCTTGACGGGAAAGGGAGGCGGTGTCAATGTTTCATATGAAAGGAACCCAACTTGCTTTAACATGCCGACACATGCCCGCGAGAAGAGACACCTTCCCTCCCCTCCCCCCACTTTACTCCCTCCACAGTGGGATTGGGGAGTAAGATTTTTCTTTTTAAAAAGATTCACGGCATGCAGCAAAGGGACGCGAATTAGTTACCACTTACCACTCCTTTTTCTTGTCTTTTTTTGTACTTGCAAGCGTCGCTTAATCCCTCGTGGAATGCACTAAGATACTAATCTACAAGGAAGGCTAGAACTAGAGATTTTAAGAAGGCCTGGTTCTGAAGTGGGCAGTCCTTGTTTTTCATGGCACAAAATTCTAGTATTTCTTTTCGTAGCAGCAGAACACGGCGAGATGTTTCTCCCTGAGACAACCAACGAACGCTGGTGTGGTGCAGAATATCTTCTGCCGGCGAATCATTAGTGTAAATGAATTTAATTTGTATGACTTGGCGGGGGTGAAGAACATTCGCCCGAATGAAAAGGATAATGCGATTCACATCCTTCAGAATGTTATCCAAATCAACAGATTTAGAACACAGCGCCTCCTGGTGAATAATGCAGTGCAGATTTATGAGCTGGTCAATACCGTTATCCTTTATCACATAATCGGAGAATCTACCCACGAAGCCATTTTTCTTACCAGCCATGACAGGCGCGCCGTCTGTACAGATGCCTCGCAGGTTCTTCAGATCAACGTGCGAGTCGATGCAAGCTTTTTAAACTGCCAAAATATATCTTCTCCTCGAGTTTGAGTAATTATTTTCTACATGGAGAGCAGATCCTCGCACAATTCAAATGTTGGGGATAGGGAGCAAATGAATATGAGTAGCTGCGCTGAATCTGAAATGTCCGTAGATTCATCAACAGCCAGTGCAAACAGGCTGTCCTCCTTGTTAATCTTTGCCTGCATGGAGAGCCTCAGCTGCTCGGCAATATTACTTTGACGGCGTTGCACGGTATCGCGCGACAGAGGAATCAAAGAATAATTAGTTTCCTTACCCGGATGAATGCACTTAACAACATCCATGATACAACTTTTCACGAGTTCCCTATCGGAATAAGGCTTTCCAGTGCCACGAATAAGATATGCCACTTGATAGGAGGCTTCACTGCGCTTATTCGTAGTCTTAACAAAGCAGACATGACCGAAGTCTGGTATCGAACATTCCTCTTAAGATTTTCCACACATATCTTCCTTGAATCACCTTGTACTGTGCATAGTTGTGTGATGCGTGTCGGCGAAAATGTTGCTTGGCATTGTCCCCTTTGACTGTTTTCACAACATCGCCGCAGATTAGACACTGCATGAATTGGTTATCTTTGACATAAAGAAATCTAACTCCCATTTTACGTTAAAGCTCCGCTTCTCTTCTTCCAATGTTCTTTTCCTTTTTATCGACATGATGAGTACTAGGGCGGCACGGATAATATTATACGGTAACTAAGCGTACAAGCTGTATAGCTATGATACAATTAATCGTTTTCATTAAACGCTTTTTCACTGTTATGTTTATTTACTGCTATTGCTATGTCGAGAATCTGTCTGGATTTCTGGTGCAGCTGCCAGCTAAGAGTGATACTTGTACACAGGCTTGTGGGTATTTGCGTGTACTGTAGCAGCGACTGAAGTTGACCGACGGGTTACACGGTTACACAGAGCAAGCACGATACAGCGAATGTGCGCATCACACGCTTTCGGCGCGGTTCTATATTAGGCTACTAAACTTCATGGCCTGCCCTCATTAGCACCATTTTTCAGTTCAGCGGTGATGTGTTTTTGGGTAGTTTTCTTATAAAAGCGTCATCTGTGACTAATACCACTTAGTTTTCCAAACAAATGGATACGTTTTTTGAGCGATTAAATTTTTTTGAACAGTTTGACGTTAGTTATAATATCCACTATATAATCAAACAAATGTTGTGCGAATCCGTTAATTAAGACTCGAAATAACGAATATGTTTGTTTCACCTTGGTTTTCCCCCTTCAAAAGAAAAGGGGCGGTTTTCGGAAATAATTATACTTTTCAAATACCCACAAATGCCGCCCCTAAATGAGTGCCGCCCGGGGCGAACCGCCCCCACCGCCCCCCTAGCTACGCCACTGAAGTTAGGTTCTGGGTAATGAATCTGGTCCATGGAATGGTGTGCTATAAAAATGTAATCTTATTAAGAACAATAATAACTTTGAGATAACACAACAACTTTTATACCATGTTTAATACAAAGCGATAAATAATATACAGACGTCTAGATACTCGTGAGAGTTGAGGATGTTTCGGTCGGTCGGCATCGCAAGACGATAGTGCATCACTGTTGGGTTGGGTTGCAGTTCCTCGAGTGGCTGTGCAGTCCTCTCCTTGAGTGACAGTCTTTACCACAGCTTTTGCACACGAGTTATGTGCTTCCCAATGTTTTGGCTTTTCTCCTACTTTTCTCCTAGCTCTTTTGTCTGTAGCCTCCTCCATCCTTCGTTCATCGGCTACTATACTAATCTTTGTAAAAAAATTACATTCCTCAAACACAGATTTTATCCTTAACAAATTTGGCTGCGCTGTGAAGGTCAGATATCTACGCGGCCACGCAGCTTAAAAGGAGCATTGCTTGCAAGACACGTTAGAATTGCTAACACTGTCATTCACGAAATTAAGTCGATAAAGACTATTTAAAAATATTTTTTTTACGAAAAGTTTCTAATGAAATATATTTGTGTCTATGTAGATCAATTTTAAATGTACCTATCTCCATAAAACGCTAAAGCCGTTTATGGATTGACTAAAAAAATCATCCATATTTGACGTCACGCAAATTTGGCCTATTTTTCATCCCCTCCCCCCTCGTCACCCTAAAAATTTAGCCCCCCCGGCCCCTTCAAATATGACGTCACAAAGCTTTGCGGGGCCCCTCCCCCACCTTAAAGCCGTATTTTCTATTTGAAAATGAGCATGTTTCAATTCACTTTTTTTGGTCATTTAATTGAGTAGTGTAAGTCTGCATTCTAATATCGTAACACGCGTGAAGCCATGTACAACGTCATTAAATAAATTGTAAGCAATCAAATATTTCAGGGAAACTTTTATTTAAAATTGATGTGACGACACGGTTCCAAGACGTCACGGTTCCGAAAAGCATTGTCCTCTGCCTCTACGCACGGCTCGAACCACGAGAAGGGTCGCGCGACTGGGTGCCACATGAAACGAACAACCCTGGTGGGCAACACCGAATACCATTTAGGTGCTAGTTAGTCATATATGATTGCAGTCTCTGTACGGACCTTAGACAGAGCATCAGATGCAATGTTGATGATGAAAACGATATTACCCGTTGAGGGTCGGGATATCCGAAGTGACCTGTGAGAGCTAGGCCTACTGTTTACTGTTTAGGGCCAGGAGTGCAAGTATGGATTATCAAAAGGTACCGCAAAAAACTTAGCGGACGTCAGCTCTGTGGTAACCTTCCGACAGGGTGACCCCCTTAGTTGATCACTTTGATGATCCCCCGTCTAGCGACACTCCTTGGATAATAGACTCGTTTGCTGAACCGGGGTGGCGCCGAGGTTGTAGCGAGTCGAAGTAGCGAAAATCCACCCTCCTTTGTGAGGTCAACTTTCGTAGAAGGCATTTTTCGAGTGTGTTCTTAGATGTCTAGGTGGCCCCACTCAGAGGAGACCATTCCGGGGGGGGGGTCCCTAGCATTAGTTCCCTTGTGGAGGGGGGCATAGTTGCTTGGATAGTTTTCCGTGAAGACCTGTGAAGATCATTAAGCTCAGGGGTGCTGATTTCCTTCCACATGTAGAATGTGACGTCACAGTTCTTAAACACCCCCTCTTCACAAATGTGTGACACCCTCCTCCCCCGGGAACGTGACCAATGTTCCCCTAGAACCTTCGAGGGAACATTGCATGTGACATCATTTATGGATGGACCCTTAGATTTGGGAAGGTTACAGAAAAGCATTTTAGAATAATAAAGATTTTTATTTTTATACTTAACCTATCAAGTTTTCCCCTTATAAACAACACAAAGAATCAGATCATGAAAACACGATCATAACGGTAGTCTTGCTCAAATCTAAGAAAGAAGTGACTGAATATTCTGTTCATTTGAAACAAGATTTACCATGTGGCCTACTGATAATATGGACCGGGACGATTAGAAAAATTACTTTTCCCAATCTCAAAATTTGATTGGCACACTCACCTCGTCAAAGTACCTTTTCATGACGGGAGTAGATTTTTAATTATTTTTTAAATATTGTTCTTTTTCGCTCGCCACTGAAATAGTTGAAGGGGCTGTCCACAAATGATGTCACGCACCGGGGGGGAGGGGCGCACACATTTGTGACGAAGGGAGGACGTGTTTAAGAAATGTGACGCCACATAAAAAAGCGCAACTTTAAATAAAAGTTCAACTTAAATATTTGATTGCTTCCAATTTATTTAATGACGTTTTAAATGGCCTCACGCTTGTTACGATGCTAGAGTGCAGTGTGCAGGTAGGGGGGCGAAAAGCTTTATGACGTCATATTTGAGGGGGGGGCTAACTTTTTATTACCACGTGTGGGGGATATCTGCAAAAATCACGTGACATCATTTGTTGACGGTCTCTTAATCACAAAAAGTAGTTATTCTAACTGCCAATGAACGTCTCTATTACAATACGTGATTAAAATGTTAACACTCATTGAATTAAAAGTAAAGAAAATTAAACTTAATCAAACTACACTGAATACAAATGTAATTTGGTTAAAAATTAACAACATGCAATAGGTTGAAACTAAAGTACTTCTACTTCTAAAAACTGTAGAATGAAAGCTAAAAAAATGAAAATATTACGTTTACCGGTAATTATACTTATGCTCAAGTTCTATAATAATAGACAAGTGCAATTTTGTTTTTTTAAAGGGTTTTTCGTCACAAATTTTAGTATACTTATCATATTATTGCTTATACTTATGCTTATTAAAACTTATCATAAAATAGGGCAAACAAAAACTAAACACTAAAAAACGCAATATTTTCCCACTACTACTAATTATAAATTCTGCAATTTTCGTTGAACTAAGTTAATTTAAGTAAAACAATTTTTTTTTAAAAATTCGTTAGTCAGACCTACTACCACTACTAAATATAAATTCTGTATTGCTAGCTAACGTATATAACGCATTTTTTAAAATTGTTTTTCTGTTGTTTTTTTTTAAATAAATTTTTTGTTGTTGCTTTAAAAAAAAATTAAGTTTATTTAAATTATATAAAAAATTTTTTGTTGAAAATCAGTTAAATTGTGGTAGTCACACCTACTACCACTACTAAATATAAATATATAAATTCTGTAACAAATATAACGCATTTAATATTTTTAAAAATTTGTTGAACTAAGTTTATTTAAATAAAACAATTAAAAAAAAATTATGTTAAGTTCTGGTAGTTAGTTATCTCAAAGGGTTTAATCAGTAGTAAAAATAGTGAGAATAGTAGAGAAAAGTGTGTCAATAGCCCATCTAACTGGAATTTCGCAAATTTGCTAGGCCAACGCTGATGTGGTACATTACCGAGACTACTTAGTTAAGCCTTCTTACATTTTTAATTTATTAAATGCATTATTATATGTCGTATTTCAGCTATTACAGCGCTAATTTGTGAGTCTTTTTAATTTCAAATGCATTTTTTCGGCTCTATATAATACATAATGTGGTCACGATACGTCCATTTTGTTTACCTAGCGAACTGCTGCCAGGTGTTTTTTACCTGGCTCGACCCATGCTAAAATAAATTTACTGACTGAAGATATTTTTTTAAAAGTATTATTCATCTATTTTAGCGTTCTTAGAAGATAAATAAATATTTTAAAGACAATTTCTTTTTTTTTCGTTACTAGATGTTTGATTCTTATTTTCTTTGTTTGTAAGTGAGAAATTTCCATTTGGCATCTTATTGGACAATCCGGCATGTAGTTTAATAATTTAAAAAATGGTTGCATCATCATCAGACTATTTGCTGTTGAGAGCCGAAAAAATGGCTTAGAAATTAGAAAGACTTACAAATTAGCGCTGTAATAGCTGAAATACAACATATAATTATGCATTTAATAGATTAAAAACGAAAGTTCTCAAGAGAAAATTAAATTTCGCTGTGAAATATTAAATCATAATATACGTGTAAAATCTGCAGGATTACCAAGTTGAGTCGTATTATTATTTTATAATTTTGTATTCGAATCTAAAATTAGATTATTAGTAATTAATTAATTAATAGGAATTGGACTTAGACTTCGACTTCACTAAGATTCACTTAGACTGACTTAGACTTAGTTCAACTTCACTTTCACTTAGTTATATTATAGTTCACTTATAATTCTTATATTATTAATGAGGTTCATTTGAGTTTGAGCCTTTACTACTAAATTACTAAACTTTACTTACTTAACTTACTTATGACTTAATTTTAAATTATGGATGTTGCTAGCGTTACGACATGTCGTAACGGAACGCTAGCCAGGAAACTAGCGTTACGACATGTCTTAGCAGAAGTTTCCTGGCTAGTGCTACGACTATTCTTAGCAGTAGAGTAGACACTTCGAAAAAACTAAGTCTAAGTTGCTATAATATCTTAACAAACGCTTCTTAATATTTTAGACACATATGTTATACTCTATTAATAGATCTGGGCCTGGGCTATTTATGTGTGTATTAACTTAAAAAATGTAAATTTATTTAGTATAAAAATAACAATCACATTCACTGTGGTTTATTAAAAAAATAATAATATAAAAAATTTGCCGACATCGGGGTTTGAACTAAGGTTGTTAAGTCCGCTCGTTTTTGAGACAGTTTAACCGTTAAAAAAAATACCGGTTAACCACCAGTCCGTATTTCCTTATATTTTGAGAACCAGCGAGAGGATGCATGAAGATTGAAGTTTTCGCCTCGCGTCGTCTGATAATAATGATATCAAAACCCGCTTTCCCCACTTGCGTTCAGTTCTTTTTCGCGATACCTTCAACTTCAATTCAGAGAATTAAAAACAAAAAAATCTTCCAAACAATTAAGTAAACAGTGATGGTTTATTGTCAATTTTTATTTATTTTTTTGGGTTTTTTTTTCTTAGGACTCGTGATTAACCGTTCTAAGTAAGAGGACCGGTTAAATCGTTAGTAATAGTTAGCGAGGTATTTTTCCTTAGTTACGACTAGTCGTAACACTTGACTTGCTACCACTAGTCCTAGTACTAGTACTCTTAGCAGTTAACACTTCGATTACTTAGAAAAAACTAAGTTGCTATAATTTATAGTAATAATTCTCTAATATTTTAACTTTAACAAACTCTTCATAATATTTTATACGCATATTAATAGATCTCGGCTTTTTTATGTGTTATGTGTATTAATTCATAAAACTTAATTTATTTAAATAGATTTAATCATCGTATGCGCTTTTCAGAATAAGAAGTACAAAAATAACAATTACCAGCACACTCATTGTGGTTTAAAAAAAAATTATACCATTCAAAATTTTTTTTGACCTTTAAAATTCATTATCCGCCTGACATAGTAATCATGAAATTTGATTATGACAACTATTGTTTATTATTAAAGTATTAGTATTAGCATAATTAAAATACAGCATATTTTTACGACTAGTCGTAGCAGCAGACAACTCGACGGGATGTTGCTAGTGTTACGACATGTCGTAGCACTAGCAACATCCCGTCGAGTTATCTGCCGTTACTTTGTCGTAGCAACAGACACTTCATTAAATTATAGTATAGAGATTATAGACATGTCCTCTTCTTACCTCCTACTCTTTGACTTTACTTTTATAATTATAAGTCAAGTTATACTTTACTTATTGGTGGAAATATTTATACAATTATACTTTTCTCATTTTCATTTACTTTTACTAGTTACCTCCCAACAAACTCTATTTCTATTACTATTACTATTATACTGTTAATCCTACATGTGGAAGAAAATCAGAAGCCCCGAGCCTAGTGCTCTTCATGGGTCTTCCTGGAAGACCCTCCCAGCTATCTGGCCCCCTCCCCCAGAAAAGGACGTTGACAGCTGGGAAAACCCCCCCGGAGCGGTCGCTTCTGAAGCGGCCACCTGGGCATCTAAGACAGAAAGTCGAGGATGCCTCCCACTAAGTTGACCTCACAAGGAGGGGTGGAATTGCCTTACTACGACCCGCTACCACTTCGGCGCCACCCCGGCAAAGCATACGAGTCTCAATGGTTAGGATCGCCGCTATGCGGGGGATCATCAATGACCTACCTAGGGTGCAACCCCCACTGGAAGGTTTTCCTCAGAGCTGGCGTCCGCTGCGTTCTTCGCGGTACCTTTTGCTAATCCGTACTGGCGCTCCTGGCCCTAAACCGGCACCGCTCAATGGCGTTGCTAGTAAAATTGAGGGGGACGAAACGGTCGCTTCGGATTTACCCGACCCTCAACGGGTACTTTGGTTTTCATCATCGACAATGCATTTAATACTATTATACTAAATAAGTCTAATAAGACTAATAAGAGAACTTATTTTAGAAATTTAAGGCTCCCAATTCAAAAAGGATACACAAAATCAAAAAAGTATTTAAAGATTAAACACTTGACACAAAAACTTAGTCGAAACCTCCAAAATGAATATATAAACAATTTAATTTCTAAAGATAACAATAAAAACTTATGGTCCTTTATCTAATCTAAAAAAATGGAACATACAGGAATAGCCACACTAAAAGGCTCAAATGATAAAACCTATAATGATAATGAGACTAAAGCTAATATCCTTAACACATATTTTGCATCATCATTCTCTGCCTCAGGCGACAAGGAAGTCTTAATAAATTTAAATAAATCAAAGAAATAGGTAACATAACCGTAGACGAGATAGGTATACATTCACTCCTAAAAAACTTAAAAATAAACAAAGCCACTGGCCCAGATGAATTGCCTGCAAGGTTATTAAAAGAACTAAGCAATGAACTTTCCCCAATCCTTGTAGTTCTTTTTCAAGCCTCTCTAAACCAGGGTAAAGTGCCCCAGGATTGGAAATTAGCTAACGTCACTCTTTAAGAAAGGTGATAAATCAGACCCTGGTAATTACAGACCTGTATCACCTAGTATCACCTGTAAATTACTAGAACACATAATATATAGTAAAATAGTTAGCCACCTAGAAAAATATAATGCCCTATGCCCACATCAACACGGCTTTAGAAAAAACAGATCATGTGAAACACAATTAATAGGTTTAATAGATGAATTATCAAAAGGCTTAGACAATAATGATCAAATAGACTCAATATTACTTGACTTCTCAAAAGCATTTGACAAAGTTCACCACCTTAGTTTACTTAAAAAACTTAACTACTTTGGAATCTCAGGTCCCTTACATCACTGGATCCAAGACTTCCTTTTGGGCAGGGAGCAAACTGTAATAATTAATGGATCAAAATCTGCACTAATAAAGGTTAACTCAGGAGTTCCACAAGGAACTGTGCTAGGTCCCTTACTCTTTTTAATTTACAGTCGAACCCACTTAAGTCGAGCCCAGTTAACTCGCCAACCATATTAAGTCGATGTTTTTTATTCACTCTTTGTCTTAGCATTTTCTCATCGGTTAATTCTTTTTTTTTAAAGTCGCCGAAACTTAATACCTCGAGCACAAAAGAGGGCCAAATTTGAAACTTAACGTTGGTTAACTCGATCCCTGTCTATTCGCCTAGCGACGCACTCTGGCATTTTTAGTTCAAAATAGTGTCGACATCTCGCTTTCCTCGAGACTTTCGGCTATTGTGTGATTCTACGAGATTTCAATAAAAATTACCGGATGTTTTTACTTGTTTCAATTTGATACGTGTGTGAATTGACGTGTCTCCGTGGAGTATGTATTCACCCGAGGTGCTTGAAAATCGCGTTAGCGGTTTTTAATCGTCATTATTTAGCAGTGCATGTTATATTATTATTAAACTTAATTCATTATCTGATGCATTAATCATTTTATTTTTGAAGATAAACGAATATCTTTAGAAAAGAAAATAAAGGTTTGTATTGAGACTCGATGGTGGTTTTTATTTAATTAAATAACAAATTATTATTATTCTTTTAAAAGTTTGTTGTTGCTTTGTTACTAGTAAGATACGTGACTGTGACTAACACGCTCGTGATGGTGAAATCAAATCATTTTCTTAATATTCCAGTATATATATAATATACACGTCATCACTGTTGTAGGTCGAATTCTTAAATTTTTAAATTAAAATTGGCTTAGTTGCCGAGGTCTAACACACAGTGTGCTGTGATCAACGGTCAAGGCCGCAATAGTTACTATTTCTATTATAAGTTGGATTGACTTAGGAAATTCGAGTGCGGTCTCGTAGTGACAGATATCCTGCACGCCAAAAGCATTAAACTTTAAATTACCATATTGATATGCTTATTTTTTTTTAATGAGCTGATTTGACGGGCATTGCAAACGTGAGCGGCGGTGACATGCCACGCCACACCCGCCATGGGACGAGGCGAGGCGAAAAATTTGACCTTAGTTTGAACGCATGCGCAGACAATTATAAACTGGTGACTTTTTAAAAAATTAAATGGAATCGAAACATGACCACAGAGACTTAATCAAAGTCATTTACTTCGGCATAAATAAATATATATATAAAAATTCCCGGCTAGTCATAACTTTTCCCGACTATTTCCCGACTTTCAAGACCGAGAAATTTTTTAAAAGAATTCCCGACTTTTTCCCATTTTCCCGACTGAGTGGGTACCATGGTTATATTTAAACTGTCTTAGGAAAGAGTGAAGAAATATTAGGGTCCCGATATTCCGATACGATTCAGACTAATCGCCCCATCACTAATTAACGCACACCATGTACATAAAGAAATTTCAAGCACATGTTAATATTTTGCCGCCATATTGGTTTTGTTTAACTAGATCATCGGTTATCTCGACGCCATTTTTAATACCCCAACACCATCCACTTAACCGGGTTCGACTGTATATACATGATTTACCCAACAACATCTCAACAGGAACATAAGTTAGGTTATTTGCTGATGATTGTATAATCTATAGAACAATTAAATCAGAACAAGATAGCAAAATTTTACAAAAAGACTTAGATGAATTGATAAAATGGGAAACTAACTGGAGTATGTCTTTCCACCCAGAAAAGTGTCAACTGATAAGAGTAACAAAGAAAAAGAAACAATAATATTTTTTCATTGGGGTTTTACAATTTCATTTGCAGTTTCAACCATGGCTTTTAATATTTTGCTTAGTTAAAAAACTAAAGTTTAATATGTTTTTTATGAGAACCAATGTACTACAGCTACTGTGAAATTAAAACTTTAGCTAATTAAATCATTGCATACAGCAAAATTTGTCACTTATTGAAATTTAAAGAAAAAAAATCTTTTTCAAGCTTATTACACATTTTGTTTTACTATATATTTTTATTTAGGAGCATTTATAACATCATCACTTACATCTTGTTACAAAGCTTCAACTTAATTCAAGCATTGCTGAAGTCATTATTTTTGGCATAAAAGTTTAGAACAGTTAAATGGACGGGGCACCGTAAGTATATTTTTATTTTTAAAATTACCAGATATCATTCTATTTTAGATTCAAAGAAATTAAAATGTGTTCAATATTTTAATTAGAAATTTTGCTTATATTTCTTTAAAAAAACAAAAATGAAAATAAAGTGGCACAGCTTCTTTTACTATGTGGTTTATTTGCGTCTGTACTGTAACAAAGACAAATTTAGAAAGAGATTCCCCCTAATGGCCACACAGGATTATGGTCGTATGGACCAGTAAGAAACCTGGATCAGATGTGTACCCTTGGACATACAATGAAACGGTCCGGATTTTCCCAACTTCGCCTAACATTATTGCTTTTAACAATGCTTTAACTTACCAATTGTTTATAAAAACACTTTAATTGAATGTTCAAATTGCTTTACTTGCTTAGATGCCCATTAAACCAGTCTACTGAGTTTAAAAAGAAAGGATATTTCAAGGGCAAGCAAAGGTTAGTACATAAAGATGATTGATAAAATAACTCATAAAGCTAACTGAAATTCAGGTAGTAATTCTTGTAAATATAAAAATTTAAATTTAAAACTGAACTAATTAAAACAGTTTTAAAAATAATTCTTATTTGAAATAGACCTTGAGGTTAAAATGATAATATTTTAATCGGAAGAATTTAAATTGTTTACAAGTGCAAGAGATTCTTTTGAAAGATCTGTGAAAAGTTCTTTGAGGAAGATTTTTGACTTTATTATAAGGATTTTATGTGATTTGTTTTAAGTGGTTTGCTCTAAGTTTACCAAATGGACCTGCAGACTTTTGGAGATATGAGAAAAAGATGGTACCAATTGAGGCAAAATGTTAGAGAGACTTGCTGCAGGATGCTAGAAAGCATTATTCCAAACAACTACTCTATTAGTGGTTCTCAAACTTTGTTGATTAAAGTAGGTGTCTCAGGGACTAAGTTGAATTTCTCCTCAGACATAGCAAGTGTCAACAACAACAAAGTTTAAAACACTTCAACTGGCTGCACCACTAGCTGCACCACTGGCTGCACCACTGGCTGCACCACTGGCTGCACCACTGGCTGCACCACTGGCTGCTATTATTTCATGAGATATATACAGTGGTACCTCGAGATTCAAATGCTTCAAGATACAAAAAATTCAAGATATGAAAGGCCACTCAAAGAATTTTTGTTATCTTATCTTATCTTAAATTATCTTATCTTATCTATACAGACGCTCCTTCTATGCAGAAGATAATTACGTCCACAGACCATGACAGATGATCTGTTGGCAAGTGATGCAGCGTTCACAGGCCACGGCTTTGTGGGTTCCACGCATTACCCAGCCGCCTAACTAGTGTTAGGTACCCATTGGGAGCTGGGTGACTCAGGGACGCCCTAGGCTCCGGGAACAAATCCTTGCCTTCACATGGATTTGAACCTGTGACCATCGGTACGCCAGCCGAGCGCGCTGCCACTCGACCACCGCGTCCCCCGCGTTCCTAGATATGAAAAAAATCCAAGATAAACGCGCAGCTGACAACATTGGGCATCCCATGACTGCATTCAACATTTGCTAAGAGACCATAAGTAAGCGAAGAATTAGACGAAAAGATGGTGGAGGTGAGGCAAAGGAAATGAAAGGTGAAACAGAAAATTAGAAAGCGTACAACAAAAAGTTAAAAAAAATAAATTATTAATGCTAAATAAAAAATATTAAAAAAATTACATAAGTTTAAATGTTATGTTACGTTTGTTTAGTGTACATCTGTACTAATGATCCTACATGTGGAAGAAAATCAGAAGCCCCGAGCCTAATGTTCTCAGCTATCTGGCCCCCAAGGGGACGTAACAGCCCAGAAACCCCCCGGAAGCGGTCGCTTCTGAAGCGGTCGCTTCTGAAGCGGCCACCTGGGCATCCAGGACATAAAGTCGAAAATGCCTCCCACTAAATTGGCCTCACAAGGAGGGGTGGAATTCCCTACTACGACCTGCTACCACTTTGGCGCCACCCCGGCAAAGCATACAGGTCTCCATGGTTAGGACCGCCGCAGAGCGGGGGATCATCAAAGACCTACCATTTGTCATTTGTACTAAATGTGTTAATTTAGCATTAATTCATGCAAAATTTGTACATGACATATCATTTTTATAAAGTTAAGTGTTTAGTACGTAATGCCGTAATTTTTTTCTGCCCTACCACCTTCTCCCACACTTCGCAACATTGCCTGACTCGAAAGGTACATTTGTATACAAGTCCTTCAAGACTGCACTTAAGACACATCTTTTCAAAATTTATTTTCAAAATTGATGCAACAACATTTCTTGTAAATGATTAACGTAGCTTATGTATAATGTACTGTAATTTTGTGTGTTTGTTGTGATATGAAAGTTAATTTAATACTCATAGGTATGTTAATTCTTTCATGTAAAGCGCTGTGAGCCCAGTTCCTTACTGGGATACAGCGCTATATAAATAATCAATTTATTATTTATTATTATTTTTCATTTATTTTATTCTGTTTTCATTGTTTTCTTATTATTTCTGCAAAAGAGTGGTGGCTATTTGGAATATTATGATTTATTATATTATGCTATATTGCAGCACACACACTAACTTGACAGCTAATTAAACCAATAGTAATAGATAAAACACAGGCCGTGAGGACTATAGAGTGAATAATGTTTATTGGAATAATTAAGTTTCTAATGTTAACACCATTACTGATGTGTGACTAAAGTGAATGAACTCTACAGGAAAGACTGTATACAGTGTACTACACAGTCTATGCCCTACTCTACCACTACGTTCTGTCCTGGGCCCTGGGTCACTCTCCTCTGTCTCCTACCGTTCTCCCCTTATATTGGTAGCCAGAGAAATGTGGATGAGATTTGAGACTATCCTATGGCTCAAGTCGTTAAAACTCACTTTATTCATATTTTTCCCAGGTCCCCATAAACTACTGTTGACATGTCCCTGTTCCCTTGTCCCGTCTGGCAGAACTTATAATTTTCAATCATTGACTCCCTCACCCAGGTCATAATAAACTTCCCACGACGTCTCCGGCCTCTGGTCGAGATCACCAATACTTAAAATTTTGCCTTTGTTCGGCGCTAACGCGAACAGCGAACACCCATCCCAACACACTTCACATTCCATTGATCTAACCTTCACTGGGCTGGGTGATGGGGGATGTGGTGTGGTCTGAGAGAATGGGGGGAGAGGCGGGGTAGTGCCCTGTTTCTGTGGCGGACACTGCCACATTTATTTGATTTATAATTAGTACTTTTAGGGATTAAAGAATCCTACTTTGTTTTTCTATAGTTTTCTATGACATTTTCAATTTTTAGTGTTGTTTCTGTGTGGCTTGGAACGCATCAAAAGTATTTTACATGTAAAACTTAGTTTGAGATACAAAAAATCCAAGATACGAAAGCCACCCCGGAACGGATTAATTTCTTATCTCGAGGTACCACTGTATAGTAAATTTTATCTTGATAAAGAAATCAAAGAATAAAATCATTTAAAAAAAATTATGACCTTTACTTAAATGATATTTACTTAGGAAAAAGGCAAGTGATGGATCAAAGTGGAAGATTAAAAACACACATAAGGGAACTTTTGAAATGGTCTTCAGTAACCCTACAAAAAAAGTGCTCAGTTCAAAATGCCATGGTATGTTTTTTTTTAAGGAATATTTTCTTTGCTATTGCTTTTTAGTAGGGCTGCAGAAATTAACGATTATTTTCTCGATTAATCGTTAAAAATTTTAACAATGAAATTTTTTAAAACGATAAATCCACCCACCACTTATAAATGTACTGGAAGTCAAAAAGTAAAATATTTCGGCCGATAAATATAAACTAATTTCCGGATGATTATACGAACATTTTGGTTTTAAACTATTGACTGACGTGAATGTTCAAAATGTTGATAAAGGTTATTTTGTCCATTGAGAGAAATCGTTTGCCTACCATGCAATGTTCCCTCTAAGTCTAAGTTTCGTTGGTCCTTGTGAAAAGTTTTAAAAAAAACTCGTTTGCAAAGTTGCACAACGTCCATTTTTTGTGCAATATTTTACAAAATTTGCTGATTCTAGACTCCTGGGTGGTGTCTGTTAAATATCTGTGCAGCTGCGCTCCTTAAAGGGAACATTGCTACCATGGTTCTAACACTTCGCTTACATATCACCTGCTAACCAAACATCCACTACAGCATCAGAAACTTCAGCTGAGACAATCTAAATCTATGTAAACGATTGTTCAGCTCGGTTGGTTATATTGTCAATAAGACCCGCTCATCACTTGAACCAAATAATGTCAATACACTTGTCTTTTTGCTTTGTTGGTAAAAGATGTCATTTAAAGAAGACATTCCAATGTTATTTTTAATAAATGTTACTTATGACACCATAAATTTCACTTTTTGGCTTTAATCCAAATTAACGATTAATTAATCGTTAATTTTTCAAAAGTTAACGATTAAATTTAAATTAATCGTTAACAGCCTTATTTTTTAGCCATATATTTTAGCCGTATATTAAAATTAGAGGAAAAATATTTAACTAAATTTACATTTGCCTGTTTTTAAAATTGTTAAAGAAATAATTGTCTTATCATAAATAAAAACTTAAAAAAAACCTAAAAAAACCCTGCAAAAATCAAACCTTCCCAACTTCCTGCAGAAAAATCCCAAAAAACTTTAATACAGCAACAAACAAAGTGCAGACAAACTATTTTTATAACATTATTTTGTTTTTAAAAACAAACATTCTAGATATTTGCTGGATTAGTTTAAAAACTTAAATAGCTAATTTCATTTGATATTTTTTTATTCACCTATGTTTTAAAATATTTTTTAGTCATGTATTTTTTAACTTAAAAATTCATGTGATGATTCCTTGGTCAAGCTTCAATAATATTAAATACATGTATTTGGTCCAGCATTCTTATTAGCAACTGAATAGAGTCTGTTTCTATTTTCTTATTTTAAATTGAGGATAACCCACTTAATAGCAAGTTCTTAGCTGGTGTAAAACAATAATTATGTGTATAAAAAGAATAAAAAATACAATTCTTACTGACATTAGCTCTATTTGAAAAATAAATATGAAAAAATATGTGAACATTTATTTGAAACTGATGAATATTTCATCATCATTGCCTTGTATAAATTTTTAAAAATTTAATTATTTTTAATACAATCTTTTTGCATATTCTTTAGGAAAAACAACCTCTGGTTATACCCAGTTTGTCGCCATAGACTGCTCTGATGGTGAACTCATGTCAATAGCCAAGTGGGTGATTACATACAAGAAACTGACAGTAGCAGAAATAAGACCCCAGGTTAGTGTTATTAAGTGCCCATAGTCAAATTTATAGACCTTGATTAATTACTTATTTTTCATTTACAGTTTTATCTTTTAAAAAGTTATGTATATATATTTATGTATATATAATGCAACACTTTTATATTTTAAATGGTTAATTTTGTAAAAATATTAAAGAAGCTAACACGATAATTGGAAAATTAAAACAAAAATTGTAAGTAATAAAATTAGTGCATATTTTTTACTTACAACTAAAAAACAAGAATTATTTATTTTAGATTTTAGAGTTGCAAAAGGAATTGTGGCGTCTTTTGCAGCTGAAACATCCCAACCTAATTCATTTATTAAATTGGAGATGCGAGGTTGTCAAAAATTCTACTGTTATAAATGTAAGTAGTTTATTTGAAATGTGATAGTTAAAATAAATTTTTTTTATTTCAGTTCTAAAAATGAATCAAACAAATTTAATTGTAATATCTATGTAAATAAATGACATTATTAATTAAAAATTCTTTGTTCATAATTAATGGTTAAATTTGACAAATTGACACACAATATTTATTTTTGTATGTCTGTAATTACTTATGATAATGTTGAGATTTCCAACTTGTAATGTGAGCAGCATGTACTAATACCCTGTTTATATGTTATACATGTATTACAACTTGCTTTATTTACTCAATTTTTATTTAAATGCCAGCTATTGATGGAGTATTCAGAAGGAATCAACTTATCTATATACACCAATGGCAATAAACAGTTACCCACGGAGATGGTGAGAGCTTACACAAATGAGATTTTACAAGGGCTGCAGTATTTACATCAAAATTCTGTTCTACACACAAATCTTCGGGTAAGGTTTATGTTTTATTGAAATGTATGCTGTTCAGATTAAATAATAGGCTAGTTGTCTGCTTTGGGAAAGGGGGGTAAACTCATTCCTCTTCTGCCAAGACAGAGACGAGGCCATTATGGGCAATACAGGCTAATAAATGCATGAACCCTACACAGGGCAATAAGTGACTGGAACAAGCTTTCAAAGGAATCAGATTGGGCAAAAACAATTGAAAATTTTTTGTCTGTTGCCTCCTGTTATCCAACATCCAGTCCCTATTACCCCAATGAGCGTCATCTTCAAAGACCTATTTACAAAACTTAATTTTTGTTTACAGAAGCCAAAATGTTCAGAGTATTGATTGTGGGCCATAATAAAGAGAAGAAAAGAAGTGAAAACATTTCCAACTGGAGAACTACATTTGTTTATGTAACAATTTTGCTGGCCAGATATTTTGAATAAGTGACTTTGTCTAAAACTGAAATTAAAAGGAAGATGTTAGACATGCCATTGAACATCAAATTACTTTCATATTATAGAAGAAACTTCTTTTACCGTTTGATTTATCAAAATGTGTTTAAATTTGTAAATAAATATTTTTAATTACATTTAACGTACATCATTGCCACCATAACAACATCAGGGGTTCAGTAGTTCAGTTTTTGTAGATGGGATTATTTAAATGTGTTTACTCAACATCAAGTAAACATTTGGTGTTTTAAGTGAATTACTTATTCATAATAAATGATAAATCATAATTCATGCTTTGCTAAAAAGAATTTCATTTCAATTTTTTCCATACACAACCAATCACCATGGTTATACATGTGTCCAGCAGATTTGAAATAAGTTTCTTTATCTGACAGCCTTCGAACATCATAGTGGACAGTGAAGGCAACATTCGCCTGAGAGGTTATAGCCTTGAGAAAAGGTTAGTACGACATTTACTTTTTAAAGGTGAATAGGTTTAGAAAATTGTGGAAAAGGAAAGATTGATAAGGTTTTCATTGATGTGTGTAAATTGTAAGATTGATAAGGTTTTCATTGATGTGTGTAAATTGTAAGATTGATAAGGTTTTCATTGATGTGCGTAAATTGTAAGATTGATAAGGTTTTCATTGATGTGTGTAAATTGTGTTTTATTCTTAGTCTTACTGAAATCTTTATTTATTATTTGTGATTACAGTTCTTTGCCTCACATGCTTGCTATCATCCTATAATGTTTTCTTCAAAACTCAAATATAATTTCTCATGCACTGCAGAATCAACTACTTACATATTTCTATGACCAAACCAGATGGTGGGAGTTTACCAATGCTACAGGACAAAGAGGATCCTAGTGGAGATATTTATCAACTAGTAAGAAAAATCATACAGAGATAATGTGTAAATAAATGCATTAATTATTCAAATTGTTATGGAAAAGAGTAATAATGAAATTATACTAATAAAAATAGCACTACTAGTTAAATTTGAATGTTAAATTTGTTGTATTACTTTGCCATGTTTTGTTGTATTACAGTGCATATTTTATTGTATTACAGGACCATGTTTTATTGTATTACATGGCCATGTTTTGTTATATTACATTGCAATCTTTTATTGTATTACAGGGCCATGTTTTGTTGTATTACATGGCCATGTTTTGTCGTATTACAGGGCCATGTTTTGTCCTATTACAGGGCCATGTTTTGTTGTATTACAGGGCCATGTTTTGTTGTATTACATGGCCATGTTTTGTCGTATTACAGGGCCATGTTTTGTTGTATTACAGGGGCATGTTTAGTGTATTACAGGGCCATGTTTTGTTGTATTACATGGCCATGTTTTGTCGTATTAAATGGCATGTTTTGTTTTATTACAGGGCCATGTTTTTGTTATATTACATGGCCATGTTTTGTTTTATTACATGGCCATGTTTTGTTTTATTACGGGGCCATGTTTTGTTGTATTACATGGCCATGTTTTGTTGTATTACAGGGCCTTGTTTTGTTGGCACTTGTTAATAACAGACCCTTTGATAAATCTTCACTGGACATTCCCCAAATGATCCCAGAAGTGATGCAAGATTTTATAAGGCAGTGAGTTATCTTATCTTTGTAAGGCAGGGAGTTATTTTATCTTTGTAAGGCAATGAGTTATTTTATCTTTGTGATTTAATGGTGTCCCAATTTTATAAGGCATTGAGTTATCTTATCTTTGTAAGGCAATGAGTTATTTTATCTGTGTAAGGCAATGAGTTATTTTATCTTTGTAATAATTTTATCTTTGTAAGGCAGTGACTTATTTTATCTTTGTGATTTAATGGTGTCCCAATTTTATAAGGCATTGAGTTATCTTATCTTTGTAAGGCAATGAGTTATTTTATCTGTGTAAGGCAATGAGTTATTTTATCTTTGTAATAATTTTATCTTTGTAAGGCAGTGACTTATTTTATCTTTGTCATTTAATGTTGTCCTTATTTTATAAGGCAGTGAGTTATCTTATCTTTGTAAGGCAGTGAGTTATTTTATCTTTGTCATAAATGGTGTCCTAATTTTATAAGACAGTGAATTATTTTATCTTTCTCATTTAATGATGTCCTAATTTTGTAAGGCAGTGAGTTACTCTATTTACTCTATCTTTGTCATTTAATGGTGTCCTAATTTTATAAGGCAGTGAGTTATTTTATCTTTGTCATTTAATGGTGTCCTAATTTTATAAGGCAGTGAGTTATTTTTTCTTTTTTATTTAATGGTGTCCTAATTTTATAAGGCAGTGAATTATTTTAATTTTCTATCATTTAATAATTTTATAAGGCAGTGAGTTATTTTATCTTTGTCATTTAATGGTGTCCTAATTTTATAAGGCTGTGAGTTATTTTTTCTTTTTTATTTAATGGTGTCCTAATTTTATAAGGCAGTGAATTATTTTAATTTTTTATCATTTAATGGTGTCCTAATTTTATAAGACAGTGAGTTATTTTATCTTTGTCATTTAATGGTGTCCTAATTTTATAAGGCAGTGAATTATTTAAATTTTTTATCATTTAATGGTGTCCTAATTTTATAAGACAGTGAGTTATTTTATATTTGTCATTTAATGGTGTCCTAATTTTATTAGGCAGTGAGTTATTTTTTCTTTTTTATTTAATGGTGTCCTAATTTTATAAGGCAGTGAATTATTTAAATTTTTTTATCATATAATGGTGTCCTAATTTTATAAGACAGTGAGTTATTTTATCTTTGTCATTTAATGGTGTCCTAATTTTATAAGGCAGTGAGTTATTTTATCTTTGTCATTTAATGGTGTCCTAATTTTATAAGGCAGTGAGTAACTCTATTTACTCTATCTTTGTCATTTAATGGTGTCCTAATTTTATAAGGCAGTGAATTATTTAAATTTTTTTATCATTTAATGGTGTCCTAATTTTATAAGGCAGTGAGTTATTTTTTCTTTTTTATTTAATGGTGTCCTAATTTTTATAAGGCAGTGAATTATTTTAATTTTTTATCATTTAATGGTGTCCTAATTATATAAGACAGTGAGTTATTTTATATTTTGTCATTTAATGGTGTCCTAATTTTTAAGACAGTGAGTTATTTTATCTTTGTCATTTATGGTGTCCTAATTTTATAAGGCAGTGAGTTATTTTATCTTTGTCATTTAATGGTGTCCTAATTTTATAAGGCAGTGAGTTACTCTATTTACTCTATCTTTGTCATTTAATGGTGTCCTAATTTTATAAGACAGTGAGTTATTTTATCTTTGTCATTTAATGGTGTCCTAATTTTATAAGGCAGTGATTTATTTTATCTTTGTCATTTAATGGTGTCCTAATTTTATAAGGCAGTGAGTTATTTTTTCTTTTTTATTTAATGGTGTCCTAATTTTATAAGGCAGTGAATTATTTTAATTTTCTATCATTTAATAATTTTATAAGGCAGTGAGTTATTTTATCTTTGTCATTTAATGGTGTCCTAATTTTATAAGGCAGTGAGTTATTTTTTCCTTTTTTATTTAATGGTGTCCTAATTTTATAAGGCAGTGAATTATTTTAATTTTTTATCATTTAATGGTGTCCTAATTTTATAAGACAGTGAGTTATTTTATCTTTGTCATTTAATGGTGTCCTAATTTTATAAGGCAGTGAATTATTTAAATTTTTTTATCATTTAATGGTGTCCTAATTTTATAAGACAGTGAGTTATTTTATATTTGTCATTTAATGGTGTCCTAATTTTATTAGGCAGCGAGTTATTTTTTCTTTTTTATTTAATGGTGTCCTAATTTTATAAGGCAGTGAATTATTTAAATTTTTTATCATATAATGGTGTCCTAATTTTATAAGACAGTGAGTTATTTTATCTTTGTCATTTAATGGTGTCCTAATTTTATAAGGCAGTGAGTTATTTTATCTTTGTCATTTAATGGTGTCCTAATTTTATTAGGCAGTGAGTTTATTTTTTCTTTTTTATTTAATGGTGTCCTAATTTTATAAGGCAGTGAATTATTTAAATTTTTATCATATAATGGTGTCCTAATTTTATAAGACAGTGAGTTATTTTATCTTTGTCATTTAATGGTGTCCTAATTTTATAAGGCAGTGAGTTATTTTATCTTTGTCATTTAATGGTGTCCTAATTTTATAAGGCAGTGAGTAACTCTATTTACTCTATCTTTGTCATTTAATGGTGTCCTAATTTTATAAGGCAGTGAATTATTTAAATTTTTTATCATTTAATGGTGTCCTAATTTTATAAGGCAGTGAGTTATTTTTTCTTTTTTATTTAATGGTGTCCTAATTTTATAAGGCAGTGAATTATTTTAATTTTTTATCATTTAATGGTGTCCTAATTTTATAAGACAGTGAGTTATTTTATATTTGTCATTTAATGGTGTCCTAATTTTATAAGGCAGTGAATTATTTAAATTTTTTATCATTTAATGGTGTCCTAATTTTATAAGACAGTGAGTTATTTTATCTTTGTCATTTAATGGTGTCCTAATTTTATAAGGCAGTGAGTTATTTTATCTTTGTCATTTAATGGTGTCCTAATTTTATAAGGCAGTGAGTTACTCTATTTACTCTATCTTTGTCATTTAATGGTGTCCTAATTTTATAAGACAGTGAGTTATTTTATCTTTGTCATTTAATGGTGTCCTAATTTTATAAGACAGTGAGTTATTTTATCTTTGTCATTTAATGGTGTCCTAATTTTATAAGGCAGTGAATTATTTAAATTTTTTATCATTTAATGGTGTCCTAATTTTATAAGACAGTGAGTTATTTTATCTTTGTCATTTAATGGTGTCCTAATTTTATAAGGCAGTGAGTTATTTTTTCTTTTTTATTTAATGGTGACCTAATTTTATAAGGCAGTGAATTATTTAAATTTTTTATCATTTAATGGTGTCCTAATTTTATAAGACAGTGAGTTATTTTATCTTTGTCATTTAATGGTGTCCTAATTTTATAAGGCAGTGAGTTATTTTATCTTTGTCATTTATGGTGTCCTAATTTTATAAGGCAGTGAGTTATTTTAAGGATGCCATTTAATTGTGTCCTAACTTTTGTTTGCAGTGAGTAGAAATAAGCTGCCATTTATTTCTGTATAAAATTAATTTACTATTAGATACATAGATATTTGTCAATTAAAAAGGTACAAACTATTATAATAAAATAATGGTTTGACATTTTAATTTGACATTTCTTTAAAAATTTGTATTAATTTATGCAGATGTCTTCAACAAGACAAAGGACTCCAGCCCACTGCTGCTCAATTATTGAAACACAGGTTTTTGAAGGAAACTCTGACTGAGCAATTACAAATACAACCCATGATGCAAGGTCAGAATTAAGTTCTTTAAACAGATAACAATATCTTAAATGCAAAAAAGTTATCTTACCTTCTCTTATCTGTTTACAGACGCTCCTTCTATACAGAAGATTATTGCGTCCTACGCTTATCTATGGTATGTGTTTAGTCCTGCATTTTTATTAGAGATTTAAATGTTGATAAAGTGTTGGTTTTCCTGGATTCTTCAGGCAACCCATTCCACGCCCGAATTCCGGACGGGAAGAAGGAAAACTTGTATGTGTTTGTTCTTGCATACGGAATAAGAAAGGTGTTTTTATCCTTATGTCTATCTGAGGGTTGTATTAAGTTATCTTTGTGTTGTATTTCTAAATTAGAATTAATTGCTTTATGTATGATTACTACTTTGCTCTTGGTTCTTCTATCCTCTAGTGTTTCAAGGTTTAATGATTTAACTAATGGTGTTATTCTTGTCAGTTTTGAATATTCTCCAGTAATGAATCTGGCAGCTCTTTTTTGAATTTGTTCTAGTTTATCAATGTTTTCTTTGGTGGATGGGTCCCATACAGAAGATGCATATTCTAGTACAGGTCTCACCAAAGTGAGGTAGCATTTTAGTTTTATATCTCTATTACATTTGTTAAAGTTTCTTTTTATAAAGCCTAAGGTTTTGTTTGATTTTTTAATAACTTCATTGACATGGGGATTCCATGATAGTTTCTCATTTATTAAGACTCCTAAGTATTTTGCATCTTTAGTTTGGGTCAGTTCTTTTCCATGAATGTAAATATTTTGAATTTATTTGTTTCTTTTTCTTTGTTACTCTTAACAGTTGACACTTTTCTGGGTGGAAAGACATACTCCAGTTAGTTTCGCATTTTATCAATTCATCTAAGCCTTTTTATTAGCTTTACCAGCTTTTTAATCACACATGATTTAATTTATGGATTTGGAGAAGGATTTTTTAAAAGTCCAACAAAGTCCAACAAAGTCCAACAAAGTCCAACAAAGGACAACAAAGTCCAACAAAGGACAACAAAGTCCAACAAAGGACAACAAAGTCCAACAAAGTCCAACAAAGTCCAACAAAGGACAACAAAGTCCAACAAAGGACAACAAAGTCCAACAAAGTCCAACAAAGTCCAACAAAGGACAACAAAGTCCAACAAAGGACAACAAAGTCCAACAAAGTCCAACAAAGGACAACAAAGTCCAACAAAGTCACAAAGGACAACAAAGTCCAACAAAGTCCAACAAAGTCCAACAAAGGACAACAAAGTCCAACAAAGGACAACAAAGTCCAACAAAGGACAACAAAGTCCAACAAAGGACAACAAAGTCCAACAAAGTCCAACAAAGGACAACAAAGTCCAACAAAGTCCAACAAAGGACAACAAAGTCCAACAAAGGACAACAAAGTCCAACAAAGTCCAACAAAGTCCAACAAAGTCCAACAAAGGACAACAAAGTCCAACAAAGTCCAACAAAGTCCAACAAAGTCCAACAAAGGACAACAAAGTCCAACAAAGTCCAACAAAGTCCAACAAAGTCCAACAAAGGACAACAAAGTCCAACAAAGTCCAACAAAGTCCAACAAAGTCCAACAAAGGACAACAAAGTCCAACAAAGTCCAACAAAGGACAACAAAGTCCAACAAAGTCCAACAAAGTCCAACAAAGGACAACAAAGTCCAACAAAGGACAACAAAGTCCAACAAAGTCCAACAAAGTCCAACAAAGTCCAACAAAGGACAACAAAGTCCAACAAAGGACAACAAAGTCCAACAAAGTCCAACAAAGTCCAACAAAGTCCAACAAAGTCCAACAAAGTCCAACAAAGTCCAACAAAGGACAACAAAGGACAACAAAGGACAACAAAGGACAACAAAGTCCAACAAAGTCCAACAAAGTCCAACAAAGTCCAACAAAGGACAACAAAGGACAACAAAGTCCAACAAAGTCCAACAAAGTCCAACAAAATCCAACAAAGTCCAACAAAGTCCAACAAAGGACAACACAGTCCAACAAAGTCCAACAAAGTCCAACAAAGTCCAACAAAGTCCAACAAAGTCCAACAAAGTCCAACAAAGTCCAACAGTCCAACAAAGGACAACAAAGTCCAACAAAGTCCACCAAAGTCCACCAAAATCCAACAAAGTCCAACAAAGTCCAACAAAGTCCAACAAAGTCCAACAAAGGACAACAAAGGACAACAAAGTCCAACAAAGTCCAACAAAGTCCAACAAAGGACAACAAAGGACAACAAAGTCCAACAAAGTCCAACAAAGTCCAACAAAGTCCAACAAAGTCCAACAAAGTCCAACAAAGTCCAACAAAGGACAACAAAGTCCAACAAAGTCCAACAAAGTCCAACAAAGTCCAACAAAGGACAATAAAGGACAACAAAGTCCAACAAAGTCCAACAAAGTCCAACAAAGTCCAACAAAGGACAACAAAGGACAACAAAGTCCAACAAAGTCCAACAAAGTCCAACAAATTCCAACAAAGTCCAACAAAGTCCAACAAAGGACAACTAAGTCCAACAAAGTCCAACAAAGTCCAACAAAGTCCAACAAAGTCCAACAAAGTCCAACAAAGTCCAACAAAGGACAACAAAGTCCAACAAAGTCCAACAAAGTCCAACAAAGTCCACAAAGTCCAACAAAGTCCAACAAAGTCCAACAAAGGACAACAAAGGACAACAAAGGACAACAAAGTCCAACAAAGTCCAACAAAGTCCAACAAAGTCCAACAAAGGACAACAAAGGACAACAAAGTCCAACAAAGTCCAACAAAGTCCAACAAAGTCCAACAAAGGACAACAAAGTCCAACAAAGTCCAACAAAGTCCAACAAAGGACAACAAAGGACAACAAAGTCCAACAAAGTCCAACAAAGGACAACAAAGTCCAACAAAGTCCAACAAAGGACAACAAAGGACAACAAAGTCCAACAAAGTCCAACAAAGTCCAACAAAGTCCAACAAAGTCCATTAAAGTCCAACAAAGTCCAACAAAGTCCAACAAAGCCCAACAAAGCCCAACAAAGCCCAACAAAGCCCAACAAAGCCCAACAAAGCCCAACAAAGTCCAACAAAGGACAACAAAGTCCAACAAAGGACAACAAAGGACAACAAAGTCCAACAAAGGACAACAAAGTCCAACAAAGTCCAACAAAGGACAACAAAGTCCAACAAAGGACAACAAAGTCCAACAAAGTCCAACAAAGTCCAACAAAGTCAACAAAGGACAACAAAGTCCAACAAAGTCCAACAAAGTCCAACAAAGGACAACAAAGTCCAACAAAGGACAACAAAGTCCAACAAAGGACAACAAAGTCCAACAAAGTCCAACAAAGTCCAACAAAGTCCAACAAAGTCCAACAAAGTCCAACAAAGTCCAACAAAGTCCAACAAAGGACAACAAAGGACAACAAAGGACAACAAAGGACAACAAAGGACAACAAAGGACAACAAAGCCCAACAAAGCCCAACAAAGCCCAACAAAGCCCAACAAAGCCCAACAAAGCCCAACAACGCCCAACAAAGCCCAACAAAGCCCAACAAAGCCCAACAAAGCCCAACAAAGCCCAACAAAGCCCAACAAAGCCCAACAAAGCCCAACAAAGCCCAACAAAGTCCAACAAAGTCCAACAAAGTCCAACAAAGTCCAACAAAGCCCAACAAAGCCCAACAAAGCCCAACAAAGCCCAACAAAGCCCAACAAAGTCCAACAAAGTCCAACAAAGGACAACAAAGGACAACAAAGTCCAACAAAGTCCAACAAAGGACAACAAAGGACAACAAAGTCCAACAAAGTCCAACAAAGTCCAACAAAGTCCAACAAAGTCCAACAAAGCCCAACAAAGCCCAACAAAGCCCAACAAAGCCCAACAAAGTCCAACAAAGTCCAACAAAGCCCAACAAAGCCCAACAAAGCCCAACAAAGTCCAACAAAAGTCTCCCAGCTCCACTCTGATTGATGTACCAACTTGACAAAAGTGTCAGAGAACTCGGGAGTAATGAAATACTGCCATGAACATGTACACAGACTAGAATCTAGAACTAAACAAGTACACAATGTAGCACTGAACATGTACATAATGTAGCCTTGAATATGTACATAATGTAGCACTAAACATGTACATACTGTAGCAATGAGCTGTACATAATGTAGCACTAAACATGTACAAAGTATAGCAATGAGCTTGTACATAATGTAGCACTAAACATGTACATACTGTAGCAATGAGCTTGTACATAATGTAGCAATGAGCATGTACATAATGTAGCTCTGAATATGTACATAATGTAGCACTAACATGTACATAATGTAGCAATGAGCATGTACATAATGTAGCAATGAGCATGTACATAATAAGCACTGAACATGTACATAATGTAGCTCTGAATATGTACATAATGTAGCACTAAACATGTACATACTGTAGCAATGAGCTGTAGATAATGTAGCACTAAACATGTACATAGTATAGCAATGAGCTTGTACATAATGTAGCACTAAACATGTACATATTGTAGCAATGAGCATGTACATAATGTAGCTCTGAATATGTACATAATGTAGCAATGAGCATGTACATAATGTAGCACTGAACATGTACATAATGTAGCACTGAACATGTACATTATGTAGCCTTGAACATGTACATAATGTAGCCCTGACCATGTTTATATCCCACTGCCATTCAGCTGCTACACGTAATGAGTAGTTTAAATTAAATTAAAATAAATTAAATGTAAATGTAAACCTACTGATGTTAATTAACTGCATGAACACACAAATGCAAATCCTCCTTGGGGCCATCTATATATTAGGTGGAAGGAGATGGGGTCTTTAATTAACAACATTTTGCGTACGGGGGGGGGGAGGGCGGTCTCGACTGAATGTGTACGTACGCACAACAAATTTAATTTGCTTAATGCTATGCCTAATACCGTAAACCCCTCAGGCTGCAAATGGCATTCGAGACTGAGTCAAGACTGATATGCAAAAATGGTTTATAATTTAATGCAAATGAAATTCTGAACTTTTAATTAATTGGAAGTAATTAAAATTTGATTCAGACCAAACGTTCACACATTACTGAAATAAATCCGTCTGATTTTTATTTCATTTTTTGAAATTAGTAGAAGTTTCTCTTTCGAACACCGGTGCCTCAGCTCTGTTATATATACATAACGGAACGGCAATTTCATTGCTTATATTGTTCTACTTTATCAGTTTTTTTAATTAAGCATTCAAGACAATAAAATTTGAATGTTCTATTGTGTTTCGTCAATAATTTCAACATGAAAAACATGATATTATGAAAAACTATATAGTGGCCGTCCATAAATGACGTCCTGGATAGTGGCCGATTTTACTCCCCGTCACACTTTGTCACAAAATCTTAAACCCCCTCCAATATGACGTCACAAAGCTTTGACCCCGTTAAAAGCTGTATTTTCTAATGTAAAATAGAATGTTGCAAATTACTTTTTTATCACTTAGGTATGTATTTAGTGTAAGGCTGCACTATAATATCGTAACACTTGTGAAGCAATTAAAAACGCCATTAAATAAATTGCAAGTCATAAAATATTTTTGTGCAACTTTTATTTAAATTTGCGCATTTTGATGTGACATAAAATTTCTTAAACACCCCCCTCACTCTCGTCACACATTGTCACAAATGTGACAGCCCCAAAGAGTAAAACCAATATCTTTTGACTCTGGCTTAAAATTAATTTTTTAAACCAGGGGGTGGGACGAATTTGTACGTACGCATAAGGGAGGGGATCCAGAAAATGTACGGGGTGCAACAGGGGGAGGGGGTGTACGAAAATACCAATTTTGTGGGTATGTACTATATGGATGGCCCCCTTGCCGTTTGGAAATTTAGCGTGGAATTGGTTGCCTGAACAAGCCAGGAACACCAACACATTATCAACTATCAACTTTCAAAACTCTAAGAGAAATGCAAAACTAGACATCAACCATGCATAAGTGTAGGACACATTAATCATCTGTATCTCAAATTTGATTTGACAAAATCCATGGGGGTGGGCTTTTCTCCTACCACTTGGCATGGGAAGATAACTCTACTTGTGACTACCCTTCTTACACACAAAAGTAAAAAATAAATTTTTAATCATGAATTATAAAATTTTAAAGTTGTAACTTATTATTTTGAATTTTTTTTAAAGCTTTGCTTTCGAACTATTGATTTGTCACTCAGTAATTGAACAATTATATATTATTGAAAGAATTAGCGATGGCCAATGAAAATTGTGCAGTACAAGAACCAACAAGACAATGGCATTCATCTGGGGTAACAAGTAGCAAGTCCAGATTTGAAACTGATTATGAGCAAGTCAATAAACTTGGTGCTGGAGGATTTGGGGAAGTATTCAGGGTAGGTTATATTCTGTATTTTATTAGCAGTAGAATTATTTGTTTTAATGAGCTCAAATAACAATAAAATAAATGGTTTGTGAAATATTCTGCCTCATGTTAGATTAAATGTAAATAGACGAATAACCTTTACCGTCACATTGTCACATTAAAGTTGTAGTTTTTTTTAATGAAATGACACTCCAGGAATCCCTAAAGTTGATAAAATTGCATTAAAATAAAGACTTACCATTGCTTGTAACTATTCAAAGATCAAATTACCCCATTCTATATATACAGTGGGACCCGGTTAAGTCGACGGCCTCGGGGTATGAAAAATGGCGCCGAGATAACCGATCATCGAGTTAAACGAAAACCAATATGGCGGCAAAATATTAACATGCGCTTGAAATTTCTTTATATATGTGATGTGCGTTAATTAGTGATGGGACAGATTAATCTGAATCGTATCAGAATATCAGGGACCCTATTTCTTCACTCTTTCCTAAGGTTGTTAAGACTGTTCGTTTTTAAGGACCGTTTAAGTTTAAATATAACCCTTTATTGCGTTAGCGCAGTTTTTTTTCCCTAGTACATAACTATAACGAATTCATCTACTCCTGCCCGCCACACCGCGCGCGCGCGCAGGGTTCGCTGGTGACTGGTGACCCAGATTGAGCGATACTGTGCCTTGGAAGGCACTTGCGTGACTTTCCTTACAAGCTACACAAATAAATAAACCCGCCCTGTGTAACCTACATATCCCCTCGCCCCTCATTGTCCCCGAACCATTCTCTTCAAAAACCATCTTCCTTGGGTCCGTCCCCTCAGCTTACAATAGACTCATAATTCCTTCGGTAACTTGATGCTAATCGGACTAACCAACAACAATGGTGTGGGAGATTGAGAGTGGGGGTGGGTAAACTGTCTGTAGTTTGTTATATTATATATTTTAAAATCTGGGTAGCCTTGTTTGCAGTAAGCACGCTATGATTTTGGTATTGTTCCATCATTAGCGTTAATAAATGAGAATGTACATGCACATGTTTTTGGAGGTTTTTTTTTACACAACGGCGTTGCTGTTATTTGTGTATATCATGACCTATATATGACTCATGACAAAGCGAACTCTTCTCTATAAAAATGTACAAAAAATGAATTAGGAACTCCTTTTGAACTTTTGAACCTTCAACTTTAACACATTTTAATTAATTCTAACCAATAGTTAAATGGCTTTTGCACACTGCCACTTCTTATGAACGAAACAATGAGAACAAAGCAGTAGTAATAGAGTCAAAATGAGGTTGAAGGATTGTATAGAATATGTTTTTATTATAGAAAAAAGTGAGTGAAAAGTTGCTAAATTGTGGCTTCAGCGTGATAAAACGCAAATTTGCGTCAGTTTGTGGTACCTATTAGAACTGATGGCCACAAGCTCACAACTCAACCATTCACCCTGCACCAGTGATTCTCATATTCTTGACAGCACTCTTTTTAAGTGAACTCAATTGTTACCTTGCTTCTTGGTTGCTCAATCAAACCTCCTGCTCTACAACTTGCTTCTCTACAAATGCTCATGAATGAAATCTTTGCAGTTAAAAGCCATCATCACACGCATTATTATTAACTATTATAATTACAATCATTGATCTGTAGATGTGACAATATTTCATGGGTGATGTATGCATGCAAACATCTGCCATCTTGTGCTCTAGTCTTTGTATCAAATTATCAATAAATCTACATGTTATCATTAGGTAAAACACAGACTTGATGGGGAATGTTATGCTGTCAAAAGAATTATCCTTGATCCCAAGAGCAAAGACTTGAATACAAAAATAATGAGGGAAGTAAAAATGTTATCACGTCTCAGGCATGAGTATGTTGTGAGGTAAGTCATACGTGTGTCATATGTGTGTCATACATGTGTGTCATATGTGTGTCATACGTGTGTCTATATGTATAAGGCTCTGTTTAGTTCAAATTTAGAATTCAGTGTAATTCTCATTAAAACTTCATACAAATTATAACTGTTTTCACAAATGTTTATGCATCCCTAATCAATAAAATCTAAGCAAAATCTATGACAGGGCTACTCAAAGTGGTGGTATGGGAACTGGTGCCGGTCTGGGGGCCATTTGCCTGTGGGCCGCAGAAACGTATCAAGAAAGGACAGAAAATTTATAATTATAATCTTCCATTTGCAACCATAAATAACGACCCTATAGAGTATGTCAATTTTTCGAAATAAGCACATAAAATTAAACAAATTACATTTCGCTACCACATCAGTACAGGTAAAATAGTGCAACGGTCGCTGGAGCAATGGAAAAAGTCCTGCCGGTCTGCCATACTAAAAGTTTGAAAAGCACTGATCTATGACATTTTTTTTTAGGTCTCCTATATTTTATACTGCAAGTTTTCAATTTACAAAGAAATGAATAAAATTGAGAGTACATAATTTCACATCAATTTAGACAAATAGTTTTGGATTTAAAAGATATGAATTCATTGAATTAATAAAATAATTTTATCATTTACAGTCGAAACAGGTTAAGTTGTCGGCGTTGAGGTATGAAAAATGGCGTCGACATAACCGATGATCGAGTTAAAACGAAAACCAATATGGCGGCAAAATATTAACATGTGCTTGAAATTTCTTTATGTACGTGATTAATTAGTTAGTGTTAATTAGTGATGGGACGATTAATCGGATCCGTATCGGAACCCTAATATTTCTTCACTCTTTCCTAAGGTTGTAATGACGGTTGGTTTTTAAGGACCTTTTAAAATTTAAATATAACCATGGTTCCCACTCAGGAAAACGGCAAAAAGTCGGGAATTCTTAAAAAAATTTTCTTGGCCTTGAAAGTCGGGAAAAGTTATGACTAATCGGCAGCTTTTATATATATATTTTATTATTTTTATATATATATTTATGCCGAAGTAAAGGACTTTGATTACGACTCTGTGGTAGTGGCATGTTTCGATTCCATTTAATATAAAAAAAAGTTACCAGTTTATAATTGTCTGCGCATGTGTTAAAAGGTCAAAGTTTTCGCCTCGTCACATGCTGCGTGTCACCTGCGTGTAGCATGGCGTATCCGCTCGCGTTGCCCGTCTTATCAGCGAATTTAAAATACAAATAAACAAATCAATATGGTTATTTTAAGTTTAATGCTTTTGAAGTGCAGGATATCTGTTACTATCAGAACGCTCTCGAATTTCCTCAGTCAATCAAACTTGTAATATAAATAAAACTATTGTGGCCTTGACCGTTGATCACAGCACGCTGTGGGCTGTGTGTACTGTGTTAGACCTCGGCCGGCAAATAAGTCTAAGCGAATTTTTTAAAAAAATCATTCCTTATCAGAAATGATTTGATTTCATCGTCACGCGCGTGTTAGTCACAGTCACGTATCTTACTGGTAACAAAGCAACAAAAAACTTTTAAAAGAATAATAATTTTTTTATTTGATTAAATAAAAACCACCGTCGATTCTCGATACAAACCTTTATTTTCATTTCTAAAGATATTCGTTTATCTTAAAAATAAAATGATTAATACATCAGAAAATGAATTAAGTTTAATAATAATATAACATGCACTGCGAAATGACGATTAACGACCTCAAACGCGATTGTCCAGTACCTCAGGTGAATACATACTCCATGGATACATGTCGAACTAATAATTCACACACGCAAAACATCCGGTAATTTTTATTGAAATCTTGTAGAATCACACAATAGCCGGATGTCTCGAAGAAAAGCGAGATGTCAACACTGTTTTGAACTAAAAATGCCAGAGTGCATTGCTAGGCCAACCGACGAGGATCGAGCTAACCAAGTTAAGTTGCAAATTTGGCCCTCTTTTGTGCTCGAGGTACTAGGTTTCGGCGACTTAGAAAAATCGAATTAGCCGATGAAAAAATGCTAAGACAAAGAGAGAATTTGGCGGTTCCAATAAAAAACGTCGAGTTAGTGGGGTGGTCGAGCTAACCGAGCTCGAGGTAAGTGGGTTCGACTGTAATTTATTTAGATTCATTTAAAAAACAGGTTACAGTTGAAAATTGTACAAGTACAATACACAAAATTAGTACAGTTGAAACCGGTTCAGTCGACGGCGTTGGGGGTATGAAAAATGGAGTCGAGATAACCGATCATCGAGTTAAAACGAAAACCAATATGGCGGCAAAATATTAACATGTGCTTGAAATTTCTTTATGTACATGATGTGCGTTAATTAGTGATGGGACGATTAATCGGAATCGTATCGGAACCCTGATATTTCTTCACTCTTTCCTAAGGTTGTAATGACCGTTCGTTTTTAAGGACCGTTTAAATATAACCATGATTTCCCACTCAGGAAAACGGGAAAAAGTCGGAATTCTTTTAAAAAAATTTCTCGGCCTTGAAAGTCGGGAAAAGTTATGACTAGTCGGGAATTTATATATATATATATTTTTATGCCGAAGTAAAGGACTTTGATTATGTCTCTGTTGTCATGTTTGATTCCATTTACATGTAATAATAAAATAAAAAGTTACCAGTTTATAATTGTCTGCGCATACGTTAAAAGGTCAAAGTTTTCACCTCGCGTGTCCCATGGCGCGTGTCACAGCCGCTCGCGTTTGCAATGCCCGTCGAATCAGCGAATTTATAATATCAATATGTTAATTTTAAGTTTAATGCTTTTGACGTGCAGGATATCTGTTACTATCAGACCGCTCTCGAATTTCCTCAGTCAATCAAACTTGTAATATAAATAAAACTATTGCGGCCTTGACCGTTGATCACAGCACGCTGTGTGTTAGACCTCGGCCGGCAACTAAGTCTAAGCGAATTTTAAAAAAAATCATTCCTTATCAGAATTCGACCTACAAAAGTGATGACATGTATATTATATATATATATATATATACTGGAATATTAAGAAAATGATTTGATTTCACCGTCACGCGCGTGTTAGTCACAGTCACGTATCTTACTGGTAACAAAGCAACAACAGTGTCAACAAACGTTTAAAAGAATAATAATTTTTTTATTTAATAAAATAAAAACCACCTTCGATTCTCGATACAAACCTTTATTTTCATTTCTAAAGATATTCGTTTATCTTAAATAAAATGATTAATGCATCAGAAAATGAATTAAGTTTAATAACAATAACATGCACTGCGAAATAATGATCGAAAGTGAAAGAAGATAATAAAATCCGGTAATTTTTATTGAAATCTCGTAGAATCACACAATAGCCGGAAGTCTCGAAGAAAGCGAGATGTCAACACTGTTTTGAACTAAAAATGCTAAAGTGCATTGCTAGGCGAACATTCGAGGATCGAGCTAACCAACGTTAAGTTGCAAATTTGGCCCTCTTTTGTGCTCGAGGTATTAGGTTTCGGCGATTTAAAAAAATTGATTTAACCTATGAGAAAATGCTAAGACAAAGAGAGAATTTGGCGGTTCCAATAAAAAACGTCGAGTTAGTAGGGTGGTCGAGTTAACAGAGCTCGAGTTAAGTGGGTTGACTGTAATTAGTGAACAAGAGCTAACCTAGAGTTTCTCATCTGCCTTTACCTCTCACTTCATTAACATTAGGAATTAGGAGTGCATCCTAGTTTAAATTTAACTTTAAATTTTATTTTTAACTATTAACACTTACCTTAACCATTTTAGGATTTGACTAGTGTAACCCGTCAAAAATGACGGAAGTTTTCAAAATGAATACATTTCAGCTTAAATCTATTAATTTTGAATAAATACACATCAGAATAATAAATAATGTAATACAGAACTTTTATTTATTTTTATTTGATTCATTTATTATCATATAATGAACAATTTAATACAGAACGTTTGAAATGGTACAATTTGGAAATCGTTGAAGGTATTTTCCATCCATCCCTGGTTAATTCAATTAATTTTAGTTGTTAACCCCCAATAATGTGTCCAAATGGCAACCCTCAATAATGTGTCCAAATGGCAACCCTCAATAATATGTCTAAATGGCAACTAGGCCTGTCAACGGGTACCCGGGACCCGGGTACCCGTTGCCCGTGAGATTACCCGGGTAGTAAAATTCCGCCCGGGTACCCGTGAAAATGTGGCTTCAATGTCTATATTAACCAAACATTGGGTTTACGATTGTCGATGTTGTTTATCTACCCCCCTCCTCCTCCCTCCATTCGATTGTGGATGAGGTCACATATTTGTTACAAGGGGATGGATGTGTTTAAAAATAAATGTGACGTCACATCAAAAGCGCACTTTATATAAAAGTTCCACTGAAATATTTGATTGCTTACAATTTATTTAATGACGTTTTACATGGATTTAAGTGAGTAGCGATTTTTAGAGTTCAACTTCACATTAAATAAAAAATTAAATGACATTAAAGTTATTTGACACATGCTCATTTTCAAAAAGGAAGTACGACTTTTATGGGGGCGGGGGGCGCCCGCAAAGCTTTGTGACGTCTTATTGGAGGGGGCTCTAAGTTTTTGTGACAACCTGTGACGGGGTGGGGGTGAAAAATCGGCCAAAATCACTTGATATCATTTATGTATGGCCCCTTAGACGTCGGCCGTGTAGCTACTGTGTGAAATGAGGTGCATGGAAGGTGACTAGGTAGCATTGTATAGCGGTCATGATAGGGAAAATTATGCCACGTTTCGATCGGGTAACCCGGGTACCCGTTCAAAATTTGGACGGGTACCCGGGCAGCATTTTTCAACAATATTGACAGCCCTAATGGCAACCCTCAATAATGTGTCCAAATGGCAACCCTCAATAATGTGTCCAAATGGCAACCCTCAATAATGTGTCCAAATGGCAACCCTCAATAATGTGTCCAAATGGCAACCCTCAATAATGTGTCCAAATGGCAACCCTCAATAATGTGTCCAAATGGCAACCCTCAATAATGTGTCCAAATGACAACCCTCAATAATGTGTCCAAATGACAACCCTCAATAATGTGTCCAAATGACAACCCTCAATAATGTGTCCAAATGACAACCCTCAATAATGTGTCCAAATGGCAACCCTCAATAATGTGTCCAAATGACAACCCTCAATAATGTGTCCAAATGACAACCCTCAATAATGTGTCCAAATGACAACCCTCAATAATGTGTCCAAATGACAACCCTCAATAATGTGTCCAAATGGCAACCCTCAATAATGTGTCCAAATGGCAACCCTCAATAATGTGTCCAAATGGCAACCCTCAATAATATGTCCAAAAGGCAACCCTCAATAATGTGTCCAAATGGCAACCCTCAATAATGTGTCCAAATGGCAACCCTCAATAATATGTCCAAATGCAACCCTCAATAATGTGTCCAAATGACAACCCTCAATAATGTGTCCAAATGACAACCCTCAATAATATGTCCAAATGACAACCCTCAATAATGTGTCCAAATGGCAACCCTCAATAATGTGTCCAAATGACAACCCTCAATAATGTGTCCAAATGACAACCCTCAATAATGTGTCAAAAGGCAACCCTCAATAATGTGTCCAAATGCAACCCTCAATAATGTGTCCAAATGGCAACCCTCAATAATATGTCCAAATGACAACCCTCAATAATGTGTCCAAATGACAACCCTCAATAATGTGTCCAAATGGCAACCCTCAATAATATGTCCAAATGACAACCCTCAATAATGTGTCCAAATGGCAACCCTCAATAATGTGTCCAAATGGCAACCCTCAATAATGTGTCCGAAACTGGCAACTCAGGCCTGTGATCCGGGTACCCGGGACCCGAACCCGTTGCCCGTGAGATTACCCGGGTAGTAAAATTCCGCCCGGGTACCCGTGAAAATGTGGCTTCAATGTCTATATTAACCAAACATTGGGTTTACGATTGTCGATGTTGTTTATCTACCCCCCTCCTCCTCCCTCCATTCGATTGTGGATGAGGTCACATATTTGTTACAAGGGGATGGATGTGTTTAAAAATAAATGTGACGTCACATCAAAAGCGCACTTTATATAAAAGTTCCACTGAAATATTTGATTGCTTACAATTTATTTAATGACGTTTTACATGGATTTAAGTGAGTAGCGATTTTTAGAGTTCAACTTCACATTAAATAAAAAATTAAATGACATTAAAGTTATTTGACACATGCTCATTTTCAAAAAGGAAGTACGACTTTTATGGGGGCGGGGGGCGCCCGCAAAGCTTTGTGACGTCTTATTGGAGGGGGCTCTAAGTTTTTGTGACAACCTGTGACGGGGTGGGGTGAAAAATCGGCCAAAATCACTTGATATCATTTATGTATGGCCCCTTAGACGTCGGCCGTGTAGCTACTGTGTGAAATGAGGTGCATGGAAGGTGACTAGGTAGCATTGTATAGCGGTCATGATAGGGAAAATTATGCCACGTTTCGATCGGGTAACCCGGGTACCCGTTCAAAATTTGGACGGGTACCCGGGCAGCATTTTTCAACAATATTGACAGCCCTAATGGCAACCCTCAATAATGTGTCCAAATGGCAACCCTCAATAATGTGTCCAAATGGCAACCCTCAATAATGTGTCCAAATGACAACCCTCAATAATGTGTCCAAATGGCAACCCTCAATAATGTGTCCAAATGGCAACCCTCAATAATATGTCCAAATGGCAACCCTCAATAATGTGTCCAAATGACAACCCTCAATAATGTGTCCAAATGGCAACCCTCAATAATATGTCCAAATGACAACCCTCAATAATCTGTCCAAATGACAACTCTCACTAATGTGTCCAAATGGCAACCCTCAATAATCTGTCCAAATGACAACCCTCAATAATATGTCCAAAATGACAACCCTCAATAATGTGTCCAAATGACAACCCTCAATAATATGTCCAAAATGACAACCCTCAATAATATGTCCAAATGGCAACCCTCAATAATATGTCCAAAAGGCAACCCTCAATAATGTGTCCAAATGGCAACTGTCAATAATATGTCCAAAAGGCAACCCTCAATAATGTGTCCAAATGGCAACCCTCAATAATGTGTCCAAATGGCAACCCTCAATAATATGTCCAAAAGGCAACCCTCAATAATGTGTCCAAATGACAACCCTCAATAATGTGTCCAAATGACCAACCCTCAATAATATGTCCAAATGACAACCCTCAATAATGTGTCCAAATCACAACCCTCAATAATGTGTCCAAATGACAACCCTCAATAATATGTCCAAATGACAACCCTCAATAATATGTCGAAAAGGCAACCCTCAATAATGTGTCGAAAAGGCAACCCTCAATAATGTGTCCAAATGACAACCCTCAATAATATGTCCAAATGACAACCCTCAATAATGTGTCCAAATAACAACCCTCAATTATGTGTCAAAAAGGCAACCCTCAATAATATGTCCAAATGACAACCCTCAATAATGTGTCCAAATGGCAACCCTCAATAATGTTTCCAAATGGCAACCCTCAATAATATGTCCAAATGGCAACCCTCAATAATGTGTCCAAATGACAACCCTCAATAATGTGTCCAAATGACAACCCTCAATAATGTGTCGTAATTGCAACCCTCAATAATGTGTCGAAAAGGCAACCCTCAATAATATGTCCAAATGGCAACCCTCAATAATATGTCCAAATGGCAACCCTCAATAATGTGTCCAAATGACAACCCTCAATAATGTTTCCAAATGACAACCCTCAATAATATGTCCAAATGACAACCCTCAATAATATGTCCAAAAGGCAACTCTCAATAATGTGTCAAAATGGCAACCCTCAATAATGTGTCCAAATGGCAACCCTCAATAATATGTCCAAATGACAACCCTCAATAATATGTCCAAATGGCAACCTTAAATAATGTGTCCAAATGACAACCCTCAATAATGTGTCCAAATGACAACCCTCAATAATATGTCCAAATGACAACCCTCAATATGTCCAAATGGCAACCCTCAATAATATGTCCAAATGACAACCCTCAATAATCTGTCCAAATGACAACCCCCAATAATGTGTCCAAATGACAACCCTCAATAATGTGTCCAAATGACAACCCTCAATAATGTGTCGAAAAGGCAACCCTCAATAATGTGTCCAAATTGCAACCCTCAATAATGTGTCCAAATGGCAACCCTCAATAATGTCCAAAAGGCAAACCTCAATAATGTGTCCAAATGGCAACCCTCAATAATGTATCCAAATGGCAACCCTCAATAATATGTCCAAATGACAACCCTCAATAATGTGTCCAAATGGCAACCCTCAATAATGTGTCCAAATGACAACCCTCAATAATGTGTCCAAATGACAACCCCCAATAATATGTCCAAATGGCAACCCTCAATAATGTGTCCAAATGGCAACCCTCAATAATGTGTCCTAATGACAACCCTCAATAATGTGTCCAAATGGTACCCTCAATAATGTGTCCAAATGGCAACCCTCAATAATGTGTCCAAATGACAACCCTCAATGTGTCCAAATGACAACCCTCAATAATATGTCCAAATGACAACCCTCAATAATGTGTCCAAATGGCAACCCTCAATAATATGTCCAAATGACAACCCTCAATAATGTGACCAAATGGCAACCCTCAATAATGTGTCGAAAAGGCAACCCTCAGTAATGTGTCCAAATGGCAACCCTCAATAATGTGTCCAAATGGCAATCCTCAATAATATGTCCAAATGGCAACCATCAATAATGTGTCCAAATGACAACCCTCAATAATGTGTCCAAATGACAACCCTCAATAATACGTCCAAATGGTAACCCTCAATAATGTGTCCAAATGGCAACCCTCAATAATGAGTCCAAATGACAACCCTCAATAATGTGTTCAAATGGCAACCCTTAATAATGTGTCCAAATGGCAACCCTCAATAATATGTCCAAATGGCAACCCTCAATAATATGTCCAAATGGCAACCCTCAATAATGTGTCCAAATGGCAACCCTCAATAATGAGTCCAAATGACAACCCTCAATAATGTGTTCAAATGGCAACCCTCAATAATGTGTCCAAATGACAACCCTCAATAATGTGTCCAAATGACAACCCTCAATAATATGTTCAAATGACAACCCTCAATAATATGTCCAAAAGGCAACCCTCAATAATGTGTCGAAATGGCAACCCACAATAATGTGTCCAAATGGCAACCCTCAATAATGTATCCAAATGGCAACCCTCAATATGTCCAAAAGGCAACCCTCAATAATATGTCCAAAAGGCAAACCTCAATAATGTGTCCAAATGGCAACCCTCAATAATGTGTCCAAATGGCAACCCTCAATAATATGTCCAAATGACAACCCTAAATAATGTGTCCAAATATCAACCCTCAATAATGTGTCCAAATGACAACCCTCAATAATGTGTCCAAATGACAACCCCCAATAATATGTCCAAATGGCAACCCTCAATGTGTCCAAATGACAACCCTCAATAATGTGTCCAAATGACAACCTTCAATAATGTGTCCAAATGACAACCCTCAATAATGTGTCCAAATGGCAACCCTCAATAATGTGACCAAATGGCAACCCTCAATAATGTGTCCAAATGACAACCCTGAATAATGTGTCCAAATGACAACCCTAAAAAATATGTCCAAATGACAACCCCCAATAATGTGTCCAAATGACAACCCTCAATAATGTGTCCAAATGGTAAACTTCAATAATGTGTCCAAATGACAACCCTCAATAATGCGACCAAATGGCAACCCTCAATAATGTGTCGAAAAGGCAACCCTCCATAATGTGCCCAAATGGCAATCCTCAATAATGTGTCCAAATGGCAACCCTCAATAATGTGTCCAAATGACAACCCTCAATGTGTCCAAATGACAACCCTCAATTATATGTCAAAATGACAACCCTCAATAATGTGTCCAAATGGCAACCCTCAATAATATGTCCAAACGACAACCCTCAATAATGTGACCAAATGGCAACCCTCAATAATGTGTCGAAAAGGCAACCCTCAATAATGTGTCCAAATGGTAACCCTCAATAATATGTCCAAATGACAAACCTCAATAATGTGTCCAAATGGCAACCCTCAATAATATGTCCAAATGGCAACCATCAATAATGTGTCCAAATGGCAACCCTCAATAATGTGTCCAAATGGCAACCCTCAATAATGTGTCCAAATGACAACCCTCAATAATGTGTCCAAATGGCAACCCTCAATAATGTGTCCAAATGGCAACTTCAATAATATGTCCAAATGGCAACCATCAATAATGTGTCCAAATGGCAACCCTCAATAATGTGTCCAAATGACAACCCTCAATAATGTGTCCAAATGGCAACCCTCAATAATATGTCCAAATGACAACCCTCAATAATGTGTTCAAATGGCAACCCTCAATAATGTGTCCAAATGGCAACCCTCAATAATGTGTCGAAAAGGCAACCCTCAATAATGTGTCGAAAAGGCAACCCTCAATAATGTGTCCAAATGGCAACCCTCAATAATATGTCCAAATGACAACCTTCAATAATGTGTCCAAATGGCAAGCCTCAATAATATGTCCAAATTGCAACCATCAATAATGTGTCCAAATGGCAACCCTCAATAATGTGTCCAAATGGCAACCCTCAATAATGTGTCCAAATGACAACCCTCAATAATGTGTCGAAAAGGCAACCCTAAAAAATGTGCCGAAAAGGCAACCCTCAATAATGTGTCCCAATGGCAACCCTCAATAATATGTCCAAATGACAACCCTTAATAATGTGTCCAAATGGCAACCCTCAATAATGTGTCCAAATGACAACCCTCAATTATGTGTCCAAATGACAACCCTCAATAATGTGTCCAAATGACAACCCTGTCAAATGTGTCCAAATGACAACCCTCAATAATATGTCGAAAAGGCAACCCTCAATAATGTGCCGAAAAGGCAACCCTCAATAATGTGTCCAAATGGCAACCCTCACTAATATGTCCAAATGACAACCCTCAATAATGTGTCCAAATGACAACCCTAAATAATGTGTCCAAATAGTTACAATTTCTTTGTTGTTGTACTAACTATAAATTTGTTTTCAATTGCAATATTTGATTTAGATACTTCTGTTCATGGATTGAATACAATGATTCTATGGATGATGTTGCCAAATGGATCCCTGAAAAGGTTGATGATAGTGATGAATATGGGGATGAAGGTACTCTTACCTACTTATTTCATTTGCTGTAGCTATAAAAATGTGGGGGCTCTATTATTTAAAATGGAAAGAAATGTTTGAATGTTATAATATACAAAAGTGGTTTAATACACATTAGGTGGTTTTAACACAAATTTGGTGGTTTTAATATACATTAGGTGGTTTTAACATACATTAGGTCAGTGCTGTCCAACCCGCGGACCTGTCTAAAATGGTCTGCCAAATCTTGGTGCAATTTTACAATTTTTTCTTTAAATAAAAAAAATTTAATTTAAAAAAAAACACAACCCTTGAGTGATTCAGTATTTTTGATAATTTTTTAGAGACAGTGGCAATTTTAATAAGACGGGGTGGGGTGCCGCAAAGGAGGCTGGTGGTTTAATAGACTTATGTTCAGGGCGTCCCAAGTCAATAATGGGGATACCTGGGATTACCTAAAATCCTATATCGAAATCCTGAAATTCTTTCTGCTGCTTTGGCCAGGGCGGGGTCCAGGTTACCCAACCACAATGGTGATTGAAAGGATGGCTCAACGGATTTGTAGCTACATGGTCATCGTAATAAAATGAACAAAAAAACTTTTAAAAAGTTGAGGCCCAGCTGCAGTGATGAATGTAGAAGTAGAATCTCACATGAAAAATCAGAAAATAATTTTTAGTCACAAACTAAGTAGTCACACAGGGGGACTAAGAACTCATAAGTTTTATTGATATGTCATGTGATCGATTGTGGGATTTAATGTGAGATATAAAATTTGATCAACTAACACAAAAGTTCTGAGTCCCCCTGTGTGACTGTGCAGCTGGACCTGATCTTTTTAAAAAGTTTTTTTGTTCATTTTATTTTCTACTTTTACACGTTAACAAAAGATTTGTAAAACTTAATTTCATTCATGAAAATTTAAACTCTTTAACATTAAAATTTTAAAATAAAAATATTAAAATAGTTTTTCAATTTCATAAAGATTCCGAAACAATTTTTGAAAGTATTTATAATTTTAAAACGATAAATTGCATTATCTCTTCTTTTTTCTTCTTGTTCCTCGACATCGAAAATCAAGCCAGCGATGATCTGTAAATTGAAAATTTGTGTTTATGGTAAATTGTTTGCCATTTTATTTCTGCTTAGACATCGTCATGGGGTGGTACTGTTGATTTGATCACACTTTTCTTGACTTGAAGTCCCTGTTAAATGTCCTGTTAGCCAAGTTCATCTAGAACGAAATTTGTGAGCAAAATTTGAAATTTTCTATAAATATAAACTGACACATTCTTAACTCCTTTCCTTTCCTATTTATTTATTTATTTCTCTTCTTGTCTGATGAAAATCAGGAAACGGCTAAACTTTTCAAATTAATATCATTTGGCAATGTTCCTTTTGTTTTAGATTGCCCGCAGATTTAACTGAAATTAATATTCTTTAGATCTGTTGAAAATTTCAGTAGATAGTTAAACTCACCTTATGTGTATTAGATTTGGGAAGGAATCGATAAGAGAGATTAAAAAAAGACCTGAAAGAAAATCCCCATCAACACGTTCCATTCACAAAGTATTTTTCGTGAACCTGCTACAGTCACACTATAGAGCAGGTTCTTAAGAATTTATTCGGTCACGACGTTGAGTTGTTTTTATGGTAATGAGTTTAAGCCCGGGCTGTGCCGTCTGGGTGGCGCTTGAGCTGAAACGTTCGCCACATAATTCGTTTCATTATTATTAAAATAATTTAATTGTATTGGTCTATAAGCTTAAGTCAGAAATTGGTCAAAACTGATGGATTGACCCCAGTTAAGTCGGCTAAAACTTTAATAACTTAATCCTCCCCACAAGCCAAACCTACTGTGAAAACTTCAGCACTCTAGCAAGTCAGAAAACGTGTTTACGAGCATTTTGAAAAAGTTGACGACATATACAGATCTGGAAGCGCGCACGAGTTAATAGGATAGGGGCCTCAAAAATGCCTGTGTCTCCCAGGATTGGTTTTGATTAAATTGATAGGCTACCACGGCAAGTTGAGGTCCTTTCTGGAAGGATTGTTAATAATAGAATAAGGATAATCAAAATGACACCTAGGGTACTCTGATACTCCCAGGTCACTGCAGAGAAATGTAAACAAGTTGAAATAAACCTGCTTGGGTTCGATAAATGTCCATCCTGTATTTTTAAAAAGAAATAAGTCCAGTAACTGGTATTTATTTGGAGACTGACCCATTCTGGGAGTAGAAAGCAGATTAAAAGCTGTGTTTGTGGTATTAGTGCAATTCAGTTACGAAGAAATTCTGAGAAATTCTGAGAGACAACGGGAACGATTTTTGAAAGGACATTTGTTTCCAAAAAGAGAAAGCCAATATGGCGAGTAGGAAACGAAAAGTTACAGAAGAGAATTGTACTTTTAACTCATCGTGTGGACTCGAATTTTTGTTTCCTTTGTTTAATGAAAAGCCAGTGTGTTTGATTTGTCAGGCTACTATTTCTGTTATCAAAAAGTCAAATCTGCAGAGACACCACAAGTCAGTGCATGCCGATTTTGATAACCAATATCCGAAAGGAACAAAGCTAAGAGAAGATAAAGTTAGTTCTTTAAAGAAGAATTTAAATGGCCATCAAAATGTTTTCCGTCGGATTTTGAGTTCAAGTGATTGTGCTACTGAATCGTCTTTTAAAATTAGCTGGTTGTTAGCAAAGAAACAAAAATCGTATCTGGATGTTGAAACAGTTAAACTTTGTTTTCAAGAATGTGCTGATTCATTATTTTCTGAGTTTAAAAACGAGGAAGAAATAAAAAAACGAATATCTTAGCTTTCTCACCAGACTGTTGCAAAGTGTGTTGAAAGTATGTCCGGGAATATATTGGAGCAGATTAAAAAAACACTTCTGGTTTCAGTCTGGCATTGGATGAATCATGTGATATCACTGACACGGTCCAACTTATAGTTTGGGTTAGGTTTGACAAGTGGCAGACATTTAAATAAGAATTATTGACACTAATTCCATTGAAAAATACAACCCTTGGTGAGGATGTATATAAAGCACTGAAGGAATTTCTATTAAAGAACAACATCGATTTGAGGAAGCTTATTTTTGTTACAACAGATGGTGCTCCAGCAATGATAGGAAGGAAAGTTGGACTCATTGGTTTGCTGAAGGCTGACAATAGATTCCAGACATTCAATCTTATTGTATAATTCACCAGCAATCTCTTTCCTCAAAGTTGAAGGATGATAAATTGCAAAATGTTATGGATGTTGTGGTGAAAAGTGTTAATTTTATTCGAGCTAATCCATTAAATCACGGGCAGTTTAAGACTTTGTTAGAAGATTATGATAACAATTTTGGGGATTTTATTCTTCATACTGATGTTCGTTGGCTGAGCAAAGGAAAGGTTCTGTCATGATTTTGGAACCTAATTGACAAAGTAAAACTGTTTCTAAAGTCTAAAAATAAGGAAGGTTTGTTAAATTATAAAGAAACACCTGATTTTTAAAAAAAAATTAACATTTCTAACCGACATCACGGTTCACCTGAATAAATTAAATTGGAAATTGCAAGAACGTTTTCAAATCTTACCAACGCTGATGAGAGAAATCAGTATTTTTTAATCCAAGCTCGATTTTTTCTTCACCCAACTAAATCAGTCAAATTTTACTCGCTTCCCAGCTCTCGCAAGGCTGCTCAACAACTTCCATAGCTTAACACAAATGAGCGATTCTATCTTTTATTAGAAAAGTTGAAGCTGGATTTCACAGATCGATTTAAAGATATTCGAAATCTTACACCTGGTTTGCTTTTTGTAGAAAATCCATTTACTAGTCCTCATCATCATTTGTCCTTTGAGTTCCTTGTGGAACATAGGGCCTCTGTCAAAGCTCGCCACTCTACATGGTCCCTTGCCAGTCGCTTCAATTCTTCCCAGCTCTTCCCAGTCCTTCCAGCCTCGTCCAACAGGCTCCGTCTCCATGTACGCTTGGGTCTTCCTCGTTGCCGTTTGCCCTGGGGGTTCCAATCTAAGGCCTGCTACTTGTATGACTCACTCTTGTTGGAAGTTTATTTTCAAAAATTTTGTTTTTTGAATGTTTATATTGAGTCCTACTCTTTTCCTAGTCTTGCTCAAGGGTGTGATTTTGTCTTGCATGTCTTAAAGTCTGTGGGACAGAATGGCCAAGTCACCCGCAAACTCCAAATCTTCTAGTTTTTGGATTATGTTCCACTGGATTCCTTTTCCTGAGCTTGCATAAGCTTCTTTTGTGACCCAGTCTAACATCTATGGAGGAAGTGACTTTACCTTGTTTGTCTTGAACTGGTACATTGTAGTTTGATATCTCGCCACTCAAGAGTTTAGTAATTTTTTTATAACTGTTTTAGATCTCCTTTTCCTGCTGCTTCTCCTGCTTGTTCAGCTAACTTATTACAAAATGTTCGCTTGTCATTTCTAAGCATTTTTGTGACCTCTTTTGAAATTGTATGGTACTCTTGTTGGGTAAGTTGTTTATGTTAATTGTATGGTACACTTATTTATGTTTTCTTGTTTTGGCTTTATTTACTTTTTGTTTTGCATGTTTCCTATCTTCAATTCTTTGCCATGTCTCATCGCTGATCCAGTGTTTTTTGTTTTCTGGGGCAGGTTTTAGTATTTCATTGCAAGATACTATAATAATTTCTTTGAAGTTATCCCAGGTTTGGTCTATGTTTCCTTCATTATCATCATCTAGTTGCAGTGCAGCAAATCGGTTTTTATGGGTTAGCTGTAGATCATTCTTTTCCTGTGGGTATTGGAGCTTGCCTAAGTCAAATCTAATTCGCCAGTCTGTTTTTGGCTAGCTTTAGCTTTATTTACTAGTGATGTCTCTAATATAGCCTCGAAAATGACATTATTAGGAGCAGACGAAGGTGCAGTGCAGCTTGAAATCATCGAGATTCAGCATAACACGCCGCTTAGTGATTAACATAAGAATTCGTCGCCAACTGAATTCTGGCTGACGTATGTTTCTGCAGACAAAAACCCGTAACTATCGAAAAGTTGTAGAAAAATATTAACTATGTTTGGGAGTACCTAATGTCTGTGAAGCTGGATTCTCCATCATGAATAATATAAAATGTAAAAAACGAACGCTTTGACTGATGAACATTTGGAAAACTTAAGAGCAGCAGTTACAGAATACGAACCCAAAATTAAGATAATTGCAAGTACAGTTCAAAGCCAAATATCACATTAGAGATGTGTTACAGTTTTTAATCAAGTTATTTGTTGTATTGATGAGGAAAAAGTTACATAAGGTAGGAAGTATTTATACATTTAATAATTTTCTTAAGACGTTAATTGCGACCCCTTGGCCTCATAGGGAAAAAAATTTGGCCCGCGGGGTCAAAAGGTTGAACAGCACTGCATTAGGTAGTTTAATACACATTAGGAGGTTTAATATACATCAGGTGGAACATAATCTAATTGTTCCAGAAAATTAACCAATTTCCTTGAGATCAATTTACAGGAATTTTTAGGATCCATCTATTGCAGAGACTCCTTCAATACAGAGAATTATTGTGTATGGGACTCAACATTTCTTTAAAACTCTGCTCATTTTTATTTATAGATTTAAAATAAAATTTATGGCAATTCTTTAATATGAAAATCTAGTTAAACTAAATTGGAGGTTTTGGAAGATAGTTTTTGTGAATTATTTATACTATAAATTACTTTTGCAGAAAACTTTGAGCAAGACAAGTTTAAAAAACCTGATGAGAGATCAAAGTGAGTTTATCAAAATAATAATTTGAATTTTGCTGTTCAACTTGCACATTACTGATAAAAATGTATTACTGTATCTCAATTTTTATCATTTATTCAAACAATAAACTTTTGATTTGGTTTCAAGAAAGATAAATAAATGTTAACACTGATTTTCAAGGTAGTACCATAAAATGGAATCTCATTTTATAAAATATGTTTCATTTATGAACAATGAATTTTTTCTTTTATTATTACTTTTCCCCCTTCCTTATGTATCAGTGAACTTTAAAATTTTTCAAGATCAACCAAAGTGCATGTGTGTAATTAGCCTGTCCAGAGTGTGTATAAAGGAAAGAATTGGATGTCGGAGTTTGGATAGTGGAATAATTGTAAAATCCTTTGAATTCTTTGATGTGTTAAGCAATTAGAGGCAGTGAGAATATTTATAATTTTATTTGGTGTTGAGGTCAAACTACTCCCTTGGTTTGTTTCAACACCCAGAGCCGTCTTTACACCAGGTTGGGCCCACGGGCAAAGAAATAATGTTGGGCCCCTCCTCCGCAGTAATAAAAAATAAATATACATAATATATACAAATAAACATATTCCCATGGGGCCCCTATGCTCGTGGGCCCCCGGGCAAATGCCCATCGGGCCTATGCGTTAACACGGCCCTGCCCCCCACCCAATTCCACATGTAATCTTATATAAACAATGCTTACCGTGTATACTCGCTCTAAAGCCGACTTTTTTTGGACAAAATCTTGGGGAAAAAGTTGGGGGTCGGCTTACAAGTGGGTCATAAGTGATTTCTGCATGTGCATTGAATATTGGTGGTGTTATTGTAGATCATCAAGGTCCTTGTCTACATTCTACAAGAATCGACTGCTCTACCAGAAGCTATAAAATATTATTAAACATCTGCACTTACCTTATTTATTCATTTTATTTATTTTTGTGAATATTTTAAATAAATTGTTTTACAAATTTTGTTTTCAACAACGAATTTTAATGTACACTCTTTCGCCGCTGGTTACCAAAGAAATAAAAAATTTTAAAAAAAAGAATTCCGGTAACTCTTGCCTTACAAAGAGTACAAAGACAAGGATAGGTAGTACAAAGTAGTAGGAAATACAATCCATCTTCTCTGTTATTAGGTACCACAAACTGACACAAAATTGCGTTTTTTCGCCCTGAAGCTCAAAATTAGCAACTTTTCACTCACATTTTTCTATAATAAAAAGAGATGATATTCAAATGAAAGTTGTACCATTGAAAAGTGTATTTGTAGCCCTTTAATTATAAGTTATTTTCTTTGATGTTGACCTAATTTAAAATATTAAATTTTTCGCTGGAAAACCATCACCGTAGCGATTTTTGAGCAGCAGCCGAGTTATGGTTTTTTACCCTCTTCCATTCAACGCCTTTGCCGTAGCGCAAGATACATACAATTGCGTTAAAAAGTAGTGTATCGTATGCGAAATTGGACAATCTTTAGTCTCCTATAAAACAACATTATAGAATATTATTTAAAATGTAAAAAAATGTAAAAATGCCAGAAAAAATTTATATAATTATAAGTTTTTGACATAATTGGATTTGTTGGTTAATATTTTTGAAAGGATTGTCCATTTTCCAATTGATATACAGAAACAACTTTTCATTTATTTTTATATCGAACGTCGGCAAAACGAAATAAATAAACCTATATTTTCGTTTCGAAGAACGTTTCGCCGGTGCGAGGAAATGGCCGAGTCTATAACGCTAGCGCTCCAGCAGGGACAAGCAAATTGACATTTGTCGATCTCGAGGGCTTATTTGGTAAGTAATATTATTAAAATAAAACATATCTATCATTTGAAATATCTTTTAATTATTTATTTATTGGCAAATGAGTAGTTTTCACTAGTTAGTTTTACGATTCATTGTACAGTAACGTTCACTTTTTAGGTTCATAACTAAAGTAAAGGACCACTACTACTTTGAAGTGAAATCTATTTTTATTCTGACTGTTGATATAAAACTGATGTATTTCCCCTGAAATATATTAGTTTTATGAGTAATAGTTAACATATTTCATAGTAATAAAATGATATTATTAATCCTAAATTGTGATTTATATGAAGGGTCACATGATCATAACTTCGGTTGCAAATGGAAACAATGATTAAGAAAAAGTCAATAAGTTAATAAGTTAGGGATGTTTTTGTTTCAATTTTATTATAAATCACTTATGAAGAAATATAAGAATTTCAGCTTAAAGTTAGAATAATTTCTATAATATATAATTTATGTACTGGGAAATATGTGTACAATTTTTTTAGATGATGGTGAACAATATAGTGCACTTGAGAGGGCTATTTTGGCCAGTGTAAAGGATAAAAGACCATCACTGCCCACTCTTGTTATTACCAACAAACTACTACTGCAACTCTATGTTTTAAAAGAAGAAAATAACAAGTCATGGGATCAGGTATCTTTAAAACTAACACTGTTGTTATTAATTATTTTAATGACTTTATTATAATTAATATGTTTCTTTTAAAATATTTTGTTCTTTAGTCCTAGTAATTTTGAAAATTTAAAATTATCTTATCTTATCTGTTTACAGACGCTCCTTTCTATACAGAAGATTATTGCGTCCTACGCTTATCTATGGTTTGTGTCTAGTCCTGCATTTTTATTAGAGATTTAAACGTTGATAAAGTGTTGGTTTTCCTGGATTCTTCAGGCAACCCATTCCACGCCCGAATTCCGGACGGGAAAAATGAAAATTTGTATGTGTTTGTTCTTGCATACGGAATAAGAAAGGTGTTTTTATCCTTATGTCTATCTGAGGGTTGTATTAAGTTATCTTTGTGTTGTATTTCTAAATTAGAATTAATTGCTTTATGTATGATTACTACTTTGCTCTTGGTTCTTCTATCCTCTAGTGTTTCAAGGTTTAATGATTTAACTAATGGTGTTATTCTAGTCAGTTTTGAATATTCTCCAGTAATGAATCTGGCAGCTCTTTTTTGAATTTGTTCTAGTTTATCAATGTTTTCTTTGGTGGATGGGTCCCATACAGAAGATGCATATTCTAGTACAGGTCTCACCAAAGTGAGGTAGCATTTTAGTTTTATATCTCTATTACATTTGTTAAAGTTTCTTTTTATAAAGCCTAAGGTTTTGTTTGATTTTTTAATAACTTCATTGACATGGGGATTCCATGATAGTTTCTCATTCATTTTCAGCTTGAAACCTGGTTCTCACCGATGAAACAAGGGGGCAGCTTTACAATTCGGAATCAAGTGGAAAAGGTTTTTGACAGTTTGAATTTAATTTCATCAGTGGACTCTGTACATTTCTTGGATTAATACATGTATATAACATATATATTTCTTGGATAAAGCATTGGATTATGATTTAATAAGTCCTACCTTATCATTTGGAAATAGCTGAAAATCTGGGCTCTCCACCTAAGGTACATGTGAGACTGGTGCTTGAAGACAGGTACCAAATAAGTTTATTATTGAGTTTTATGTTGATCTTTTGCTGAGACTTATAAATAGCTTTGCTTATTATATGACTGTGTCTAAAGGTATGTTAAGTTAAATATTTTATTAGTAAGCTGAATATTAAGGTCATATATTCTGTATACTAATAATAAATAACATTTTTTTCAAATATTGGGATTAGAAAAAAACATTTGTAATTATTTAATATTGATATAATACTACTTTTCTGCACTTAAGTTCATATGAACCATTGCGCATATCCTAACTCACTGGTATTTTAAATGTATATAGAATGGGTTAATTTGATCTTTGAATAGTTATAAGCAATGGTTAGTCTTTATTTTAATGCAATGTATACAACTTTAGGGATATGTGTTATTTTTTTACAAATTTTTGAAAATGACTAAATTTTTACTTTTTGAGAACCCTTGCATTTTTCCAACCGTACATTTATTTTGATTATTGAACGTGTGGGTAAACACTTTATTTCTGTTTATAGATCTTTAGGTACCCTTCATTTTGATATATATATCTTGTATCCTGATTCATTGGCTTATTTTTTATGTTTTTTTTAAAAAGTTGTTAATTTTAGGATTTTTACCTCCCTTTTTATTTTTCTCCAAAAATGATGCAAATTCATTTTCAGGTCAATAAATTTTTAGGATTTAATTATTTTGCACCCTGAAAAAAATTGAGTTTGTTCTCCATATACTTTTGGTTGAAATGAGAGTGAGTAAGTGGGTGTAAGTAAAATAATTTTACAGATATTTTCTTTCAATAACAACACTTTTTAGGGAAGAAAAAACCCCGAAAAAACCTGAACTTCAAATGTCCATAACTTTCTCATTTATGAAGATATATGAACAAATTTGGTGTACTCGGTCTTAGAATTACTAGTACTTTAAATACATCATCTAGAAAAGCTGTGGGCCCATTTTGAAATTTCAGTTTGTGGTACCTACTGTTATTCAGATCTCTTTGTTCTTCAACCAAAACAAAAGTAAACAATCATAATGACCGATGTAGCTTTTAGTTTTAAAAAAATGTGTACCATTTTGTTTAGGCTATCCTATTATTTTTTGGGGTCGGCTTACGAGCGGCTTGAACTTGAACTATCCCTTAACCCGCCATTTGTCCCGGTCCTGTGCTGCCTTTTGAGAGTCGCTGAATGACAGGCCGGTCCACTCCTTGATGTCGTATTCCCATCTTTCTTTGTCTGCCTCTTTTCCTTCCTCCCTGAACTGTGCCTTGCAATATAGTCTTTGCGAGACCTCCAGATCTTGTCACGTGTCCGTACCATCGTAGTTTCCTCTTCTTAATTGAGGTGAGAAGGTCCTCGTAGGGGCCAATGACAGTACTTATTGTGTTGCGGACCCCTTCGTTTCTGATGCGCGCTGTGTAGGAGATGTTCAATATGTTCAATATCTTTCTGAAACATCTCATCTCTAGCGCATTGATTCTTCTTTGGAGGTCTGCAGTGAGCGTCCAAGCCTCACAACCATACAAGAAGACCGACATCGCCAGAGAGCGCATTGCCATTAGTCGGATCTTTGATCTCAGGGAGAGTTTCTTGCTTTGCCAGATGTGCTTTAGTTTACTCAATGCTGCCATTGTTTGGGCCAATCTGGCAAGAATTTCTGGCTTTGAGCCTTCGTCGGATATTATGGCCCCTAGATATTTAAAGGTGGAGACCTCTTCGAGTTTTTGCCCGTTTATCCGAATCTCATTTGTGAATTTTCTATTTGCCATGACCTTGGTCTTTTCTGCATTGATTTCCATGCCATATGCCTTTGCTGTTTTATCTAGTTTTGCAAGGAATGCTTTCAGTTCGTCCTCGCTGCCAGCTAGGCTGTCTATGTCATCGGATAAGCGTAGGTTGGTTATAATTAGGGATGTGAGGGAGCTGATGAAAATCCGCATCCATCGGATTCGGATTTGGCAAATATAAATCCGTTGGATTCGAATGCGGATGCGGATTTGGTCAACACTTGGCTAAAAGGGGGTATACCAAGATGTCAGTCCCGTGCCCCCCATAACGAGGATTTTTAGCATTTCTTTTTGCATGAACAGCAGCATAAACTATTACAAAGCACAGGTAGCCACATTGTTAACGAATCATCAGTGCAAGATGCTTTGCATAAAATAAAATTCTCCTTAATTCTACTTCTGTTGTATTTCTTATCTAATTTTCATGCACAAAAAAAGAATGTATTTGTATTAAAAATAAAAATTACAGTAATACTGTTCTCACTCACTTGTAACTGTTATATTCTACAAGTTGAAGCCATGTCAGTCAAGCACAATTAGCAGGCAACTGAGTCTCTCTCATTTCACGGCATCACAACAAAATTGAAACATGTAACCTTACATTGTCTGGAAATTTCTGTTGTTTTTGTACTTTTTGTACTGTTTACTATAACTCAGTTATTATTAGTGTCAGTTGTTATCTGTTTTCTTTATTTCGGGGTTTCGAAAGTCTCTAGGTTTTTTAATTTTAGTTAAGACTTCTACAGCCGTGTTTGATCTGAAAACAGTAATTTTTCAAATTCGAATCCGATGGAATATTTTTTAAAAATCCGTCGGATTTGAATTTGCTAAAAAAAACGTCGAAGTTCGAATGTCGTCGGATTCGAATTCGAACTTCGTCACACCCCTAGTTATAATCCTCCCTCCGATGCTGACTGTTCCAACATGGTTTTCTAGCACATCTGTCATGATCCTTTCAAGGAAGAGGTTGAAGAGGATGGGGAAAAGTAAGCATCCTTGTCTGGCACCAACAGTGGTCTTGAACCAATCTCCCAGCTTGCTGTTGAAGAGTACTGCGCTGGTTGCTCTGTTGTATAGGTTCTTGATCACTTCAATGAGGTTTGCATTAATGTTGAATTTGTGCATAGTTGCCCACAGTGTCGCATGCCACACTCTGTCGAACGCTTTTTTAAAGTCTATGAAGACATGATAGAGGTCACTCTGGTGTTGGAGATGTTTTTCACAGAGCACTCACAGGTTAAAGATTTGCTCCGTTGTGCTTCTTCCTGCTCTGAAGCCCGCCTGCTCTTCTGAAATGATTTGCTCTGCTTGTGGTTTCAGTCTGTTTAATATGATCATAAGCATGACTTTGCTGGGGTAACTAATCAGGCTGATTGTACGGTAGTTCTGGCACATCTGTAAATTACCCTTCTTTGGGAGCGTGATAACCAGCGATTGCGTCCAGGGTGTTGGCCATTTTTCTGCCTGCCAGTTATTGTTGCACATGTTAGTTAGGATGTTTATTACAGGATCACCTCCTGTCTGAATCAGTTCGCCTGGAATGTTGTCTGCTCCAGCTGATTTCCCCTTTTTCAATTTTCGTACAGCCAACTCCACCTCGTCGCGGAGAATAGAATGCATGTCTGTGTTAGTTGACTTAGGGCAGTTGAGCACTGATGCATCGCCTTTGGAGTCTTCATTGTACATCTGAGAACAGTATTCGGTCCATCTTTTGAGAATTTCTTGTTCTTCTGTGATACATTTTGCGGATTTATCTTGTATGGTTGAGATACGACCTTGTTTGGTGGATATCAAATCTTTAACAATTTTGTAAGCCTTTTTGAGTTGTTCCTTAGTAAATTTTCATCGATGTCTGTGCATTGTTGTTCTATCCATTCTTTTTTTGCTTTTACCATATTTTTCCTGATCTTTTTATTGATTGCTCTGCATCTGGGTGCTCCTTCTGCAGTATTCTTTACGCTCTTAAGTTTTCTTCTTTCATCACATAGTTCCAGAATATTAGAGGAGACCCATGGTCTTTTTATTGCTAGCTTCTTACCAAGTACTTCTTTGCTGCTTCGATTATTGTGGTATTGAAAGTATCAGTGACTAGGTCTATGTCCATATCCGTCTCTGACTCATATAGTGCGGTCAGTGGAGCAAATTTTCCTCCAATGGTTGCCCTGAAGACTCCTGCGATTTTGGGGTCTTTCAGTTTGTCAAGGTCAAAGCGTAATCGTGAATTGCCTTGTTTTGCTATCTTTTTCAGGAGGTTGTTATATCTTGCAAATTCCAGGAGACGAAATCCTCTATCATTGGTCAGATCATTTCAAGAGCGTCCGCAAGTATCTGCCCAGTTGGTACATACATCTACTCCAATCTTCGTGTTCCAGTCTCCTTGGACAACGATAATGTCTTTCCATGGTGTTTGATCCACGATGTCCTGTACTTGATCATAGAAGGCCTCTACTTTGCTGTCATCGTGGCTGGTTGTAGGAACATATATCTGTATAATTGTGATATTGAAGGGTGTGGCTTTCAGCCGAATGGTAATGATGCGGCTGGAGACAGGACGACATCCAATGACCGAGTTTGTTATATTTTTATGGATGAGGAATCCAACTCCATGTTCGTGTCTGTCCTCCCTGCCGCTGAAGTAGATCTTGTGTCCTTCCTCTGTTGAGAGTTCACCAAAGCTTTTCCATCGGGTCTCACATAGTCCGATGACATTCTATTAGCTCGGGTTCTATGTTGCATTGATAAGTATAGATCGTGCATCATCATGCTACAAACATGACATGAGTTAAAATGTGTTCACAAATAATAATATTTTAATTTTAGAAACAGAGCCAAAACAAATCTTTGTTTTTTTTAACGTAAATTAACATAAAGCGTAGGGACTATTTGAAGACGCGTAGGAATTTATTTATTTATTTATTTCCAACTCAAATATTGCAACACGTTTTCTAAAGCAGTAGACATAGAAAAAATAATTCCTTTTTTATACCAAAATTAACTAAAAGATTTGTCCTATTTGATTATTTTATTGGTTACCGAGTATACATACTTTTAGAATTAAAATAAAGCCTTCAGTGCGAGAGTTCTGTGCGGCACAAACTGAATCGCAAGATGGCCAAACACAAACAGAAAGTGAAAGTGTCTTGAGTCTTTGGAAACTCCGAAAAGGCAAAGATTCATTGATTTGGGTAAGTACTAGCTTTTATTTTGCTGCAAAAGTGCTTTCATTCATTTTTGTTAGATAATGATAATATAATATAGGATGCGGATAATTTATATTGGATCAGTAATCACATTTTAAAAAAAAACCTAACAAACTGGTAGTGATAATCATAATACTTTAATAGTAGTAGTAGTAGTAGTAGTAGTATGTAGTAGTTATAGGAGCTTGTTGATGTACAGGCTGTTCTGTTAGGCCTTTTAGCCTTTTATTTTTTTAGGTGCTCCATCTTTGTTAACTTTATATAAGGTCAGGTTTATGCATGCATTAAATCTTCCTATTTCATTATCATTCGTCATAGCATCTAAACTGCAGTATAAATTTTGGATTGCTGTCTATGAGATTTTTGAAATTGTTTAAACATTTATTTTTCTCTTTCTTTTAGATTGTGCAGCCACTTTTTATTCAGCCATGGATAATCATAATGTAAGCCATGAAAACCAAGATGCTGCTAGTTTTCAACCCACTAACTGGGAGATGTGTGCGCTTTGTCAGAAAAATACCAAAGAAAAATTACAGTGTCCCGCTAATGCCAGACAAACATATCAAGGATCTACATATGTGACTTTGGCTGAAAATCTGACTAAGTTTGGTGAATGTGGCGCACTGTCACCTGGCTTTTTAACTAGACTTGATGATGGAGATGGTGTTGAGGAAACATTCATGAAAAAGAAAGCTTCATTTCATTTGTCATGTCGTTTAAAATATAATACAACAAAACTGAAGAGAAAACTTGCATCTTGCGACCCAGGTGAGGAAAGTGTACCTGCTAAAAAAGTTACTCGCAGGGAACAGAGATCATCTGGAGATGGAGTAGTTGTTAAGGATCTCAGTTGTTTTTTGTGTGGTAAGAAAGCACCAGCAAAGGATCTTAGACATGCTTCTACTTTTAAGCTGGATGAAAGGATTAGGAACTGTGCTCTGATTCTTCAAGACAGCCACCTTTTGGCAAAATTAAGTCGAGGTGATGTGATTGCCCAAGAACTGAAATACCACCCTGCATGTCTCACTAGCCTATACAGAAAAGCTCAGCCTAAAGTAGACTGGACAGATCAGAGATCTGATCAAATTCGAAAAGCTTTGGTCTTTGCTGAATTGACAGAGTACATCGAAGAAGTAAAACATTCATCTACAGGTGACAACTTAAAAGTGTTAAAACTGGCTGATCTTTCTAAAATGTACCTTAGTCGTCTACAGGAAGTTGGTATAGAAACTGGCTGTTTACACAGTAGCAGACTGAAAACACGGCTTTTAGCACATTTTCCAGACCTTCAAGCCCACAACAGTGGCAGAGACATTCTGGTAACATTCACAGACAGTTTAAACACTACCTTACAAGAGGCCTATGCTGAAACCATAGATGACGAAGCTGTACATCTAGCAAAGGCAGCGAGGATAGTACGCAGGGACCTATTTAGTTTGCAGGCCAGGTTTAATGCTTCATGCACTGAAGATGTTCAGAACACAAGCGTTCCAGAGAGTCTGTTGGCTCTGATGCAGATGATATTGCAGGGCCCAAGCATTACATCAAACAAAGGGAAGAACCAAGCAGCACTGTCGCTTGCCCAGCTTGCAAGTTTTAATGCTGTGAAGACAGAGGGGAAGAGATCAAGGGCAAACACTTCCACAACGAATAAACATTCCAAAAATAGAGAACCACCTGTCCCAGTCTATGTTGGTTTAACAATACACGCACAGACAAGAAAAAAGGAACTAGTTGAACGCATGCACAGTCTAGGCTTGAGCATTTCATACAAAAGAGTGTTAGAAATTTCATCAGAATTGGCAGCGAAGGCCTGCAGACAATTCCAACATGACAAAGTTGTGTGTCCTATGAAACTTAGACATGGTCTCTTTACAACAGCTGCAGTTGACAATATAGACCACAATCCTAGCTCTACAACTTCCAAGGATTCATTCCATGGCACTGCAATATCTCTATTTCAACATCCTAGTGAACATTGCAAAGGAACTGAGAGAATGCTGTCACCTGAATTAGAAGTTGAAGCTATAACTAAAACATTATCGGCTGCTGAGTTACCAGATTTCTTCACAAGTATCCCACCATTCTTGCTGAAAATGCCAGTGGAACCTGCCCAGCCCCACAATGCAAGTGTGTCAACTGACTCAGGAACTAGTCAGAGGTTTAGTTTCTTTCTTTTTAGTGTGTTTGTGTATTTATACATACATTATATTCTCTTAATCGTATTCTTAAGGCTGTTAAAGTGGTAATGTAAAACATGTTAAGAAAACTAATAATTGCAGGTTCACGGAAAATGGTGTCCTTGGAGACGTTCTCAAGCAAGCTATCTCATCGGAGCTTGAGTGGATGGAGGCTGTGCATTCTGCTGATACAGATTGTGTTTCCTGGGGGGCCTTCCGTGCATCAAAAAGTCAACAAAAGGATCGCACACCAGGAATATCTAGTCTTCTTCCATTGTTCCCTGAAAATTCCAAATCACCAGCTATGATGAAGCATGCTATGGACTTGGTGATGCAAGCAGTCAAATTTCTCAACCCTGGACAGATTCCTGTTATCACTGCTGATCAGCCCTTGTTTGCAATTGCTAAGCAAATTCAGTGGAAATGCCCGGAGTCTTATGGAGAAAGCAAAATAACATTGTTGCTTGGAGGACTGCATATTGAAATGTCTTTTTTGAAGACAGTTGGAACCCTTCTAAAGGACAGTGGGTGGGTAGAAGCCCTGGTTAATGCCAAAGTAGCCACATCTGGATGTGCTGAGTCTTTCCTTACTGGAAGTCATGTCACAAGGACTCGTCGTGCTCACCAGTTGACTGCATGCGCCCTCTTCATGTTGTTAAAACATGCTTATAAACAGTACTCATTGTCTTGTGCTGCACTGGAAGAGAATGTGCTGTGCTTTGAGGACTGGAAAGAGTCTATGATCACAACAAGTCCAACATTCAAATACTGGACACTGATCCTGCAGTTAGAGATGATTTTGCTGGTGTTTGTAGCCTCATTGCGAGATGGAAACTTTACACTGTATCTTCAAACTCTAGAAGAGCTAACGCCTTGGTTTTTTGCACTAGATCAACAAAATTATGGGAGATGGCTCTCCATGCACATTCATGACATGAAGAAACTGCAGGGTGGTAGTTCAATGTGCTACGAAGACTTGTTGCAAGGTCGATTCGTTCTGCAAAAGACATCTCGCCCCTTCTCAAAAATGGCACTAGACCAAGCACATGAGCAAAACAATGCAATCATCAAAGGTGAGGGAGGAGCAGTGGGACTCACTGAAAACCCCTCGGCATTGAGACGCTGGATGGTTGGAGGGCCAGAGGTCTCCAGAGTTCTTCAAGACCTAGAGTTATCTTTTGAAATAAAACACAGCAAAGAATCAGACCAGCATCATGAACAAGACAAAGGGTTCCAAGAAAAATTCAAGGCTGACGTGTGTAGATTATTGGATGTGATACAGGAAACTGGCAACCCATTTCTTGAAAAAAGCGCAGAGTTAGTCACTCTTCATGATAACAACATTGTTGATGCTGATGTACACAAGACCTTGAGTAATATACACAAGACTGGTGTAGCTCAATACAACGAATTTACGCAAGAAAGACTTGTTAACATGACCAAGCCAGTTTCTGCTCCAATCAAGCGAAACAATTTCATATTGATCGCTGGTGCCAAAAGAAAGAAGCGATCAGCACCACAGTATAGGATTTCATCCCTGAAAAGTGACTGTTACCTCTTTTCGAGGTTGTATGTAGCATGCCAAACCAGAAATGGGGGCTTGACAGACTTTTTTTCATATGAAAATCAGTCGGCTCCTCCATCACTGTCCTGTGAAGGAGGAATGAGAGTGTCAAGCAAGTCGGGGTTGCTGGAGTGTTTGGAACCTCTCCAAACTTCATCAGCAGTGCCAACAGTCACTGACATGACCATCCTTGATGGGGCTGCTGTTGTCAATATGTTGAGGCCAGGATCTGCAAGAACATTTGCTGACTACGCAAACCAGGTGTTTATCCCCTATGTGATGCAGACCCTGCAAAATGTCTCCCATCGTCTAGATGTAGTGTGGGACTGTTATCGAAGTGACAGCTTAAAAGCTTTCACAAGAGAGCGCCGAGGACTAGAGAAGAGAAAGCGTGTGACGCCAGAGACCGTATTACCATCGCAGTGGGGAAGTTTCTTGCGGGTGGATGCGAACAAGACCCAGTTGTTCGCATTCCTAGCACGATATCTTCTTAAAGTACAATCACAGAAGCTTATTGTTACCACTCAAGGTCCAGATGTGATCTCCAATAAACCCATTGACCACACGAATCTTTCACCATGTAATCATGAGGAAGCAGACACACGGATGATGCTTCACCTGGCCCATGCAGCTGAACATTGCCGCAGGATTCTGATTCGCACTGTCGACACAGATGTAGTGGTTCTTTCTGTGGCTGCCATTACTCGCCACCCTCACCTGGAATTATGGATTGCCATGGGTACAGGAAAAGACTTCCGATACATTGCAGCTCATGACATAAGCAAAGTTTTAGGTGTTGCCAGAGCCCAGTGTCTGCCTTTGTTTCACAGTTTTACCGGTTGTGACACTGTCAGCTGTTTTAATGGTATCGGCAAGAAGACAGCTTGGGAGGTCTGGAGCAAATGCGACCATGTTACAGCCACATTTCAAAAACTGTGTTGTGCTCCCTTTGAACTAACAGCTAATGACATGTCAGTTCTGGAGCGTTTTGTGACGCTTTTGTATGACAGAGGTAGCAACTGCCATGATGTCAACAGTGCCAGGAAATACCTGTTTACAAAGACTGGCCGCCAAATTGAAAACATTCCTCCAACGAGTGAGGCCTTGTTTCAGCACTGCAAACGGGCAATTTACCAAGGAGGCCATATTTGGAGCCAGGCACATGAACGACAACCAGTGCTTCCTGATGCAAGTGAGTGGGGTTGGCAGTTAATGGACAGACAATGGCAGCCTTTTTGGACTGTTTTGCCACAAGCCTCTATGACTTGTCGTGAACTGTCGAAATGTGCTTGCAAAAAAGAATGCAGATCCAAGCGTTGTAAGTGCAATAAGGCCGGATTAAAATGCACTGCTTTATGCAGCTGTGTCTGTGGAGCCGACTTTTCACTACAACATCCAGTTCAAGCATCTAACACAAATTGAACTAATTGAACCAGATTCAAAAATGTAAGGTCAATTTATCATCATACTCAAAATTTACTTTTGTGGCCATTTTTATGTAAATAAAAATAGAAACTTAACAAACTTGTGCATTTTCTGTCTCACATTTAGATTTGCATTATAAACTGAACATGTGTGCCAAGTTTGGTGTTTGTAGCTTAAAAATTATGAGTTTGTCACCTTACATGAATTTATTTAAGCGGCCATTTTTAATGTTACTATAAATAGAAACTGGTCAAAATTTTGCTGTGGCCCTGTATCACATTTTATTCAGCATAAAAAACTGAACATCTGTGCCAGGTTTGGTGTTTGTAGCACAAAAATGCATGATTTGTCAACATAGAACCCGAGCTATATTGGTATCGCTCCATTTCATGCGTCAATTCTTTCACTTTCCCTGTAGCATGTAAGGTTCTTACATTCCATGTGCCAATAATTACGCCGTCTCTTCTTTTAAGGTTGAATGGGGGTGTTGGTTGTAGTGCACCAGTAATACACTTTTCGTCCCCACTCTGGTGTGCAGTGGTAGACGCGGCCCTTGTTCACCCTGGCGACGACCGAGCCGGTATGTGTTGAGTTAGTTTTACAGTCATGTGGTGTGTCTAGGGCAGGAAATGCTTGGCGGCGCCCATCCCTCTCCAAGCTTGACCACAGCCGGTTTTCTCCTTATCGGGGGTCCGCCTTGATCACGGACACGCAGCCGTTGAGTTCGCACTTGATCTCGTCCGCCCTGGCCGCTGCTTCAACTTAGAAGTGATACGCCCAGTGGTTCCGTGTCAACACCACCCCCTCACGTGGTTTAGCCGGTCAGCTGAGACTGTTGCCCGGGGTGTGGCGCTGGGAGCCACACGTGAGAGTTTCGAGAGATGGGCGAGAACCAGTGAGCTTGACCACCCAAGGGTGCAGCTGTTAAAGTGTCAAAGGTACCTCTGCCCAGAGCCCTCTACAACCCACGAGCGGCTTTCACATTTTGTATACTATTCTCTTCCAAAAGCGGCGTAGCGTGGGTTTGTGCCGCCCGGGGCAGAACCCAAATTTGCCGCCCCACCCCCGAAAAATTATGTTAATGCTATGAAGGGTAACTTCGAGCCAAAATATCTGAATAAGCTGGATACATAAATCAACTTCTTGAATTCATTAATTCTTTTCTTTACTCGTAGGGTTAAAATATTCTTTGCTTAACAATGTCATGTGAGATATTTTTAATACTCTAGTTTGAAAGCAAATTTTCAAGTCCCATAGCTTAGCTGGTGTATGAATATCATTATCTGTTTTCTAAATTCTAAATAACTGCCAAAACCTCACACGAATTTCTACTGTAATTTCATCTTATAATGAATACAAATTTCTTCTCCATTTTTTTTCTATCTAGCATGGATACATACATATTCGCTTCGATCACCAAAAATTTGCTTTCTCATTCTTTGATTGGAAGGTTCTATTAAAACAGCGGTTCTCAACCTTTCTTGTGTCGCGACCCTTTTAATAAATTACTTGTGCTGTGGCGACCCCCGCCGTCAAATTTTTTTGGTATCTACCTCATAGCTGTAATTTTGCTACTGTTATAATATATTTAACTAGTTTGTGCTGCGGCGCCGTGGCGCCTGCGGCGCCCACCTTTTTCAAAGCCCAACTAACTTGTCCTTGTATGATAAATACGTAATATTAAACTTTCTTAAATGTACACAAAGTACTTTATAATTTTTTTTTAAAAATTATTTTTTATGTCAAAAGCCCAAGTAACTTATCCTTGTATGATAAATACAAAATATTCCTGAAATGTACACAAAGTATTATACAATATAGGTTGTGCTGCGGCGCCCACTTTTATTTAGGGCGCCTACGGCGCCCACTTTTTTAAAAAGCCCAACAAACTTGTCCTTGTATGATAAATACGTAATATTAAACTACCTAAAACGTACACAAAGTAATTTAAAATAGAGGTTGTAGGGCGCCGGAGCCCACTTGTTTTTGTGGTCAAAAGTCAAAAGCCCAAGTAAATTATCCTTGTATGATAAATACGAAATATTCCTGAAAATTAAGCAAAGTATTTTTATAATAATTTTTACAGTGCTAATCACCACACGATTTTTAAACTAATTTTAGAAAGCAGCGCACCAAATTACTGCACCAACACATAACTATTTGAGTCATGCAGCACTGCTTCCAACACAAAATTTTAAAAAAGGCAGAGTGATGTCCCTTAGCGTTAGGCCACATTGAGCGTAAATACATATATGATTATATCTCATATGCAGAATGACATTGTATTCTCGTTTTTACAAATTTTACGTAATTAAAGCACAGACACAGTTCTCGTAGTAACGTAGTTAGTAATAAAAAACACAATATGTAACAATGATTACAATTACATACATGTCATACATTACATACAAGGTATTCATATTTATTTCTAATTACAAATACGTAAGAAAGCCAAAGTCAATTAATGTGAAGGTTGAGGTTGCTTCTTTCTCATAAGATCAGAAATTCTCAGGACGGCCTTTGCGAGAGCACAACGAAGATCATCTTCCACAACAAGTCTCCTTCTGTATTTAGACTTGATAACCAGCAAGCTGGAAAACCCTGTTTCGCTAAGATAAGTTGTTGGAAAGGAAGAAGAAGGCGCAACACAGTTTTGGACAGAACAGGATATGACTGCAAACACTTGATCCAGAATTTTGTAACTGACATTGAAGAGAAATCAGTTCGCGCTGCATCACTGTTAATGAGTTCGATGAACTCCTCTTGTGCTATCTCAGGAATATCGTCAACTTTGACTGTGAATGGACTTCTGGCAAGTGCAAACAGAGTGTTAGGTAGATTTGGAAAGTACGATGAAATTTCGTCCGCAAGCATTTGCAAGTGCTCTTTCACAGAAATTATCATTTTACTTCTCTTGACCGGTTCAATGTCATTTTCCTCAAAGAAAGCAGATAAGGTGGGCAACATGTCCATCCAATTTTTTTTGCCAAAGCTGAAGTTTCATTTCGAATGATCTGATCTTTTCAGACAAATCTAGGCATGTTGCATTTGGTCCTTGCAGTCATAAATTTAACTCATGCAAAATGTCAAATATATCGACCAGGTAAGCAATTTTCTGAAGCTTATTTTTGTCGCTGAAAAGTGCTTCGAACTGTGGTTTAGACTTCTGATTCAAGAACATTTTTAGTTCGTCACGAAGATCAAAAACGCGTTTCAAAACTTTTCCTCTCGACAACCATCTCACTTCAGTGTGAAATAGCAGAACATCATTGGACTCATCCATCTCATTACAAAGTTTCGAAAACAGACGACTGTTCAGCGCACTCGCTTTTACAAAATTCACGGAACTTACGACGCTTTTCATTACTTCCTGAAACTCGAGTGGCAACGTCTTCGTTGCTAGCACTTGTCGATGAATCATACAGTGAGTTCCAATGACTTTTGGTGATTCATTTAGTACCAAACGTTGAAATCCAGACCGACATTCTAGCATAGCTTGAGCACCATCAGTGCAAACACCACAAACATTTTCCCAAGAGATCTTATGATCTTTCAGAAATAAACCAACTGTATCAAATACATCCCATGCAGTTGTTGTCGTTTCAAGAGGTTTGCAAAAAAGAAACTCATCTTTAAAGTCGCCTTCATTTATATATCTCGCGTAAACCTGTAGTTGTGAACAGTTTGCAACGTCCGTGGATTCGTCAAGCTGGATGCTAAATATTGGAAGTGGAGCAGATTTTATTTCCTGGATTACCTGATCAGTGATCAATAATATCAGAAGACATACCATCTATTCTTCTCCGGACAGTGTCATTAGATAAGGAAATTGCACTCAATTTCTGAACAAAATCGGGTCCGATCATAACTCGAACAATATCTTTGGCCGCTGGCAACAGTAAGTCTACGGCAATGGTGTGAGGTTTCATAGCTCTTGCGATTCTGAGCGCCACCAAATATGAAGCTTCAACGGCTGCTACGTTTTGTTGGTGGTACTTGCCGCCAGTGTCAAGTCTGGCTTTCCTGACGCCATCAGCTTTAATTTTAAAATACTCGGTATCCTTCCCTGCAAAACTTGGATGTTTGCTATCAAAATGACGTTTCAGTTTGTTTGGCTTCATAGATTCGGCTGAAAGAACTTCATTACAAATAATGCATTGCGGTTTCTCAATTCCTGCTGTAACTATTGAAGTAAAACCATATTGTAAGAAATCGTCACTATATTTTCTTTTCTTAATCATAATGTTCTTCTCTGCATGTTCCATTTCCATCGGTTGGCTTCAAAACTTTAAATTTAAAATGAAAAATTTATAACGATAGCTTTCAATACCACGCACAATGAAATATTGACCTACTGCCCTACACTACAGTGTGTGGAACCAGAAGCAGCACCAGTTCACATTCTACGTCACTTAGCCAACCTGCTGAGCTCAGACCTCTGAGCATCCAGACGCGCCCTACTCTCTGTTGATATAATTACAGGTTGTTGAGGGGTTCATAAAAGAGTGTTGAAATAAACATTATAAAAAGCTAAAAATAATTAAGTAACAACAACTAAACTTACTAAAGTTACTGAATAGACTATAGACTAGTATAGAGTAATAGACAAAATATGTACATGGCAAGGTTTACACATTTAAACACACAAAAAACATATTTTTCCAATGGTCTTTGGCGACCCCTGCCAAATCGTCAGTCGACCCCCGCGGGGGTCGCGACCAACAGGTTGAGAACCGCTGTATTAAAAGGATGAGGTCAGTATACATAATTTTATCAAATGTTTTATCAAGCATCATTGAAATATTCCATTAGTTTCTTTGTGAGTAGCCTTTGCTAAGAATTTTCAGCACTATATACTATATGTTTGTAAATAAGTGCGGGCATCTTTGACATAACTTAGAAAAGAAAAAGATTTAATTGTGACTAGCAAAGTCCCTGCGCCTAATCGTGTGTTGAGCTCTTTGACTGCCTCTGTCAGTTCTTCTATAGTTTTCAAAATAACCTGAAAATGGTTACTTAGTATATTCACTATTTATTTTATATTCTGAAGACTGTTTTCTTGCTGGTAGAAACAATTAGATATTCCAAATGCTGTATTGGCATGGAAAAGTATGCGCAACAACGTTCTAGTGTACTAACATAGAGAGTTAGTTTCAGTTGGCTATCATGTAAAAAAATTATGTTTAATGAACTGTTTGAGCGAGATTTGACATTGAGATTTGATGTTTTTGCATCTTTCTTAAGCTTACAGTATACTTTCTTACTATATACTTTCCAGCTATGAAGAAGTATAAACACATGTTGGGTCTCTGCAGTCAATTATCTTAAGATCATCATTCATTTAAACTCATTTCAGAAATACTTTTTTTTATTTTCAATCTTTACATGTTACACTACTGGACTTGTTTGATCCCTATGTGAAATATATGAAGAGCTATAGAATACAATAAAAAATTATTTGGTATCTTATTTCTGAAAAAAGATGATTTTTCGCGAACTGAATATTCTAAAATTGCTATGAGCTCAGTTTGAATTTTAAATGACAACTTTTTTTACCCTTTTTTCCCATGATGATCCTGGAGTGCTCGAACTTACCTTGCAAGTAAAAATTCATCGGTTCCAGAATATTGCCTTTATTTACAACAGTATTGTCCTCTCTGTGACCACAAAAATCCCCATTCAATTTTGCCAGGATTTAATAATGTCAAACATTCTAACAATAACTTCTTGCCACTTTGTTTTATTTTCTTTTGCAACAACTTATTCTTGTTCTTTATCAATAGTCTATTCTTTTTTTTTAAAATCCGATTTCCGATTCTTTTTAAACGCCAAAAAATTGCTAATGTTGAGCACTTGTTCATGAGTGGCTACTTCTGTATTTACGTGTGCCAAGTTTAATTCCATTAGATGAGCAATTTTGTTCATTATTATGGATTATGCCACAAAACAAAAAGACATTAAACTTAAAATAATGATGCTTTGGAAGAATAAACCATATAAGTATTTATAAGTAGGCCAACAATTTTTTCATGTAGTTTACTTAAATCAAAATTGAATCAATTATATGTACCAGCACATTTGTGTCATCTTCGTACACTTCTACAGCTTCTATGTTTTTTAAAATATTTTTGTTATAGCTCAGTAGCATTAGTATCAGAAGACTAGATTCATAATTTAGTTTGAAGTTTTGGCATTAGAAATGTTCACGTATTTTAATATAATTTCTTCATTTCTTTTAAGTTTTTATCGTGCCCTTCTAATGAACAATGAGAACTTTGCAACAATGTGCCGCTCGGATCATTCGATTGGCTCATGTTTCAAATTGATAGGGTACAGTAAGTTTTGCTTTTACAACAGGAGCTGCTGTTATTTTTCAAGAATCATTAAGTTACCACCATATCAGTGTCATGTTCCCATACTACTTAAGCCTCTGGTTTTTCAGTACAGTAGCATTAATATCAGAAGAATTTATATCCAATGAGGAGTTTGAAGTTATTGAAGTTGAAAAGTTCACATGCCCTAGGATAGTTTTTTATTTATTTTATTTATTTTATTTTGGCTTTTCTTTTACTTCGATAAAAAGCTCCACTTTCTTATAATCATTTCATTGTTAAAATTAATTAACAACTAGGAATTTGCCGCCCCTAGGAAAGTGCCGGCCGGGGCATTTGCGCCCCTTGCCTCCCTCGCTACGCCACTGTGTCGGCTTATAAACGAACGGGCTATAGAATGAGTATCTACGGTAGTAGGACAAGGACTGTCACTCCCTTAGAGCTTAATGCATATTATCTTTTATTTTGTATAGTCCTTCTATACCAGTGGTTCCTAACCTTTTGGGGTCCATGCACCCCTTCAGATGCCCAAACAAAGTTCATGCACCCCCTCGTGAAACTTGCAGAAAATGTATAATAAACTAGGTTTATTTTAGGAACATAACAGTTTTGACAATAGGCAACAGGGAATTTAATCAGAGATCTGCTGCTTCTTATGAGCAATCGGCGATTTAAATCTGGGGACTGTTTTGGACAAAGCAGCTATCATTTCATCCCCTGCATTCAACTTATTCCTTTCCTTGGTTTTAATCGTCAAAGGTGTGGAGATTCCTGCTTCAAAGAGATAGGTTGTGGCAAATGGAAGTAGAGTCAGTAATGCCCTCTTGGCTAGTTGTGGGTAGGAATCTAGCTGAGCGCACCAAAATTCAATCAAGGTATTGCAACTGAAGGCACTCCTCAGTACTTCTCTGGTTCTCAAATCAATCAGGTAATCTTTAGCAAGGTCACTGTCATCAATGTTGTCCAAGTCACAGAGAAATGGATTGCGAATCCAAAGTCTTTCCTGGCAATTTCTTGACAGAAATACCCATCAAAGGACCTTTGCAATATTGAAAGAAGCTCTGAAATTTACCCTTTGATGTTGTCAGGCTTCCCTCATTGCTTCCTTCTGCAGCAGATATTGCAACTTCATCCAAGAGTGGAAAGTTGGCCAAGTTGGACATTCCTAGTCGTCGCTGGATTAGTGGCACATTGTTAAGAAAGGCTTGCAATCTCTCAGTAGCATCCATTACAGTTACAGCAGGTCCTTGGAGAGATGTGTTCAACTCATTCAAGATGGTGAAGATGTCAGCCAGGTATACCAAGTAATGAATGAAATTTGGACAGTCAAACTTGTCAGGAAGGTCACTCTCTTTTTCTCGCAAGAAAATGGCAAGGTCAACTCTCAGTTCTACTAACCGAGAAAGTATCCGTCCCCTGGACAACCAGCGCACCTCAGTTTGGTAGAGCAGAACTTCATGCTCAGAGCCCACCTCCTGACAGAACAACTTGAAGAGGCAGTGGTTCAAGGCATGTGAGCGGATAAAATTTACAACTTGGACTACAGTAGAAAGAACTGACTTCAAGGTTGGAGGTAGATTTTTGCATGCCAGGGCCTGACGATGAAGGATACACTGTGTAGTAACAATATCTGCAATTTCATTCTTTACCAGTGCTAAAAATCCTGACTTATTACCGAGCATGGAGTGAGCACCACCTGTACAAATTGAAGAAATTCTTGACGTCCAGTCAAACTGGTTTTCAGTGAAGAATATCCTGACTAGCTGCTGCACATCAGAAGCTTTGCTAGTAGCTAGGAGTGGCTTACAAAAGAGAAATTCCTCCTTCAGCAATCCACTGTGAACATATATCTCACAAATGCAAGAATCTGACTGCATTGTGCTACATCAGTGGATTCATCCAGCTGCATGCTAAATGGAAAAGGACTGCTTCTCATCTTGCACAATACTTGATGCAGAAAGTCTGCAGCCATGTCACTAATCCTGGAATGAATAGTGTCATTGGACAAATGAACTTTCTGAACCTGCTTCCTCTGCTGCTGACTGGTGACCACACGCTTCTTGTTTTTTGCAATAAGATATGCAACCTTGAATGATGCCTCCAGTGCAGGTTTATGTGACAAAGAAAATCTTGGTCAAGGTACCTGAGGTCAAGAAGGGAGGTCTATTCTGCTTGAAGACCTCGACACTTTCCTTGGAATTGGATGGATGGACTTTCTCCAAGTGCTCTCGTAGTCTAACAGGCTTCATGTTGTCATTGCACAGGGATTTTTCGACAGTGGAAGCACTGAGGCTTTTGTGTTCCATCTCTCTCTCTCTCTTTTTATATTTATTAACGATTTTGAGGGGGTGATGACAATCGGAAAGTCGTACCAGTCACAGGCAAATTTTTAACCTACGAAGTTGATGTTTTTAATGACCGTAATGGGAGGCTCAACTAAAGATTTTAGGTTTCAAAGACGAATATTGACTTACATCTAACGTTTTTAAGACCGTTGCAGTGTACCGAGCGATAAAAGTGAAGGAAAAAAATCCCAACGTTTACATCCGCTCAAAACAGTTAGAGGGTCACCGGAAGCCATATATCTGACGTATTTGATGATTAAATTATTTTTAGAAAACTGTGGCGTAAACAATACGAAATTCCGAGGAACATGCGCGAACGAGTATCAAAAGGGTTGTAAATGGGCTCCATTTGACGCTGCATGCCTCGCTTATGGTTTACATTTTCAGATTATCAGTTTTTCTTTCTTTTTTTTCCCTTCTGTTTCTTTTCTTCCTCTTTTTCTTTTTTTTCCGCTGAATGGTTCATGCACCCCCTGGAACCTGCTCATGCACCCCTTGGGGGTGCATGCACCACTGGTTGGGAACCCCTGTTCTATACAGAAGATTATTGCGTCCTACGCTTATTCATGGTTTCATATCTAGTCTTGCATTTATATTAGAGTTTTGAATGTGATAGTGTTTTGTCTTCCTATGGCTTGTTCAGGCAACTCATCCAAATCCGAGTGCCAGATGGAAACAAGGCGGATTTGTATACGTTTGTTTTTGTGAACGGAGCAAGAAAAGTGTTTTTATCCCTATTTATAGTGTTGTATTAGATTGTTGTAATAGATTGTTGTTAAGTATTATTTCCAAGTTAGACTTTAATGCCTTATGAGTATGTATTATAACTACATTACTCTTTGTTTGTCTCTCCTCTAGTGCCTGGGTTCCCAACCTATGGGTCGCGACCCCCCAGGGGGTCGTGAAGGGTTTTCTGGGGGGTCGCCAAATTGTACATTCAACTAAAAAATTATTTACTATAATGCAATTTTGCACTGCTAAATTTTTACTCGTACATATAAATACATTAACACCAAACCGAATAGAGAAGTTATAAAACCTAATGATATGCCTTTTTCAATTGCATGGGGAGTCACGCGTCACATGGCTTGTATAAAAAGGGGTCGCCACCCAAAAAAGGTTGGGAACCTATGCTATAGTGTTTTAGATTTAGTTATGTAACTAAGGAGTTGTCTGTAAATGACGACACACAATTTTGGCAAATTTTTCACTCCACCTCCCTCCTCGTCACAAAAACCTAGAAGTCTAATACGACGTCACAATGCTTCCCCCCCCCCATAAAAGCTGTATTTTCTATTTGAAAAAGAATGTTTCAAATCACTTTTTTTGTAGGGCTGCGGAAATTAGCAATTAATTTCTCGATTAATCGTTAACATTTTTTAACGATTAAATTTTTTTAATGATTAATCCTCCCACCACTTATAAATGTACTGGAAGTCGAAAAGTAAAATATTTCGGCCTATAAATATAGACTAATTTCCGGATGATTACACGAACATTTTGGTTTTAAACTATTGACTGACGGGACTGTTCAAAATGTTCAAAAGGTTATTGTGTCCATTGAGAGAAATCGTTTGCCTACCATGCAAGTCTACCATTGCCTACCTAAGTCTAAGCTTCGTTGGTCCATGTGCAAAGTAAAAAAACACATTTATGCAAAGTTGCACAACGTCCATTTTTTGTGTACATATTTTACAAAATTTGCTGCATGGTGATTCGGTTAAATATCTGCGCAGCCGTGCTGCTTAAAGGGAACATTGCTACCATGGCTCTAACTAGGGCATAACCGAGTAGACAATTTCCACCGAGTACCGAGTCCGAGTATTTGGATGTACTATTTGCCGGATCCGGATATGAACCGAGTAGTAGCTGCGACTTAGGAGAGTACCATTTCTTTCATCATCATAAGTGCAAAGCCAAAACTGTAGCTATAAGTTATAATTATTGATGTTAATTAAAATTTTATTAGTGCTGTTATTTATTTGTGGTATAACCCAGATTTTTTGTTGAGGAGTGCAAAACCATATGTAGTTTGGGGGAGGGGCGAAAAATTTTTTTTTGGGAGGGACGAATTGTGCCATTTCGGTCCATGTATTGTGGAGATAGGAACGACCCCAAATTATTTGGGGGGGGGGCGCGTCCCCCCTCATAATCGCCGCCCCTGCAAATGTGGTTAAGTTACTAGTTATTTCAATGATGAATTTAATTTATTTAAATTTTTAATGATGATTATGATTTAATTTTTGTTATATAATATACTTAACTACTAAATTATGTATATACATTTAATTCAATTTCTTCAATTCTTTTTTGGAAACTTCAATGATTCTGTGTTGTTTTTTAAAAAATGAAGCAAAGAAATTCCTTTAGATCAGTGGTTCCCAAAGTGGTCCGTACGGACCCCCAGGGGTCCGCGATACCCTTCAGGGGGTCCGTGGAAAATTAAAATTGATTTGGGGGTCCCTGAACAACGTCAGGGGGTCCGCGCAAGGTTTAACATCAAATAATAAAACTGATAAATTTTTATTATTATTGAAATTAAAATAAATAATAATAAATAAAATAGTATGTGAATGCCTGTTCTACTAATTAAATACCATCTTAGGTGCTATCCTTCATGGATACAATGTTGTTTTACGTAGAAAAAGTAGTAGAACTACTGTAATTCCCACATCTATAACCAATCAAAATACTTGGTTTGTTGAAATGTCAAGCTTGATGCAGAAGAAATGCCGAATTCTGTAACTATAAGTAGAAAAATACAAGTTTTTAAACTTGAATCTACGAGGGTTGCAAGGTTGTGTATTTTTCGATGTGTCGGGAAGTTATATTTATCTAAAGTGTATCCTATCATCAAATAATGTTTTCAATAGGGCTTTACTGTAGCATTCCATTGAAAACGTCAATAATTCTTAACAGTGGTCTGTTACAACAGATAAGAGAATGAGTGAGCCCAAGGCTGGATTTAGACTTGATGGGGCCCTAAGCTATTTAAGGCCCTTTTGAAGTCTAGATATTCTATATCAGTGACAAATATGAAAACAAAATTCCGGGGGCCCCCAAGAAGGTAGGGGCCCTAAGTTATAGCTTGTTTAGCAAATAGGTAAATCAGCACTGAGCCGAAGAAACAATTCCGACAATATGGTGTTAATGAATATTTGAAGTATGGCTAAATGTTTGGAAACAGATACGAAAGGTGAAACGTTATTAACTGAATTTTAAAAAAATGTTTGAAGTTAAAGCAATACTCTTGACTTTCTGGCATACTTAAAACATTCTGTACCAAATGTATTTTCAGTAAATTGAGTCATTCATCGAACATCAAATATTCAAAAAAATCTTAGTGAAAGTTTGCATGGATCACTACATTATGTCATTAGAGCAGTTAATAAAATCAAAAGGAATGCCTTGATGAGAGATATTTGCTCACTATGGTTTGGAAAATGAAGAAGACTATAATGGATTATTTATTCACACAGAAGTACGCTGGTTATCATCACGTACATATTTAAATCGATTTTATGCTCTCTTTGATTCAGTGTCCGAATTCCTGGAAAACAAAGACAATGATCAGCAACACAATTAACTCTAAAAAATGACATATCCTTTATGAATGAATTATTTACCCAACTTTAACGAAACTAATTTGAAACTACAACTACTACAAGGTAACCAATTAAATTTAATCAAAACTAAAAGCGTTATGATCTGAGTTTGTTGCAAACCTTTTTCTGTGCAAACAAAACTTAGGAACAGGAGAATGTTACTCAGTTTTCAAATCTTTTGAAATTGCAAAATAGAGATAAAGATTTGCTTGCTTACTGTCAAAACTTAACGGCTCTTCATGCAGACCTCAGACCTGAACCAAAGATTTGTAGGCATTCGTCACTATTGGATATTTCCGAATGGCAGTTGAACTCTTTAGCGCATGGACAATCTCAGGTCCAAAACACAGATGAATACATACTAATACAGGAGCAGCTTATTGAAATATCCACAAATGAGGAACTAAAACCAATGTTTGGACTAGGATAGCACAAATTCTGGTTACAAAGTCAGATCCCAATTTTATATCATGCATTATAGGTTATTGTGCAGAATTTTTTGACTGTTTTCCTGTCTTCCTATTTGGTAGAACAAAGATTCAGTGGCGTTATGAACCTCATCATAAAAAACAACAACAAAAAAATATAAAAAAATAACGACTAGAAATTGGTGCTCGTGAGGATTTGCGGTTCCTACACACAAACATTGAGTCGGTCATAAATCCTATATATTAAAAGGCTATGTTCCGTGCGGTCATCGATAGCGATTGGTCCCTCAAACACATATGACTCCTACAGTCAATCATATTGAACACGTTTACGCGGACGTTCAAAACGAGTTATTTTTGGTGCAGTATTTCTTCCAAGACTTTATTTTGAGTTATGCGCGTTGGGATTTATAGTCAAAATCTCTGTTTTTACGAGTTATTTATTTTAACTATAATGAATAGTATTTTTGACGTGATGCACATGTATGCCGGTCGAGACGGCTGTTGGAGGGGAGTTACAACATGCCACCGAACGGTGGCGGAACGTCCTTGGACGGGCTTTGTTGCTCGTACACTCATGAAATTTCATCGCGTTAATCCAAGTTACTAATTGTTTTCAATTTAATCTTAAACAAAAGTGATAATATCAATAAATACCGTACTTTTCATCAAAATGTTGCTTTTGTAATTTTTGTACTATGTATTTATAATGTTTTTTTTCACTTGGGGGTCCGTGGGGAAGTTTTGAGTATAAAAGGGGTCCGTGGGTCAAAAAAGTTTGGGAACCACTGCTTTAGATGGTAAAAGTTGGAGGCTTGTTCCTGCTTGGAGCTACATCCATCCTATTGTATTGTGCTAGTGAGGGTTGGCTCAACTGGCAGCTTCAACCAATTAACACAAAGTACATTATTATTTATTAACATTAAGTGGTATGTTGCGGATGATGGACTCCATCAGGGAGTTGAACGTCCCTGCCAAACAGAGCTCGTATCCATGTGCCCGGGGTCAAACAGGGGTAACAGTTCCTCGAAACGAGGTTAGTAGGAAGGGCATCCATTTTCATAACTGTGTTATCAAATATCAAATAAAGATTATTGAAATAAGTAAAAAATAATAAGTAAAAACATGTTTGTTTAATAAACAATGTTTATGAAATGAAAAATTAAAAATCAAATATTAATACTAGTCACTAGTTATTAGTAACTTATTACACAACTCAAGAGTCTATACTTTAGACTTTAAAATTCTAACTTTTTTCAACTTTAGAATATCTAAGAATTGTTACTTGCACAGAAGCTGAGAAGCACTACTGAATACTGATTCTACGAATAACTACTTTAAAAAAGTCCGTCAGTCCAAGACAGTAAGCAACTAATAATTAAAGTCTTAATTACTCAATACGACAATGTAACTGCAATATTAATATTTTAGTGAAAAGCTAATTGCACTAAACTGGCAATGTTACTCTGCTAGTCTATTAGTAATGGAAATCAACCACACTCAAGTTCTTCTTCAAGAACAACAGCTGTTCCAGTTTCTCTGGCGATAAGCTTGAACGTTTATCCTCGCAAATGTCACTTGCACTGCTGAACGAGCGCTCGCTTTCAACACTGGAAGAAGGTGTTGCAAGAAATGACTTTGCACAACCTGCCAAAATAGGATATTTGTATTGATTCAATTTCCAGTATTAAATGGAATCTAACGGAGGAGTAACGCGTGGCTGAAGTGCTTCAGCCAAATAAGCATCCAGTTCCTTGAGGCAGATTTCATCAGTTGGTGAATCAAAATCTGCTGTGTGCGCTTCCTGGTGGTCATCAAAATCTTGCCAATAATCATCCAGAACGGAGGAAGCACCAGGTTTGTTACGATCATCCAAGTTCACATCCGAATGGACCGATTCAACAGCAACTACTTCGGAATTTGACTGCCCTGATGTACATTGTGCTGCAGAAGTCACTGTTGCCGTTGCAGATTGGCGTGTGCGAATCTCTTTCAGAGCCACTTCAAGCAACATCTGTTTGGCTTTTGCTGCTTCATCATTGACAAAAAACCTCAGTTTGCAAGTTGCATCCAACACTGTGGCAACAACACAATTTGTGTTGCTCATAAAGTGAAGGAATCGAGCATGTAGATCAGTGTACATCTCCGTACGCATCGTTTGAATTCCGGAATCTTTGCCAGGATTTTTTGTTCTTTGCAGAAATCGTTCCAGCAGGCGAACGCCCGGAATAATAATTCCGGCATGTGAGGAAGCCAAACTGGCTTGTTTAGTCTGCTCTTCAAATGGTTTGAGAGTGCTTATGACCTTCTCTACAAGGTTCCACTGATTGGCAGTCAAAGAGTGGATTTCTACTTCCTGGCTGTACACCCCTATTGCACGTTTCTGTTCCAGCAACCTCTCTAGCATATAGTAAGTACTATTCCATCTGGTAGAAACGTCCTGTATAAGTCGATGTGTGGGAAGAAGTTGATGTGTATCGCCATCGGCCCTATTGGAATTTAATGATTCCTGAATTGTTTTGAAACGATCTGTTGCTTTGCTCGAATGTCTGAAATGCCCAACTATGCCACGTGCAGTTGTGATTGCATCTTTAACTGCTCTTTGAGTCTTGAAACTTTCACCAACTACAAGTTGCAGGGTGTGAATGTAACATCCCACGTCGGATATCTTAGCCACACGAGCTGCTTTGACCATATTTGAGCCATTGTCTCTTAGCAAAATTCCCCTTCTGTCACCCACTATTTTCCACTCCTCCATAATGGACAAAAGTTCAGCAGCAAGCATTTCACCAGTGTGCGATCCTTCTAACAGACGAAGTTGCAGAAATGCGTATTGTCTCTCCCAGTTGCTGTCTATCCAATGGGCAGTTAGACTTAAGAATGCATGGAGATTATTATCACTTGTCCATGCATCGCTTGTAAAGCTTACATATTGTGCTTTATCAACCCTTTCTTGAATGATGGCTTTCACTGACTTGTACATGTCTGGTATCACAGTACGAGAAAAGTGCATGGCCGAAGGGAGTTTATATCGTGGCTCCAGCACTTTCATGAGTCGAGTGAAGCCAGTATCTTCGACCAACCCAAACGGTTGCATATCAACTGCTATCATTTCTCCTATTGATTTAGTTATTGCAATCTTGCGTTTATCATTTTGTCCGAATGGTGTCATTTTCTCTATAAAATCATTCAGGTTACCTTGCTTTGAGTTTTTTTTCTTCAATTCTTCTTCATCATCTCGCTTTCTTTTGTTACTCTCGCCAGTGGATCTGCTGTATACGTCGTACTCAGAGTGATGGAACGATCGCAGATGATTTATTAGGGATGAGGTACCAAACGAACGAGCATTTTTGCCCCCACGGGTCAGCTTTTCATTGCAGATGTCACAGTTTGCCTTTTGATTCGTCCACAGCATTGATAGTGAAAAAGTTCCAAATCTTGCTACTTAACTTCGGAGTAGACATTTCTGTGTGAATATTTTGATTTATATATTTATAATTTATACCCAAGAACGGAGTGAAGGGAACACCAGCATTTATTTGGGAGGCGGGGAGCAAAAACTAGGTTTTCGAGTATGCCCAAACGAACAACAAAAAGTAATCTTCGTTCGAGGGTCCAGCGTAGCGTTCTTGTTAATTATTTAATTTTGACGCAATGTAAATTTATTATGTTGTCGTAAATCTACATAGATTAGTATATATAAAATAGAAAACAGTAATTTTAACACCAGTAATGCAATGGAAAATTACCAGGCACCGTTACAAACTTAAAATTATTTTAATAATAAAATTATTTTAATAATTTTTTTTACTATGTTTATACTATGGCGTCTATATTTTCAAATATTTGCCGGAAACACAAACGTTACGCCACCTGTGGAATGCTGATAAAGTTAATGTTTTCCGCCAGTAAGTGGCATATATCTGTACAACCATTGCAGTCGGACGGAAGTATATATAGTATAATGGCCATCTTTTGAAAGAAAGTTAGACTATGCGTGACCCAGTAACAACTGGTTACGCCACCTGCGGAATGCTACTGAAATTATCGTGTCTTCTTTGCCAGCTGTTCAGTATTTATTGAATTCCATTTTCTTAATTTTTATTTGTTTATTTTTTTAGCTATTTGCGTGTGTAATATTTGCCGAGGCGAATACTTCCGGATATTACAGAAAATCGTAATATTCGTCCGAGGCAATTTCCAGTTATGCCCTAGCTCTAACACTTCGCTTACATATCACCTGCAAACCAAACATCCACTACAGTATCAGAAACTTCAGCTGAGACAATCTAAAGCTATGTGAACGATTGTTCAGCTCCGCTGGTTATATTGTCAATAAGACCCCCCCATCACTTCAACCAAATAATGTCAATACATGTCTGTTTGCATTGTTGGTTAAAAGATGTGATATGAAGAAGACCTTCCAGTGTTATTTCGATTTTCGACAAGTACGTTTATAAATGTTACTTATGACTGACACCATAAATTTCAATTCTTTGCTCTAATGAAATTAACTATTAACTAATCATTAATTTTTCAAAAGTTAACAATTAAATTTAAATTAATCGTTAACAGCCCTACTTTTTTGTCATTTAAGTATGTATTTAGTGTAAGGTTGCACTCTATTATAGTAACACGCATGAAACCATGTAAAACGTCATAAAATAAATTGTAAGAAATAAAATATTCAAGTTTAACGTTGTCAGATTTGATGTGACGTCACATTTCTCAACTCGTCACACATTGTCACAAATGTGTGGACCCCCCTAGGTGTGTGACGTCATTTTTGGACGGCCCCTAAGTTGTTGTTTGTCTTTCCTCTAGTGTTTCTAGACTGAGTTCTTTAACTAAGTTGTTGTTTGCAATGTCATAGGTAAAGGTAGTGGCGCGAAGGGCCAAAGTTAAGATGGGGGGGGGGTCTTTTAAGTCTATTAATTATTAGATATATTCATCATATAATTTGTTGTTGTATTTTGAGAGTTCAATCTTTTATCAAAGATGGTTCATTTGATGGGTTATATTCATTCATAAATAAATTTATTATGACAGATTATGAAGTCTAAATAAAATTTAAATTGACTGGTATATTAATAATTTTTTATCTTTAAGGTCTGAAGAAAATCCTGATGATGATCCTATCGACAATGTAAGTTTTAATTGAAAAGAAATTTTGTTCAGAGTTATTAAAAAAAAACTGATTTAGAAAATAGTCTATTCAAATGAACAAAATATGACTCTATATTTATATTGTCTTTAGTTTAGCTAACTTACTCTGAATTATACTTTTCAGTGTTTTAATCATCAAGTCCGGAAATATTTATTTTAGTCCAAAGACATCTATGATTTTAATGGGTTAAATCAGGGGTGGGCAAACTACGGCCCGCGGGCCGCATGAGGTAATTTTTGGCGGCCCGCGGAAGCCTGCGGCAATATCGAAAAAATAATAAATTTATGTTAAAGATGGATGTTTGTACTTGAATCAGGGCTAAATTTTGGTTAGGTACGGCCCTTTGATGTTTCACTTCTTACTAATGCGGCCCTCGCCCTAAAAAGTTTGCCCACCCCTGGGTTAAATTAATTAATTTATGTATTACAGTCGAACCCACTTAACTCGAGCTCGGTTAACTCGACCACCCTACTAACTCGACCACCCTACTAACTCGACGATTTTTATTGGAACCGCCAAATTCTCTCTTTGTCTTAGCATTTTCTCATCGGTTAATTCGATTTTTTTAAGTCGCCGAAACCTAATACCTCGAGCACAAAAGAGGGCCAAATTTGCAACTTAACGTTGGTTAGCTTGATCCTCGAATGTTCGCCTAGCAATGCACTTTGATATTTTTAGTTCAAAACAGTGTTGAAATCTCGCTTTCTTCGAGACTTCCGGCTATTGTGTGATTCTATGAGATTTCAATAAAAATTACCGGATTTTATTATCTTCTTTCACTTTCGATCCATGTGTGAATTAGATGTATTCACCCGAGGTGCCCGTAAATCGCGTTAGCTGTCTTTAATCCGTCATTATTTCGCAGTGCATGTTATATTCTTATTAAACTTAATTCATTTTCTGATGCATAAATCATTTTACTTTTTAAGATAAATGAATATCTTTAGAAATGAAAATAAAGGTTTGTATCGAGAATCGACGGTGGTTTTTATTTAATTAAATAAAAAAATTATTATTCTTTTAAAAGTTTGTTGTTGCTTTGTTACCAGTAAGATACGTGACTGTGACTAACAGGCGCGTGACGGTGAAATCAAATGATTTTTTAAATATTCCAGTATATATATATAATATACACGTCATCACTTTTGTAGGTCGAATTCTGATAAGGAATGATTTTTAAAAAAATTCGCTTAGACTTAGTTGCCGGCCGAGGTCTAACACACAGCGTGCTGTGATGAACGGTCAAGGCTGCAATAGTTTTTTTTATATTACAAGTTTGATTGTCTGAGGAAATTCGAGAGCGGTCTGATAGTGACAGATATCCTGCACGTCAAAAGCATTAAACTTAAAATTACCATATAGATATGTTTATTTATTTTTTAAAAATTCGCTGATTCGACGGATATTGCAAACGCGAGCGGCTGTGACGATAGTGACATGCCACGCCACACGCGCCATGCGACGAGGCGAGGGGAAAATTTTGACCTTTTAACGCATGCGCAGACGATTATAAACTGGTAACTTTTTAAAATATTTTTTTATTAAATGGAATCGAAACATGACCACAGAGACGTAATCAAAGTCCTTTACTTCGGCATAAAAATATATATATATAAAAATTCCCGACCAGTCATAACTTTTCCCGACTTTGAAGGCCGAGAAAATGTTTTAAAGAATTCCAGACTTTTTCCCGTTTTCCTGAGTGGGAACCATGGTTATATTTAAACGGTCCTTAAAAACGAATGGTCATTACAACCTTAGGAAAGAGTGAAGAAATATTAGGGTTCCGATACGATTTCGATTAATCGTCCCATCACTAATTAACGCACATCATGTACATAAAGAAATTTCAAGCCCATGTTAATCTTTTGCCGCCATATTGGTTTTCGTTTTAACTCAATCATCGGTTATCTCGACGCCATTTTTCATACCCCAACGCCGTCGACTTAACCGGTTTCAACTGTATGTTTTATTACAAAAGGAGAAACTGAAGGACAATAATCGTTAAAGATATTTAATTTTTTTTCTGTGCTGTAGATGGAAGAATCTTCTGGGTCAAGTTTGGGGCAAATATTATATATTCAGGTATGTAGATATAAGTATTTTATATTATATATTCAGGCATGTAGATATAAGTATTTTATATTATATATTCAGGTATGTAGATATAAGTATTTTATATTATATATTCAGGTATGTAGATATAAGTATTTTAATGTTTTATTTTTTAGAGCTTTTATTTATCAAATCTTTTTTTTAAAAAGTTTTTATTTCTACTGAGGCTCCCTGGTTGTATTAGAGTAAATGTTTGAATTTTAATGGAGTGATACTTTTTTTCAATAATTAATGAAAACATTAATTCTGCTCTTTCTCCTGTTTTCCTAAAATCAACTTTAAGCTTTAGTTAAGAATGGTTGCCACTGCACAAAGAAGCGCCCCCCGCCCCCACCCCCACCACATTACCCCCAAACTCACAACTTAAGAACTAAACCAGAGATGTTAATTAATTGTAAAACTTGTACATGAGTTGCCTATTTCATCTATTTCAAAGATTAAGACAAATGTTATGGTTCATAGATACCACTCTTGTGATAATGTTGATGATATTAGGTCACACTATGTCATATTAACTCAGTGCTGTCATTATCCGATGCCTGTCAAATCAATTGAACAATTTTCATTGCATCAGTGTATAAAGTGGATATTATGGTTTGTGTCTTTAAGAAGTCCAGCACTATAATCTCAAGGCCAAAAGTTGTTTTTGATCAGCTGATGCTGAAGTGTTGAATTGGGTCTTCCAATTTTGAAGTCATATAAATCTGATATAATTCTAATCATAACATTATTTTTAATTAAACTTAATACATACATATTAATATTCACATATGTGCACATTTTTAAAATGCACCTCCATCAAAGCAAGTGACCCATTATTTTTTCCTTATTGGCTTGCTTTCTCATCATACATCATATAATTTTGACATATAGTGCTATAGTATCTATTGGTGGTTCTTTTGACTTATAGTGCTATAGTATCTATTGGTGGTTCTTTTGACATATAGTGCTATAGTATCTATTGGTATTTTTTTTTCATGGCTTGAAAAATGAATAGATGGAATGCTGTGATGAAAGAACGATGAGAACAATCATTGATGAAGGACGTTACATAGACAAGGACAGAGTATGGAGACATTTTCATGAAATTGTTGAAGGATTGGTCCATATTCATGACAAGGTGATTGTTACAACATTTTTAAATACAACTTAAATTAAATGTTAACTTCATGTTAATTTCAATACCATCCTTTATAGAAATGAAAACTCTTGTAAAGGATTTGGGAGTTAAATTGCTACAATTGTTAAATTGGACCTTGGACTGTGAGCTTAATTTCTGCATTATCATAATGTCATATTTTTTGTCTAGAACATCATTCATCGAGATTTGAAGCCAGGAAACATTTTTCTTGATCCAAATGATCATGTCAAAATTGGAGATTTTGGACTTGCCAGACCCCATAAGTTTACCACAGTCAAGGTAAGAACTCCTCCTGGGGCTCAATGATTTCTTTTAATATTTTAAAGTGTTATTTAATCTTAGTGCATTTTATTAATAGATAATAACTTGTCAATAGTTAGTTGCTTTGATTTAGATTAACGTCAAAAGCATCTCCTAATAGGATTTTATTTTCCATTTTCATTTCTATATTTGACATGCTTTTTTGAGTGTGAAGAGCATGCTGGACTAGAATCGACATTTAGCTCTATTGCTTTTATAAAAAAGAGCAAAAATTAAAATTTTGTCAACAATCTTAACACATATTTCTGTACATCTTTTAAAAAAGGAAAGGACTGTAATTAACTATCAAATAGGACAAATTACATACCAAGGCTTATTTTCTTGTCTGAAAAATGGAGATGGACATTTAACTGGAAACGTTGGCACATCTTACTACATTAGTCCTGAAGTCAAAAATGCAGCTAAAAGTTTTAAGTATGATCAGGTAAATGTCAATTAATTTTCCAAAGACATGTTCAGAATTAAGGTTGTCAACCAGTTAACTGGTCCTCAGATCCAGACCGGTCCTGTTTAATCAGCGACTGTGACATTAAAGCGTTTTCTTAATTTACGGTATATAAATAATATAATTAAACAACCCATTAAAACAAAGTTTTTGACTATAAATCCCTTATATATATGTAGCCGAGTGGTGGCTATATTGTTAGTTGTAATAATACTAACTGTTCCGCTAATAAAACAAATAACACAATTCAGGTAAGTAGAGGACTATAGCTGTATATAATGTTTATTGAATTCTCGCTGAGCTAACATGACACAGTGTACACGTATAAATCCCTAACCGCTACGCTCTATACGACTCTCACTTAGGCTGTGGGGTGAATCTCTGGCGCTAACATTTCCCTCTCCTAATATTGTCCCCGTTGCTTACCCTGTCTTTCACCCTAGCATTTCTGGCTGGCCTCGACACGTCTTCCCACTAAGTGATAAATGACCACGCCAGTTTCTGATTGGTTAAAAGTTACTTAGTTTATGCTAATGTACAAACTTTCCCACAAAGTTATTTAGGTCGCTGAAATACAATATTTGTTTCTACCCCGACTGAGACCCTGGGTCACTCAAAGGACAACTCTCCCCACCCCTTGTGAATTTCCGCCATCCTACCACTGTTCCTGGTGAGGGGCAATGCTTTGTGGGCTGAAAAAGTGGTTGACATGGCCACATCCGCCCCCTGCTTTTGAACACCAGCGCCCTCACTGGTCCCATTTAAGATTGTACTAAAAGACAATACTAAAATATTTGTAATAGTGTCAAATAACTGTGCCTTAAGTTACAGTGAGTTACACGAAAATAGTTATGTCTACAAATAGCAAAACATAAAATAGCAATGCTAACCTATCTAACAGCTAAAACAATTAATCCAATCATCTGAAATTACATTATTTGCTAACAATTTTAAGATGTGTATAAAGCCATAAAATACGGCACCACATGTTACTAAAATTATAGGAATGCCATCCAAAATTGTTGAGACGTATGTAAACATTATAAATGAAAACACTAATCTAAAAGTCAATGATATGATTCCGCTATGGTGACGTTACGTCATTGTTAATAGGGTACCTCATAGTGTTCGTCTGCGTTCTCGCCCAGGGACGCATGCGCTCTGGTGGGGTTTTCGCGGCTGGCTATGCGGGCTGATCGGCGAGGCGGGGCTTGCGGGGGTAGATTTCTCTCGGTTGTATCCTGACTTCCAGCTGGAGCGCCCCGTGGTCTCACTCGGTGGATAATTATGGGGTCATCCCCTTCACTGTCACTGTCGGCCGGGGTGTCGGTGGGGCCTGCCTCTGACCTTGGTACCAGGTCAGCGAGCGGCGCCTCAGCCAGCAGGAGGTCCATTCTGTTGACCGTTCGTTCTGGTCCCCCGGCCAGCGGTAGTAGTTTATACACATGCTTGTCGGGCATGCGTGCTGTGACGCAATGTAAGTCGGGTTGCCAGAAATCTTGGATCTTATTTCGCCCCAAGATTCGATTTCTGACGTAGACGAAATCTCCAACTGCTAGCGGATGATCCTTTGCACGCTTGTCCGTGAATGTAGTCCTTTTTGCCGCCTCGACTTTAAGATTTTGTAAGGCGAGGCGGTGTGCCTCTAGTAGCCGGTAACGGTGCTGTCTCACCCAGTCGGTACTTGTCGCCACAGTATCCTGCGGTCGATTTAGCAATTCATCCACCGGTAGTCGAGGCGCCCTACCAAAGAGCAGAAAGTAGGGGGCGAACCCGGTGGATGCATGAGGGGTGTTGTTGTAAGCTTGTAATAGGTCAGGTAAGAATATAGGCCACTGTCGCTTGTTCTCCGGTGGCAGAGAGCGTAGCAGATTGTGCAATGTTCTGTTGACTCGCTCACACTGTCCATTTCCTTGTGGGTGGTATGGAGTGGTGTGCGATTTTTGTATGTGATATAAGTCACACAGTTCAGCTATTAGCCGGGACTCGAAGGACCGACCTTGGTCACTGTGGATTCTCGTTGGGACTCCAAACTTTTGGAACCATTATGCGGACTAGTACGTTGGCAACGGTTACCGCTTCCTGGTTCCGGGTGGGCACCGCTTGGGTAAATTTGGTAAACACATCTGTTATAATTAACACATCCTCCCTGCCATCGCTGGCTGGCTCTAGTTTAGTGAAGTCGATTGCTACGACCTCAAAGGGATAGCTGGCGATGATAGGGGTGGATGTCGTGTGCAGCGTGCTTGGGAGTCGTCCCATTTTGCAGCGGCTGCACTTAGAGATGTACGCCTTCACCTGTGCATACATTCCCGGCCAGTAGACCCGCGGTCGAAGGAGACCTATTGTGCGGTCAAGGCCTTGATGTCCCATATTGTTATGTATTGAGAACAATACTTCTGGAATTAAACTAGATGGTAACAAAAGTTGTTCGCACGTACCTTGGGCAGGGTCGACTATCCTTCTCACCAACAGACCATTACGAAGTGACAGCCGGTCATGTTGATTATTTAAAGCTCGATTCCCCTGGTTTGGTCGGGGCTTGGCTGGCCATGACGCTAGTAGTGGGCCTATGTGAGTGTCCTTTTGTTGGAGCTGAACCAGCTCGCTTCTTGTAAGTCGTGGAAGGAGCATACTTCCCCCTACTGAGTTGACGGTTTGATCTTCAGCTGTAGGAAGGCGAGGGGGAGGGTCGTCCGACTGGGAGTTGGTGTCGGATAGCCCGCCTCTCACCCTCTGGCAACAGGCCTCCTGTGCCATTGCGATAGCTGAGGGAACCGCAGTGTCCCTGGAAATATCTACTGGAATCCGGGAGAGGGCGTCCGCTGGATTCAGTCGACCCGGCCTGTATTGAACATCAAAATTAAATTGTGCCAACTGCGCCGCCCAGCGTTGTTCCAAGGCTCCAAGTGTGGCGGTCCGGAAATACACTAAAGGATTGTTGTCAGTGTACACCGTGAAACGGGCTCCAATCAAATAGTGACGGAATTTCTCACTGATAGCCCATTTCATGGCCAGAAACTCCAATTTTAAGCTACTGTACGAGGCCTGATTTTTTTCAGTAGGTCGCAGTCGTCGGCTGGCATAAGCGATTATGCGCCGCACACCATCCTGTTCTTGCGAGAGAATGCCACCCAGTCCTTCGTGGCTGGCATCCGTCTCCAGAATGAACGGCTTTGTAAAATCAGCATAGCCAAGCGTTGGGGTCACCGTTAGGGCGGTTTTAAGTCTCTCAAATGCTTTTTGGTGGCGCTCAGCCCAGAGTTGCCTTATGTTAACTTTCTTCTTTGTACTTTGCTTGTTGCCCTCAGTGACAAGATCGTGAAGGGGTCCGGCAATTTGTGCGAAACCAGCGATAAATCGCCGATAGTAACTTGCAAATCCCAGGAAACTGCGTAGCTCAGTTGTAGTAGTTGGGGTGGGCCACTTTTGTACCACTTCCACTTTTGCTATGTCACAGCCAATTCCCTTTGCTGATATGATATGGCCTAGAAAGTTTACTTCACGCCGTAAAAGCTGGCATTTGTCTGGACGCAACTTTAACCCAGTCTCTATGATACGGGACAGTAGTTTATCAAGGTGTTGCAAGTGTTCTTCAAACGTCTTGGAGTAGACTAGTAGGTCATCCAGGTACACCAATAAAAATTGGAAGAGGAAGTCGGACATGGTGCGTTGCATCAGTCGTTGAAAGGTGGCCGGAGCCGAAGTGAGCCCCATGGGCATACGGGTATATTCGAATAAGCCCATAGGGGTGACAAAGGCGGTCTTATGCTGGTCCCCTGGATGCATGACTATCTGGTGGTAGCCGCTGGCTAAATCAAGAGATGAGAAGAACTGGGCTCCCACTAAAGTGTCGAAGGATTCTTGGATGCGTGGTAACGGGTAGGCGTCGCCCATAGTTTTAAGGTTTAGTTTCCGGTAGTCTACCGTGAGACGCAAGCTGCCGTCCCGTTTCCACACGAGGACGATTGGAGCGGCATATGGGCTATAACTCTCTGTGATCACCTTCTTCTCAATCAGCCCTCGAATATGTTCTTGGACCTCCTCTAGTTGAGTTGGTGGTATACGGCGATAAGGCTGAGTGACTGGCTTGTCGTCCAGTGTCCTAATGCGGTGAAACACAGCATCGGTGTAACCTAAATCACTTTCATCTTGTGCAAAAGCTGCGGCGCGACGACAGAGAAGTTCATGAAGCTGCTGGCGTTGATGGTTGGTGAGATTCTGACCTTGTATGTCTACTGGGGGAACCTCACATGATCCAGCTTTTAACTCCTTACATGAGACAATGAGTTCGTCAGCAGTAGCATTGAATTGCACAGTGTTATTGTTCTTTATAATCTCAACAGGTTCCAATTGGGCGATTTGTGTTCGTTTAACTAGGAATACACCTTCGCCGGTCATGTTAGCCACACGCACGAAGGGACTAGCAGATGAGCCAACTAGTGTCGGGATGACTATCAGTCCAGGAGGAAGCGTTTCCTCACCCGGGGATGCCAGCAGTGGGTGAGAGGTCGTAATTTTTCCGACTCGGACGTTGGCTACTGACAGGGCTGGAATGAAGCTCTTTTCCGCTACCCGTGCAGTCTTTGGCCCAGTCATTGTCCCACTACGGATCTCTCGCACCGTGGATTCTAGAAATGTGGGTACCTGGTTTGCGTGGGGCAGCCACCTTTTCAATACATTCATTCCCAGCAGCACGGGAACCTCTTGTTTTCGTACTTGTGTCACCAGGTCGTTTGGGGTCTTGACAACGAGGAATGGGACATCTTGTAGATGCTGCCCTAGTAGTTGCACATCGACGGTCATGATTCCCAGATATGGCACCTCAGCTCCGTTGACGGCCCGTAAAGTTATGAAGCCGGTTTCAAGGGTGAGGTGGCCAAGATGTTGGAATGCCCATGTTTCGGTGATGGTGCTTACTTCGCTCCCCGTGTCAATAAGTGCCGCAACCTGGTGACCATTTAGGGTTACCTCCAAGGTTGGACACGTGCCAATGAGGCCCGTTGACGCCCCCGTTGCGTGTCTGTTGACCGGGGTTCACAGTTTGCCTTCTTTGGGTGATCTGTTGTCTAGGCTGCTGCTGCTGAGGATGTTGTTGGGGTGCATTATTTTGGTTAGCAACGTACCTCTTTTTGGCCTGGCACTCGTCTTCTATGTGACCTCTTCGATTGCACCACATGCAGGTCCAGGTTCCCCGCGGAGATGGTCCCTGGGGTTGATTGGACTGTCTGCGTGCGGTCTGCAGATGTCGTCGTGGATCAAGACTAGGCTGTCTGGGAGCTGGTGGACAGTGGACACCGTAAGAGTCCATGTCCCCTCGCTGCTGGCGAATCGACTGGTGGAGACTGTCTGCCACAGCTGCGACCTGCTGGTCTATGTGGGCCATTAGTTGTTGTGTCATCTGTGCCAAGTCAGGGAGAGGTACTGCGGAGAGCTGGGCAGCTGCGGCGACGTCAGAGAAGTCCTCTCTCATCCAGCGTTGAGCCTCCTTCCTGACTTGCTCATAAGAGCTGCCAGCGTGCAATCTGGCATATGCTCGTATGTCACGACGTAGGGCGGCTGGCTGAAGGCCTTGGATGAAAGCATCTCGGAGCATGTCATCCGCCAGGATGCCTGGTCGTGCAGAGTTCGCCAGTTGAAAAAGACTTCTTAAAGCCGCTGAGTAATCGTCGACTGTCTCACCCAGGCCCTGTTGACGTCTGTAGAAGGCTGCTGTAAGAGTGCTTGCGTCTCTCTGCTCACCCCATGTCTGCACTATCAGACGTAACAGTTTCTCAGGGGTATTGATCTCCTCCGGTGCCCGGTCCAACACTTCCTGGCGGGCACGCCCCTCTAAGGCGCCTATGATCCAGGTAACCGCAGTGGCAGAGGGCATGGGCTGTAATTGTAGTAACAGTCGTGCCTCTTTCACGAAGGGTTCTGCCCCGCTGTCACCCGTGAACTTCGGTAGTTTTGGCAGACGACTAAACTGTATCTGTTCCTGTTCCATAGCTGAGAATTTCAAACAATTCACTACTTATCACAAAATCACAAACTATCCTCACTTTAGAACCCTGCTCGCAGCGCCAAAAACTGTAGCCGAGTGGTGGCTATATTGTTAGTTGTAATAATACTAACTGTTCCGCTAATAAAACAAATAACACAATTCAGGTAAGTAGAGGACTATAGCTGTATATAATGTTTATTGAATTCTCGCTTAGCTAACATGACACAGTGTACACGTATAAATCCCTAACCGCTACGCTCTATACGACTCTCACTTAGGCTGTGGGGTGAATCTCTGGCGCTAACATTTCCCTCTCCTAATATTGTCCCCGTTGCTTACCCTGTCTTTCACCCTAGCATTTCTGGCTGGCCTCGACACGTCTTCCCACTAAGTGATAAATGACCACGCCAGTTTCTGATTGGTTAAAAGTTACTTAGTTTATGCTAATGTACAAACTTTCCCACAAAGTTATTTAGGTCGCTGAAATACAATATTTGTTTCTACCCCGACTGAGACCCTGGGTCACTCAAAGGACAACTCTCCCCACCCCTTGTGAATTTCCGCCATCCTACCACTGTTCCTGGTGAGGGGCAATGCTTTGTGGGCTGAAAAAGTGGCGGATATGGCCACATATATATACAGTGAGCCCCACTTAACTCGAGCCCTGGTTAACTCGCCAGCTATATTAAGTCGACGTTTTTTTTGGAATCGCCAAATTCTCTCTTTGTCTTTGCATTTTTTCAGCAGTTAATTCGATTTTTTTAAGTCGCTGAACCCTAATATTTCGAGCCCAAAAGTGGGCCAAATTTGCCACTTAGCGTGGTTATCTCGATCCCCATGAACAATCGCCAGCTTTTGAAAATGTTAGATGTGATTTTGTATAACACAAGGAAGGCATCGAATTTCGCTAGGTCTGCTGGTGACGTCACAGCCCGCTTGCGCTCATCTCTCAGCGCTGTGTTGCTTCTGTTACTACACATTATTGACTACGTCATCGGGAGGAAGAGGGACAGGCAGGATGTACGAGTGATCAAGTCCATGTGCAGCGCTGAATGCTGGACAGACCACCGCATCATCATCACCAACCTCAACATCCGCATTCAGCCTAAACGACTCCTGCAAGGGAAGAAGGCCCCGAAACGGCTTAATGTTGCCAAACTGAATACCGACAGCTGCAAGCACTCCTTTGTAGATGCACTGGAAAAGTGCTTGAAATCCACCTCTCCGGGAAATCATAGCGTGGAGGCAGACTGGGCATCACTCAGAGAGCTGATTTACACCACAGCTACAGAGACCCTGGGGCCCCAGACCAGGAAACATAAGGACTGGTTCGATGAGAACTCCGAAGACATCAAGCAGTTATTGGATGAGAAACACCACCTTCACCAAGCTTACCTCAATAACCCCAAGTCCACGGCAAGGAGAGATGCAATTCAACAACATACGCAAGACTGTTCAGCAGAAGCTCCGTCAGATGCAGGACGATTGGCTCGGCAACAAAGCTGACGAGATCCAAGGCTATGCAGACAGGCGTTACTATAAAAACTTCTACGACGCCTTGAAAGAAGTATATGGCCCCACGCCCTCAGGATCAAACCCACTCCTCAGCGCAGACGGTAACACTCTCATCACAGACAAAGAGAAGATCTTGGAGAGATGGGTCAAACATTTCGATGACGTCCTAAATCGCCCTTCGACAATCAACGACGAAGCCATCAATCGTCTACCCCAAGTGCCCACAAACAAAGCACTGGATGACCCCCCAACCTTGCTCGAGACCCAGAAAGCAATCTATCTTCTCTCCAGTGGCAAAGCACCTGGTTCTGACGCCATACCAGCTGAGTTCTACAAGGAGGGGGGAACAGCCCTGACTGAAAGGCTCCACCAGCTGTTTCTCTTAATATGGCAGCAAGAGACGATCCCGCAGGACTTCAAAGATGCCACCATCATACATCTATATAAGCAAAAAGGAAGTAGACATGCTTGTGACAACCACAGAGGCATATCCCTGCTTTCTATCGCAGGAAAGATCCTTGCCAGAATCCTGCTCAACCGCCTCACAGTCCACCTTGACCAAGGACTCCTGCCTGAAAGTCAGTGTGGATTCCGAAAAGAGCGAGGAACCATCGACATGGTGTTCGCTGCCAGGCAGCTGCAAGAGAAATGTCAGGAGCAGAACTTTGACCTGTTCTCCACCTATGTCGCCCTGACCAAGGCTTTTGACACCGTTGGCAGAGAGGGTCTGTGGAAGATCATGGCCAAGTACGGTTGCCCAAGGAAATTCATCGTCTTGGTGCAACAATTCCATGAGGGCATGCAGGCCAGAGTCTAGGACAGCGGGTAGTTTTCTGATCCTTTCCCAGTCACAAACGGTGTCAAGCAGGGCTGCGTCCTGGCACCAACACTGTTTAGCCTCATGTTTTCCGCCATTCTGACAGAGGCCTTCAGAGACGAGGATTTTGGTGTCAACCTGAAGTACCGCACAGATGGCAAGCTGTTCAACCTCCAGGCAAAAACCAAGGTTATGACAGACATCATCAGAGACCTGCTGTTTGCTGATGACTGTGCCCTCAACGCTGTCTCAGAAGCCGACATGCAACGCAGTGTAAACCTGTTCTCCAGCGCCTGCACAAACTTTGGTCTGACAATCAATACTAAGAAGACTGAGGTCCTCCATCAGCCCGCACCTGGAAGGCCCTACGTAGAGCCAAACATCACTGTCAACGGCCAGAGACTCAACACAGTGCACCGGTTCACATACTTAGGCAGCACACTGTCTCAAAATGTCACCATCGATGACGAAGTGAACGTCAGAATTGCCAGAGCCAGCTCCACTTTCGGCAGGTTGTACCCTAATGTCTGGAACAGAAGAGGCATTACCATCCAGACCAAGCTGAAAGTGTACAGGGCAGTGGTGCTCCCCACACTGCTATATGCTTGTTAAACTTGGACTGTTTATCAGCGCCATGCAAGAAAGCTTAACCACTTTCATATAACAAGCCTCAGGAAGATTCTCGGCATAAAGTGGCAGAACAAAATTCCAGACACTGTGGTACTGACCAAGGCAGGTCTCCCCAGCATCTTCACCCTCCTGATGCAGACCCAGCTTCGCTGGGCAGGGCACGTTGTCCGAATGCCAGACGAGAGACTGCCAAAGAGAATCTTCTATGGTGAGCTCCAATATGGCCAGCGGTCCCACGGTGGGCAAAAGAAACGCTTCAAAGACACACTGAAAGCCTCAATGAAAGCGTTTGCCATCAATCCAGACACGTGGGAACGAGCTGCAATGGACCGATCCACCTGGCGCTCTTCCATCCACGAAGGTGCCAGGTCATGCGAGGCAAACTGGATCACCGCCGCAGAAAAGAAGAGGCAAGCCCCGAAAGGCCCATGCTGTCAACCCTCCAGGAGATGGCCCACTTGTCCCTTCTGTTCCCGAACTTTCCGTGCAAGGATCGACCTAATCAGCCATTTGCGCACGCACAGACAACCCTCGGATGACTAGAGTGGTCCTCGTCGTATCGACGGACGCACGAACTACACATGTATACCAATCGCCAGCTTTTGAAAATGTTAGTTATCGATTTTTTATAACCAACATCAAATTTCCGGCCTACGCGAGGTCTGCTGGTGACGTCACAGCCCCCTTGCGTTCAGCTCTCAGTGCTGTGTTATAACTTACTTCTGGTACTATACCCATCGCCAGCTTTTGAAAATGTTAGTTATCGTTGCCACTCACCATCTCGCTACCGTATTTTCGCGCGCGTCTTATAAAAAGTTTTACTATTGGTTACATTTATCAGAGCTAACCAATAAAATTGATCCTTCAATAACAGTTGACGCACTCTTGTTGATCTTGTCTGAAGGATAACATCCTGCAGTGCTGTTAACTCCTGGGAAATTTCCCAAATCGTGGGAATTTTTGAGTCAAATTTATAGAATTGGGAATTTATGAGGATTTGGCCTTAAATCTGGGAATATTTGAGATTGACAAATTTAAAAAAATTAAATACACACTTGAATGACAATAAAATAAAACATGCTCATTTTCAAATAAGAAATACTTTTTTTTAGGGCGCTTTGTGACGTCATATTTGTTTATTTTTAGCGTGTCTAGGTTGTTTTTTTTTCGGAATCAACGTTTTTTTTAACATGTTGGCTAGGTTTTTCCCAAAATTGTCACTGGCAGCACTGACCCAGTTCCCAGACTGAACACGTGAGCACGCAGACGTCACCAACTTTACAAAACATCAAGTTTGTATTGATAATCGACGTTGGTTTTTATATTATATTTGTAAATTTCTGCTGTTAGTTGGTGCACATATACCTTTTGTTGTTAGCAAACATGTATGTACATTTTTATAGCATGCCGATCGCTTCATCAAACAAATAACGGCAAAAAAACATATAGTTTACCCACCCGCACTCTAAGTCCATTGTAAGCTGAGGGGATCGTAAGGAATAACAAAATGTACTGTGTGCAGACTTGTTGTCATTGGCAACCATTCATCCTTCAACCTTATTTTGACTCAATTACTACAGCTTTATTCTCATTGTTTCATTCATAAGAAGTGGCTTTGTGCAAAAGCCATTTAACTATTGGTTAGAATTAATTAAAATGTGTCAAATTTGAAGGTTCAAAAGGAGTTCCTAATTTATTTCTGTACGTTTTATAAAGAAGAGTTCGCTTTGTCGTGAGTAGGGCTGTCAATATTGTTGAAAAATGCTGCCCGGGTACCCGTCCAAATTTCGAACGGGTACCTGGGTTACCCGATCGAAACATCGCATAATTTTCCCAATCATGACCGCTATACAATGCTACCTAGCCACCTGCCATGCACCTAATTTCAAACAGTAGCTACACGGCCGACGTCTTAGGTATCGTACATAAATGACGTCAAGCGAGTTTGTCCGATTTTTTACCCCCACCTCCCCCCCCCGGTCACAGGTTGTCACAAAAACTTAGACCCCCTCCAATATGACCTCACAAAGCTTTGCGGGCCCCCCCCTACCCCATAAAAGCCGTACTTCCTTTTTGAAAATGAGCACCCCCATCCTTAAAAAAAATGTTTTTGACTTAAAACATTTTGTTCTTAATTATTACTACAACAAAAATAATCTATATTAAAATATTATCATCGATGGAAAATCACTGCTTTACACACATAGAAATTAAGAAAAAATCTGCAGGAATTCAACAGTCTGCTTGTACTAAAGGTAAAAGAATAAAACTGAAATTTTAACACATCTGTAATTTTGTGCAATTAAAATAACTTTAAACAATCATAATACATAAAATTATATATATAATCTAATAAAATTCAAACATTGCTTCTTTTCATTTGTTTTGCAAATACTAATACTAATACAGTTTCTGCTTCCCTTTTAAAAAAAAATTTACAGTCAGAATGTCTGTATTTATTGTCATTCTACTTAGAATGTCTCAAACAACATTGTCCTTTCCTTTACTTTAATAGGTTTAATGTCAAATTTGTAGTTTGCTAATAACATAGCCCATCGATTGATTTTTGCGTTGCTTATTTTCTTCTTGTTGAATGCCACAAGTGGTTTGTGGTCTGTCAGAGGAGTGAATGTTCTACCTAGCAGGTATTTTTTCAGTTTTTGTAGAGTCCACGCTATGGCGAAACATTCTCTCTCTTAAGTGCTGTAGTTACGTTCTGTTTTTGTAAAATTCCTGCTCAGATATTGTATTGGATGGAGAATACCAGCATGTTCTTGCAAAAGGCAAGCTCCTAATGCAATGGATGATGCATCAGTGGAAACTATGAAAGGTTTGTCCCACTGGAGTGTAACTAGGATAGGTTCATTCCTAAATGCTTGCTTAATGTATTCCAATGTGTTAAAGCAATCTCCTGAAAACTAAACTGAAATTTTTGAACATCTATGTGTTTTTTGTGATTTCTGTAAGTGGGTGAACAATTTCTGCATAGTTTGCAATGAAAAGTCTATAAAAGTTACATAGTCCCAATTCTGTCTACAATGTCTCTTGGGTCTCCAGTAGGTTCATGGTCCAATTTTGTAATATTATTCCATTGCCTGTAATCACAGCATAGTCAAATCTTTCCATTATTCTTTTTGACTATGACTGTTGGTGAGGTATAGTTAGCTTCAACTGCTTTTCTTATTTTGTTCTCTTTGAGTAGGTAATCAATTTATTGTTTTACTGTGTCTCTATATGCCATTGGAATAGGGTATACTTTAGTCTTGAAAGGTTCATGTTCTTATAGTTGTATCTTATGAGTCACAGTTTTTGTGTTTCCTGTTTCTTTTGTTATGACACCTTTGTATTTTTGAACAATTTTCATTACTCTGTTTCATATTATCTGGTATGTCAGATGATATGTTTTCTATTTTGGGGCTCTTCATTTTCATTGCACCCATATCATTTTCATCTTTCTCTTTGCTGATGATATTTATTGTTTGTCTTTCTTCTTTATTGTCATCATATGTTCTTAGTTTATCAATGTGCAGTTTTTTCACATGTCCTTTTATATTAACACTATATGTGACATCACTAAGTTTCTCTTCAATGTTGTAGGGACCTTCCCATGTGATTTCATTCTTTGTGTTTGGCAACAATACTAAGTTGTTCTGTATTGTTCAATACTTGTTGTTCTGGCTCAAATGTTCTTAATTACCTGTTTTTATTTTTGATTTCTCTGTGTCTTGTACTTTGCTTAATTAGTCTTTGTTTTGCTGTTTCAATACTTTTATCTCTAGGTTTCTGACATCAGCTGATATCTGTCCTGTATGGCATCTTGTTTGCTTATGAGTCTTTCTTTGAAATTTTTCAAGGGACTTGCAGGGTTTTGACCAAACATTAATTCAAAAGGACTAAAATCTGTGCTTTCATGCTTGCTGCTGTTGTATGCAAATAGTACTAAAGGTAAATATTCATGCCATCTGTCTTCATGGTCTACTGTAACTTTTGATAGCATATTATTGATTGTTTTGTTTAGTCTTTCATTCACTCCATTAGATTGTGGATGGTAAATTGTGCTGTGCACCTGCGCAATATTTACCATTTTCATAATAGCTTGTGTCATCTGCCTCTTCAACTGGCTGCCATTGTCTGAAAGAAGGTTTTGGGAAAACCATATCTGCTGAAAACATTGAGTAATGCATTGCATATACTTTCTGCATCTATTCGCTTCAGTGGAATAGCTTTACCCCATCTGGTGGCTATGTCCACTATGGTAAGAGCATACATATGTTTTTTCAGTGACATCTTTTTGAATGGTCCTTTTAGGTCTATGGCAATTTTCTCAAATAAGAAGTTTGCCTTGTCAGATGATTGTATTGGCGCTGTGTGTTTTCCATCTTTGGGATTGTGTCGCAGACACACTGTAAATTTCTTGATGTATTCTTTTATCTGTTTAGCCATTTTAGGTCGGTAAAAGTTTTCTGCTATGGTAGCAATTGTTTTCTTGGCGCCCATGTGTCCACCTAAAGGACTGTCATGTGTCATTTTAATAATGGTTTCCTGTAACTTTTTAGGAAGAACCACTCTTTTACATGTACTTGCTTGTGCAATGTTTATCAATATGCCTTTATCTAGCTTGTAATGTTTGTTGTGGCCTGTTTGACTGTCTTTGATGAGTTTCGTTTTTATTTCCATTACTTGTGTATTACTATTACCCGTCAAAAAATACACATCAGAATAAAAAGTAATGTAATACAGAACTTTTATTTATTTTTATTTTATTCATTTATTTTCATATTGCACAATTTTATGTGGAACGTTCGAAAATAGTTATTTTTGGTGCAGTAATTTGGTGTGCTGCTTTCTAAAATTAGTAGCGTCACGGACATACAGATGTGACATACATTGCAAATTATGTATGTTGTTTGTTTTATCTTCTTCTTGCAGTTTTTTGAATTCTTGCTTTGACATTAGATGGCTTCCTATTTCAATATTCTCATCAATGTCTATATTTTCTTTTCTTTTCATGGTGGCTCTGGTTTGTACACTGGCACATAGTTGGTAGTTATCACACCATGCTTTATACATTTTGTCAGAATTGTCAACAACTCCTTCAATATTGCCTATTGTAACTGTTACTGTAACTGGTTTAATTATTACTTATTAATATGTAACTCTCTTGTAGGCGTTCTCTCAATACATAATCTTGTAGACAATAATCCACTGAAGAACTTGTTTCAATAAAACAACTTTAATATGTATACTATGTACATAACATATAATTTGAGGTTATACAACGTGGAAATCTTGAGGCACACACACATTCCGTCCTTCCACTACGGAACTTCTCTGACAACTGTTCTCCCAACCTTCTCAGCCAATGGGAAGGCTTCTTTCTTCCCGCACTTATTACTCACATGACCTCTCCATCATACAATCACGCAATACACTCGTGATGCATACGTGACACCTATGATGAGATCGCAAATAGCATCTTTCAAAACTCTCACTCGAACTTCACCTTGAAACCAGGGTGAGTTGATGGTAAGAGTAGCAGTTGGACAATCTCTCTCTCTTAGTGCCATCAGCCATTATAAGTGTGTCTTTTTGACAATCATATTCTCCTTCTTCTACCATTCTGCTGTGTACCACAATCGTTGTGCACTCTGAATCACGAAGATTAATTACATGAGTCAAGCAATTCAGTAATCAATGTAATGCATCAATATAATTATGTATCTATGTATAGTGGGGCCCACTTAACTCGAGCCCGGTTAACTCGTCAGCTCTATTAAGTCGACGTTTTTTATTGGAACCGCCAAATTCTCTCTTTGTCTTTGCCTTTTGCTCATTGGTTAATTCGATTATTTTAAGTCGCCGAACCGTAATACTTCGAGCACAAAAGAGGGCCAATTTTGCCACTTAGCGTTGGTTATCTCGATCCCCATGACCAATCGCCAGCTTTTGAAAATGTTAGATGAGATTTTTTATAACCAAGGGAAGGCATAAAATTTCTGCCTCGCCAAGTCTGCTGGTGACGTCACAGCCCGCTTGCGTTCAGCTCTCAGCGCTGTGTTAGTAACTTAAATCACCAGCTTTTGAAAATTGTTACTTATCGATAGGGCTGAACTGATTGGTTCGGCTACTCGGCATACTTGGAGATACTCGGCAATCGGCTGCGTAATTGATGCCGATGCCGAGTATTACGTAATTGCTCCAATAGCAAAGATGCACGCATAATCGCATGTCTAAAACATTTCGTTTCATATGGAATAACAAAATGTACAGTGTACAGCGTGCAGACTTGTTGTCATTGGCAAACATTCATCCTTCAACCTCATTTTGACTCTATTATTACTACTGCTTTTTTCTCATTGTTTCATTCATAAGAAGTGGCCGTATGCAAAATACATTTAACTATGGGTTAGAATTAATTAAAATGTGTCAAAGTTGAAGATTCAAAAGTTCAAAAGGAGTTCCTTATTTTTTTTTGTACATTTTTATAGAGAAGAGTTCGCTTTGTCATGAGTCATATATAGGTAATGATAGATGTGGCGGTGCCTAGGGGATTGTGACAAAATGAACCACACTGTATCGATAATCGACATTGGTTTTTATTTTATATTTGTAAATTTCTGCTGATTATTTGCATTTTTAAAAAAGTTAGTTACTGCACTGAATCTACTTTCCACTAAATAATGATGAAGGAAATGTAATTACAAAATTTTAAATTACAGCCCATATCTCAGGATCTACTTTTCTAGCCAGAATTGTTAAAAGCAGCGTTTGAATTTAAAACTAAATTCATTATTTGTAGCTAATTTTTGGAATAATTTTGCAAATATTTATCAAATAATAGTTCTTAGCAAATGTGTTCTTCCTTTGTGAACCGCATGTATTGCAAAAGTAAAGCTTCATTTCCTGGCAAAGTTGACTCCTTAAGTTGAATAGAAAACAGAGATGTTTTAAAAAGCTGCGCAATGTATCTTCAACACCTTGAGCGTTTTCATCAGTTCTGATTTGAACTGTATTATTGCTAAACGAATTCATCTTGATATCAGATGCTTGCATATGTACCACAGTCCGTATTAATCACTTATAGCCGATTTAATTTGATCTTTACCAATTGTATGAGATTTACCAGATTTGGCAAACAATAACGAAATATTGGAAGAAGCTAGCAAGCTATTGCCATCTTGTGTGGTTGCTGTTGAAAAGAGTTTTGTCAAAGTCAGTTTTTTTATAAATTTGTATTTTAGTGTTTGAAAATTATATAAATCCTTATATTTTTTATCCCCGTTAATTTTATTTCAAATGTTCTTGCAGTCTGGAAGTGTGCAATTGCACATATTAAAAAAAAACAACTAAATGCAAATGCGGTAACTAAACCAATGTCCAAAACGTTTTTTTAAAAGAAAAATAGAACCTTGTGAACAGAATACATAAATCATATTTTTCTAAATCTTCTCTTCCTTTTTTATGCTTTCACCGCCCCCTTACAGTTATTCACCACCCCCCAAATTGACCGGTGGCCTTCACCACCCCCTGGAGTGCTTCAGCGCCCACAAGGGGGTGGTAGCGCCCACTTTGAGAATCACGGACTTACATTTACATTATTATTATTACTATTTTTATAAAACTGATTTCTTTTGTTCTTTTAAAGGTTGATAAAAATAAACTATCATATCATTCGGCCTGCTACATTTAAATAATGTAAATTTTAAAATGTAATTTCGATTTCAGAAAGTTGACTTGTATAGTTTAGGAGTTATTTTCTTTGAAATGTGCTACAGAAGCCTGCCCACAGGAATGGAGAGAGATATCATTCTTACCAAGCTAACAAAGAACAGGACATTGCCAGAAGATTTTACTGACAAAACAAATGAGGTTAAAATTTTTATTTGTCTGTTGAATTAAAAAATTTTTTCGAGGGCCAATAAAATTGTTTAACCCTACCAGCTCGAGTTACCAAATGTTAGGTAATAGATTTAATTCCTATATACCGAGTTACCGAATTCTAGGTATTTGGGATATCACTTGAATAAGTTCTAAAAATAACAGCCAATCGTCGTTTAATCTCGCATTTGTTGCAAGATTGGTGTTTACAAATGGTATTTTCCTCCAATAAAGCAGTGAGTTGTGATTACAGTTGATTTTTATCGAAAATAACCATGAAAAGATCGGCGAGTAAACCGAGCACTTCCACCGGAAAAAGAGCAAGTATAATACCCACAAAAATAGACTTGCTATAAAGCAATACAAGACAAGACAAGCCTACAAAATGGGGAATAAAATCGTTTCTTCTTTGCGAAAGTCAGACAAGCTACATAGTCAACGCTGAGATCTACACTGGGGCAGCACCAATAGTTGCAACAGAGCTGGGTGCTGTTGGAAACACTGTGGCTTGTCTTTTGATATCACGTGAGAAGGAAAAGAAAGCACATATTATCGTTATGGATCAGTACTACAACTCGGTGACATTAGCAAGGTACATGGTGAATGAGCTGCAAACAGGACTTGTTGGTATTCTTCAACAAAATAGAAAAATTTTTCCACTGACCTTGAAAAAGGTGGATAAGCTTGCGAGAGGTGAAAGTCGTTTTCGATGTCAGGGCAGCATAACCTGTATGGTATGTCAGGATCGGAGGCCAATTAAATTCATCTCAAACTTTCATGACCCAACACAAATAGGAGTAGCAAACAAAGACAATAAAACAAGCAACAAAGATGGAACACTTGATGAAGTTCCGATGCCACAGCTTGTCCAGGACTACAATCGCCACATGGGCGGTTGTGACTAAAATGATCAAATGACGCGCCTCCATCGCTCACGCCGTCATTACCGGTGGTCCCGTCACCTTTTCATCAAATTTTTCATGTGGGCCTGCTACAATTCATTTGTTATCTATGTGTCTAAACTAGAAGCAGCTGAGAAAAAAACCCATGTTTTACACTAGATACATCCAGAATCTCTGCATTGACCTGATTGGCAATTACCGCTCAACAGCCATTTGCCGAGGACAAATGGTACCATGCCCCCAACGCCACACACTAGGCAACCACTGGCCTGAAATTCCAGAAGCGACTGCTTCCAATCATGTCTGCTCTGTCTGCTTGGAAAAACACCAGAGCACACCTTGGTGTAGCATACAAGGATAACCCACACAAGAAGGTCAAGACCAACGTCAGGTGCTCTATGTGCAAAAATTACCTCTGTGTAAAGCATGGCTCATCCTGCTGGGAAGACTACCACTTCAAGGCCAAATACTGGCGTTAGATGGAAGCATTGTTCAAATAATTAAACAATTATTATCTTCTAAAAAAATAATAATTTTTTTTGCTGTGCGGTAATTCTAAACTGCTGCACGGTGTCGGTCGAAAACCTTTGCGGCCACGCGGCTGCGCAGCTCAGAGGGAACATTGGTGCAAAGTTGCACAGCATCCATTTTGAAATAATTGTTTTTACTAAATTTGATGCGCGGTAATTATAACCTGCCTCGCGGCGGCGGTTATATATCTGTGGCCACGCAGCCGTGCAGCTTAAATGAAACATTGGATGGAAGTTAGGCGTATTTCCTACTATATCTAAAAGTTTGAGCTCATTCTGACCACTGGTTTTCATGATACTAGCAATTTTCTAACCATGTACATTTTCTTAATTTTTGCTGGGGAGGCCAGGTATAGGGGCAAATTAGCTTGGGGAGCTCAGGGCTGGTAGGGTTAATTCAGCATAAAAGACATTTTCTTAAAATTTCCAAATTGTAAATGATTAAAAGCCTTTGAAAAATAGTTATCACAGTGCAATGGTGAAATTATAGCAAATGAAAACATTTTTGTACTGCTCATGACTTGTATTAAAACTATCACCATAGATTCATGCTACTTGTCAAATTTAAAACATTTCTGTTTGTCCCTGGTCCAAGGGATGTCATCTTGGTAAGTTTTACTAAAATTTGTTTATAAAATCTTTAAAAAAAACAACTAATGATAATCTTATTTTTTTCAGAACAATGTTAGATTTATTGTACTAACAGTAATTGTAAAATAGTAAGATAATTATTATTTATTTAGCACAGTTTATAACTAGATGAATGCGGTGACGCGGTGGTCGAGTGGCAGCGCACTGGACTGTCGTACCGATGGTCACGGGTTCGAATCTGTGTGAAGGCAAGGGTTTGTTCCCGGGGCCTAGGGCGTCCCTGAGTCACCCCGCTCCGAATGGGTACCTAACACTACATGTAGTTAGGCGGCTGGGTAATGCGTGGAACCCACAAAGCCGTGGCCTGTGATTGCTGCATCACTTGCCAACAGATCATCTGTCATGGTCTGTGGACGCAACTATCTTCTGCATAGAAAGAGCGTCTGTATAGATAAGATAAGATAATGGACTCCAATAAATGTCTACTTCACATTTCAGGGAAAGATAATTTTATGGTTATTAAATCATGATCCTGGTCAGCGTCCAACATCCAAAGAGCTCCTCTCTTCAGACTACCTTCCCCGAGCCAAAGTAGAAGAAACAGAAGTAAAAAAAATCTTAAAAACACTATTTGATGAGAAAACATCAGAGCAACAAGAACTTCCCTATGATAAAAAATTATTACAGGTATTATAGAAAGAAAGCTGAGATAATACTAAAACTCTATACTAGGGCTGTTAACGATTAATTTAAATTTAATCGTTAACTTTTGAAAAATGAACAATTAGTTATTCGTTAATTTCGATTAAAGCCAAAAATTATAATTTATGATGTCATAAGTAACACTTATTAAACGTTCTTGTTGAGAATGTAAATAATACTGGAATGTCTCCTTTATATGTCATCTTTTAACCAACTACCCAAAAAGACAAGTGTGTTGACATTATTTGGTTTAAGTGTTGAGCGGGTCTAATTGACAATATAACCAGCCAAGCTGAACAATCATTCACATGGAACTGAGGTAACTGTTATGCACAAAACGGTCTTGGCAAGGAATGACATTATCGGATATCGGTGTTCATTAAGTTTCCACCATTGTAGAGGGTTAATGGATTCAGGAACTTTCATCTCCATTTTGTAACAGCAGTAATTCATCAGAACAGCTGTCGTCATTTTCTGTCTCTGAGTCAGACTCCATTACTGCCATTAGCTTAATACGCTTTTCATTTGGTTTGATAAGTAGGCGAAGTGTTAGAACCATGGTAGGCAAACTTTATCAACATTTGGAACATTCCCGTCAGTCAATAGTTTAAAACCAAAATGTTTGTGTAATCGTCAGGAAATTTATTATTTATCGACCGCTATATTTTATTATTTATTTTTTTTTACTGTTTGACTTCCAATAATTTGTAAGTGATGGGTCGATTAATCGTTAAAAAATAATTTAATAGTTAAAATTTGTAATGATTAACAATCGATAATTTCCGCAGCCCTACTCTATACTGATTGTTTAATTGTCTTGGCCTTAGTGAAATATATCTGCAAACAGATAAAGAATTTCAAAATAAAAAAATATTTATGACAAGTAAATGCTATTACTTACACTTAATTTAAAGTAAAATAGTTAATTAACTTTATGACCAATATTTTTTTACAGGATGAATTTTCATGGATTAAAGTCCACATACTTTATCAGCTAGAATCAAAACTGACTACTATTTTTAGCAATCATGGTGCTATTCGAATTCGGCTTCCTCTCTTTATGCCAGTGTGTTCAGTGTATGATGGAGATGAAACACTTGTGAAAGTGTTGAACCAGGAGGGAATGGTCATCTGTGTCCCTAGAGATCAGAGAGTAAGTGTCACCGTCACATTGCTCACCAAAACGAGTACAAATGATGTTGGCCACGTCACATAGCTAACCAAAACAAGAGTACAAATGATGTGGGCCACGTCACATAGCTCACCAAAACAAGAGTACAAATGATGTTGGCCACGTCACATAGCTCACCAAAACAAGAGTACAAATGATGTTGGCCACGTCACATAGCTCACCAAAACAAGAGTACAAATGATGTTGGCCAACTTTAAGGGCAGGGTCGGGATGCGGAGAGTTCTGGGTTTTGACAAATTTGGATACCAAAGGCATTTTTCAAAATAGTTTTAAATTATCTATTAAAAGTTGCAATTGAATTTTGTAAAATATTGTTTGCTTACTCTTAAAATGCATATACATTTTTTCCCAAAATTTTATTTGTTAAATCTTGCATTTTTATCAATAGAAAGTTGATGTTTCTATTCTGCCTCTTGATAGTTAACTGAACTAACCGGTGGGCTTTGAATCATGTTAAAAAAATTTTATCCAACTATTTTTGCAGTCTGTATTTTTCTTATGCATCAAGCTGTGGAAAATTACCAGTTACACTTTTCTGTTTGACTATAGTAACCTTAACATGTCACAAATAAAATTGTTACATTTTCAGTAGAAAAGGTACATTCTTTTTGCCTGTTTTGGCGGATAAGCGATGAGGTGCACTGATCTCGCTCCATCAAATTAAACGTCTATGACAGTGATGCTTCAATTTCTGAACATTTACATGAAATTTTGTGTGTGTAACTATGTTTAGGAAGATTTAGAGTGCAATGTGTTTTCTGTAGTTGTTGAACATGTTTGTAAAGCACTGTGAGCCCAGCTGAAGGCTGGGGTACTACGCTATATAAGTGAACAAAATAATAATAATAATATTCCATGTATTTAAAGTCCATGTACTTTGAGCACCAATTGTAGTAACAGTTGTGCTAGTGATGGAGTAAGCACAAATAGCTTTGTAATAGAATACAAGATACACAAATAAATTGTGTGATTAAAACAATTAATTAAAACTTTATAAATGGACAGATACATAAGTAAATGTTTTGGCTAATGCTTTCATCAGTACAAATAAATAAACGCAAGTACAGTGCTACCCACCGCTTAACAAACGGATCGCGCAACGAACGATCCGTACAATGAACGCTGCTACGAACACCCCTGCAACTTGCAGCGCGAATGTTGCCCCGCACAATAAACCCACGTTGCGTGCACGCGTGCGTGCCCCGAGCGTGCCTCTACTCAGTGTGATGAGATTTATGGAGATAAAGTAATCTGCGCACGGTAACTGGGTAGAACAAAGGGGAACTCACTATTGTCTGATCCGAAACCATCAACAATGCGACGATCTGAACTGATTAGGTATGCACCGGGATCACGTGACAGGTCACGGTTGCATGACCGCGCTGCAACAATTAAAAGCCAATCAGAAAAGGGGTGAATATATTACCCATCAGGTATAAAGGCTGACGCAACCCAGCATCCAGTCTCTTTCCGCCCAGACGTCAGCAGAGTGTAGTGCCAGTGTGAACATAATTCATACAACTATATCTGCATCCATCCTTGTAGTGGAAGGGCCGACATTATTCTTGCTGACCAGAATCCATGTAAGTTGAACTCTGGCTTTGTTTCCCTCGTATTTATGTATATATTTCCTGCAATTATCTAAATGTTGACCATTGTATAATGCCATGTTGAAATTATTGGAATATGTTAACCCCATGATCGCCGTACGGGGCCACGTGCGATATTTAATTATCCCACGTTTATTTTCTAACTAATGTGATTACACGCGCTCCATCAGATAGATGGATCGAGTTATATCTATGTGTACTAAATACCATTACTATATTTACCTCAATCCACTTACGAGGTGTCAGCAAGATAGATCTGCACCCGTGGTGGTAGACATGAGGTCTTAATCTCAGTCTCTTGTTATGTAATGTATTAGATGATAATTTGTTTATATGAATGTATTTTGATCCCCGTTTGGCACCCTGCTCTGAAGGCTCGGCAGCCAGAAGGGTGGATTAAAACAGTCAAAGTGGAGAAACTACCCATGTATGTTTTTCTATTTTTAGTCTGGCTTCTGGGCACCCGCCAGTACCGGGAGACAACGCGAACTCCTGACGGCAGTCCTGCCCAGACAGAAGTGTCGTTAATACTTAGGACCAAGGGCCGGACCCACCGCTGTCCCAAGCGACTTGGATCCGACACCCTACCTCATCCCTGCACCTATCGACAGGACCCTGAGTAGGACAACTCAGCATTTACCAGTTATTACGTCTAACGTAAAACTGACGCCAACAAACGCACACCGCGTATGTTGAAGCCCGTACGTGTACACACACTACGCGTACAGAAGCCGGTTATTCACACTTCCGTGATCACCGATGTCACCTGGGCCATAGGTGAAGCAGCCTACCGAGCCCCAAGGAACCGAACGATCCAGCTAGAGGGAACCTGCAGAACCAACTACACACTCCAGTACTGACAGAGCCTTGTGTAGGGCAGAACTACCAAGCTGAACGCTTCATTGCACACAGCTGCAGAAAACAGCACACACCGACCAGGGGAGCGTGCAGAACCAACCGCCACACGGAGCGGGGCGCGACGACCCCATTGCATTTAAGTACCATCACCATAAACATAAGGTTACAAGGCATAGCCCTAATGATGATAAAGCTAGGCCAAATAAGGGACAGTTAATTTGTTGTATCACTACTATCATTTGGAACCAGTTTCCGCTGTTGTATAAATTGTATAAATAAATTTATTATTACATTTTACACCCTTTGGTCTGTTGATTATCGATTGCAAGAGATCACTAAAGTTTATGCGTTGTGAGCGGGAAGGTGATAATTTAAATATTACACCCCTAGACAACTTGCCAAACATAGATACACATCTTTCTTGCCACACTCAGCACGCGGGTAGTTTGCTGTTACGTCGTTGTCTGGGTAATTGTAATGACCACAAGGACAGGCTATAACTCAAAGTAACTCCAATACCAGCATAACATTCATAAGTTTTATTATCGTCCAACAAGCTCCTTCCGCACGCAACAACAGCAAATCTCTAACTGATTATAGACTACCAACCGTCCCTACGTCACGTTCACTATATGGCATCACATCTTTTCATGTTACGTCATAGTGTTCAATCCAATGCGCACCGCACCACAGACTAGTAAAAATACACATCGGAAAACCGCCATTAACTATAATATTTCCCTGACATTTGCTTCGGGATCCCAGGGCTTAACGAACGCACAGCTGGAACGGATTGCGTTTGTTAAGCAAGGTACCATTAAATTAAAATTATATATTACATACTATATCATGAAAAAAATAATTTAGTAGAGCCACACTAAAAAAAAAGGAAAGGAAAGAAGGAACATTGTATGCAGCATAAACTTTCTTTTCTAAATCCTAAATTTAACATGAAAAAATGGAGATAAGTTTTTCAATCTATATTTAATTACATGGAAACCAATGCACTTTTGTTTCCCCCTTGTATTTTACATCTTATGTAAACCCAGCATAAATATTTTATCTTAAGTCATAGAGAAAATGTTTTAGAACACAAAATAATATAATACTAAATATTGGATAATTTTTGTTATGTTCCAGGTTTCACTGGCCAGATATATCGGTACAAAAGATATAAAATCAGCCAAATATTTTGTTATAGAGCAAAGTTTCCAGGAAGAGAAATCAACTACAGACAACAACAACATTCATCCAGCGAGAATCACAGAATGCACTTTTGATATAATTTCTCCCCCAGGATGGTTGGTTTGAATTTTTTTTCAAATGTTTTAAATAGGGATCAGCCGGGTATGGTTTTTTACTATTTGCCGAATCCGGATAGTTTGGCCCTAATATTTTCTGGATCCGGATATCTCCACATTTAAGTGCAAGAGCTAATAGGGTGTACTTTACTACTTTATATCAAGTATTTTATACTATTTATTAAAATATTTATTATCCTACAAATGAAGAGTATCTGCTATCGACGTTGTTACATTGTCAAAGTCAACGATGAACATTTTACAAATAATTGAATGAACGAACTTGAAGAAGTTCAATGAACTGTGTAGAGTGTGTCAATGATTTACTTTTCTATAGGGCTGCGGAAATTATCAATTAATCTCTAGATTAATCGTTAAAAATTTTATCGATTAAATATCGATTAAAATAATTTTAGTCGATAAAAATTCGATTAAAATTTAAGAAAATATTAATATTAAAAAAAAATTTTTTTTAGTAATAAAATAATAAATTATTAAATCATTAGCTCCTGATGCGACTAAATGCGTCCTTATAGGGGTCCGTACGGATGCGCCCAAATGCGTCTGTTCGTCTAGTGACGCACTATCGTATTTTTAGTTAAAAATAGCACGAAATCTCGCTTTCCTCGAGACTTCCGGCTAATGCGTGATTCTACGAGATTTCAATAAACAGCACCGGATGTTTTTATCTTCTTTCACTTTCGATCCATGTGTGAATTAGTTTGACGCGTCTATATGGCGTATGTATTCACCTGAGGTGCCAAAAATCGCGTTATCAGACTTCAATCCTCATTATTTCGCAGTGCATGTTATATTATGATTAAACTTAATTCATTTCTTGATGCATTAAACATTTTATTTTTTAAGATAAATGAATATCTTTAGAAAATAAAAGCATTTCTCTAATGGAATCAAAAGCTTAACGAAGTTGCTTCCCTTTTGTCCGGAATATGAAATAGATTCAGACGTAGCCCTTCAGGAGCTAATGAGTTAATAATTTATATATATTTTTTTACGTACAAACATCTCCCGCGTAATATTAAAATTAATTTTTTTAAAGTATGTTGACCGGCAGACGTCAATTATAAAATGTCTGACAGCCAGAGCCGTCTTTACACCATTTTGGGCCCCCGGGCAAAGATATAGTGTTGGCCCCTTCCCCCGCAGGAATAAAAAATGAATATACATAATATATATAAATAAACATATTCACATATGCTCGTGGGCCCCCGGGCAAATGCCCAACGGGCCTATGCGTTAAGACGGCCCTGCTGACAGCATCAGCGCAGTTAAATTTAAACATATAACTAGAAAGTTGAGCAAATATGTTGTTTTTAAGCTAACTGTGGATGCTATGGCGGATTAAGGGGGGTGCTGATGGGGCTAAAGCCAGGGGCCCCAAATGATTTAAGGGCCCCAAACGTAATATATTGTATAATAAAAGTGTCTGGACCGGGCCCCAGGTGGATTTGCAGCCAGGGGCCCCATGCAATCTTGATCCGCCCCTGTGCGTATGGCAAAGTCGAAGATGGTGAAAACATTTTCTGTGTCCACTGCCATAAACAATTCTCTTCTAAAGGATCAAATACATCGCTGACGTACCACCTTCATCACAAATCAAGTATCAACACATTGTCATGAAATTTAGTTCAAAATATTCTTAATTTTCAATGTCCGTGAGAAATGTTCAGTTTAATGACGTCATAAATTTCTATTTTTGGTTTGAATCGAAATTATAAATTAATTAATCGATAATTTTTCAAAAGTTACCGATTAAATTTAAATTAATCGATAACAGCTCTACTTTTCTATGTAACTCTTGTAGGCATTCTCTCAATACAAAACCTTGTACACAATAATCCTCTGAAGAACTTGTTTCAATAAAACAACTTTAATATGTATACCATGTACATAACATATAATTTGAGGTTATACAACGTGGAATCCTGAGGCACACACATTCCATCCTTCACACCACGGAACTTCTCTGACAACCGATCCCCAATCATCTCGAACCTGCTACGTCATTAATTCCCGCTCTTTTACTCACGTGACCTCTTCCGTCATACAACACGCGATACACTCGTGATTCATACGTGACATTCACCCCCATCCTTGAAAAAAAAATGTTTATGAAATACAACATTTTTGGTCTTAATAAAATCAAATTAATCTACATGTATATTCAAATTTCAAATATTTATCATCAATGGACACTCATTGCCTTACACACAACATCTAGACATAAAATCAAGAGGAAAAAAAATCTGTAGGACTTCAACAGTCTAACTGTACTGAAAAACTGAAACTGAAATTTTAAACACATCTGTAATTTTGTGTAATTAAAATACTTTTAACAATCAATATTATTAAAATTAAACTAATATATCCAGTGGAAATTCAAACACTGCTCCTTGTTTATTATTCAGTCGAATAAAAATAATAATATTAATACAGTCTCTGGTTTTATCATTTAGGAATTCACAGAATGTCTTTATTTATTGTCATTCTACTTAATATGTCTGCAACCACATTGTCCTTTCCCTTCACAGGTTTAATGTCAAATTTGTAGTCGGCTAATAGCATAGCCCATCTGTTTACTTTTGCGTTGCTGATTTTCTTCTTGTTGAATGCCACAAGTGGTTTGTGGTCTGTTAGAAGAGTGAATGTTCTACCTAGAAGGTATTTTTGAAGTTTTTGTAGAGCCCACACTATGGCTAAACATTCTCTCTCTATGGTGCTGTAGTTACACTCTGTTTTGGTCAAATTTCTGCTCAGATACTGTATAGGATGTAGGATACCATCATGTTCTTGCATGAGGCACGCTCCTAATGCAATGGACGATGCATCAGTAGAAACAGAAAGTTTGTCCCATTGAGGTGTAACCAAGATGGGTTTCTTCCTAAATGCTTCCTGAATGTTCTCTGGTGCGTTGAGCCATTCTAATGAAAACTGAAATTTTCGAATATCCTGTGTTTTTTGTAACTTCTGTTAGTGGGTGAACAATCTCTGCATACTTTTCAATGAATGGTCTGTAAAAGTTACATAGTCCCAGCAGGGCTTGTACGGGCAGACCGGTCAGGATAGACCGGGGAGTTGCAGGGTTGCAGTAACACAGAGAGCTGAAGTTTAATGTCGCCCAGAAGCGGTCAGGCTAGGACCGAGGGGACTTAACGCTTTGTGTATTTACGTAGATCTGAAGAGGACTTGAGCATGGGCCCAGGATGGTCGAGTCGGACCGAGGGCATGCTTGAGCATACAGCCAGTTATATATAGATGTATTTGATGTCAAGGCAAGACAGCCAGTTTGTACAGTTGTACATAGCAGAATAAACATTGCATTGTTATACCGACTTGTGTCATCTCTTGAGTGTTGTGTGTAGCGGAGAGCAAACAACAATCCAACAACGAATGAGACCTTTAACATGTTAAAGGTCTCATTCGTTGTTGGATTGTTGTTTGCTCTCCGCTACACACAACACTCAAGAGATGACACAAGTCGGTATAACAATGCAATGTTTATTCTGCTATGTACAACTGTACAAACTGGCTGTCTTGCCTTGACATCAAATACATCTATATATAACTGGCTGTATGCTCAAGCATGCCCTCGGTCCGACTCGACCATCCTGGGCCCATGCTCAAGTCCTCTTCAGATCTACGTAAATACACAAAGCGTTTAAGTCCCCTCGGTCCTAGCCTGACCGCTTCTGGGCGACATTAAACTTCAGCTCTCTGTGTTACTGCAACCCTGCAACTCCCCGGTCTATCCTGACCGGTCTGCCCGCACAACACTATGCGAACTACACAGCTTTCTGCACCCTACGATTGTACAGCCGGTGTCTCTAAGAAGAGAAGCTTCCTTCCCTAACAACAAGCATTTTTCGACATTTAATCTACCCGTGGACTTTCTAAAAATATCGTTCATACTCCCCACGCATTGCGTATTGCGAGACTGCCACCCTTTTATAGGTTTATACCCCTGCCACTGTATAGTACGGCCCTGTTTGCAATCTTTGCTGAGTCATCTATCCTGGCTGTACCATGGATACTTATTTCCATTATAGCTAGATTTCTGGTCTGAGTCTTTATACTGATTTCCCTTCGCAGGCATCCTATTATTGGCCCATTTCTGTCGACAGTTGGCCATTATGTGACCCCTCTGACCACAGTTAAAACATGCACCCATTACTCGGCCCTCCGTCGAGCGACTTCTATACTTGCCTCCATATTCACCCCTATGTTCCGCCACACCTCCTACCAGTGGCTGTGTATTGGCTTTCCTACTTAGTTGTCCTTGTCCTGCCGACTTTATATGGTCAATTTGTGTCAGTACGTCCTCACATTTGGGGGCATTATTCATTAGAATGCATTTAACAGCCTCTTCATTCATGTTCAATAATAACTTGTTTCTACATAATAAATCCCTCACCCCGTCAAATGTTCTCTCTGTTTTTGTACTGGCCACCCAATTGTCCAAACTTCTAACCAATTTTGAGTGAAATAATCTAAAATTATTACTCTCCGGTACTAGACTATTCCACGCTTCCCTGTATTTCTCCCCATTAAATCCTGCATGTTGCAAAAGGAGTTGCTTGACAGTGTCATAATCATGCAGTTTTGTCCTAACGTCTTCCGTCATTAAGAATGATTGTAACTCAACCGTTAGCCTTACTTGTAACTCTATCAGCCATTGACTTTTTGGCACTTTCGCCTGAGTCACTACATGTTCAAATGTCGCCACATATTCGTCGAGTTCTTGGGACCCGTCAAATTTTTGCAAATTTTTTACTATTTGTCGAAGGTCTTTGTTTTCTCTCGAGTGGCCTGTCATGTCCAGTTCAGTTTCGTCTCTCCTTTTAATTTCTGCCAATTTCAATTCGTGCTCCCTTTCTTTCTGTCTCTGTTCCTCGTCATACTCTCTCTGTTCCCTTTCATGCTTCCTAATGTCCGCGGCTTCCTGTCTTCTCTTATCTTCTCGTTCGTTTTCTTCCTGTCTTCTCTTATCTTCTCGTTCGTTTTCTTCCTGTCTTCTCTTATTTTCTCGTTCGTCTTCTTCCCATTGTCTCCACTTGTCTATTACGTATTTGTTTAACTCCTGCCCCTCTAACTGTAACTTTCTCCCCATCTCCCTAAAGTCCGCCATTATTTTATCGATATCTTGTGTTTTTTTACTTCTCGTTTCCATATTGTTCGTTTATATATGACAGGTATGCTATATCTAATTATATATATTATATTATATATATATTATTTAACAGATCAATCTTACTATAGCACACTTCCCCAATTTAACACTATTTTATAAGTAATTAAGTACGTACTTACTGTGGGTTATATTTCAGACATAATATCCATATACAATGAAAGTCCCATTACACAATAAATATCCATTCGTAAGAAGTTCACAAAGTCACACTTTTTGCAGTTTCCTTGTCACTTAGTAATGTTTTTCTCCACCTTGAATATCTTCTCGATCTTTTCCCGATTTGAACTGTGGTGCTGTGGGTCGTCTCGGCTCCTTAGGGTCCCACTGTAGCTGGGACGGGATGGTTGGTTCTGCAACTTGACCTCCCGGTACAGTTTGTAATCGTCTTCTCTCGTAGTTGGCACCGTCTGTCGACGCCCTGACTGCCTGTGTTCGTCGCTGGTTCAGACGTCGTTGCTGTGCTGGTTCCGACGTCGTTGTTTTGCTGGTTCTGGTTCGAGGCGTAAGCCCTACGCTTGACTCTCCCTCGACTTGTACGGTATGTAACCGACCCCTAACAGTAGGTTCTGCACTGATGTGTTTTCGTCGTTTCTCTCACGTCGATTCTTGTGTTGCTGGCGGTGCTTGGCAATCCTGAGACTCTTTCGTTGGCCCGGGCCCCCCATGAGATTTTGGGACTGACAGATTAAATATCTTGTTATCTTGTTTTCATTCTCTGCAGTAGGAGTGACTGCACCACCTCCTATTCTGTATCCCAAAAAATCTATATACTTCTTTCCAATGTTGATCTTTTCTGGTGAGATTGTCACATTATGTTTCTTGAGTCTATCCAGTACAGCTTCAAGTGTATGGATATGTGTTTCCCAATCTTTAGTGTGGATACATATGTCGTCGACATAATGTACCACATTTGGAATGCCTTGTAACATCACTTTCATAAATCTGCTAAAAGTGGCTGTACTGTTGACTAGTCCAAATGGCATCACTAACCATTCATACACCTCATCCATGGCTATGAATGCAGTGTATTTGACAGAATCAGGATCCATATTTATCTGCCAAAAACCTCTGTTTAAGTCAAATGTAGTGAATATTCTGGAATTACCAATTCTGTCTATAATGTCTCTTGGGTCTCCAATAGGTTCATGGTCCAATTTTGTAATATTATTCAACTGTCTGTAATCACAGCATAGTCGAATCTTTCCATTCTTCTTTTTTACTATGACAGTTGGTGAGGTATAGTTAGCTTCAACTGCTTTTCTTATTTTGTTTTCTTTGAGTAGTTAATCAATTTCTTGTTTTACTGTGTCTCTATATGCCATTGGAATAGGGTATACTTTAGTCTTGAAAGGTTCATGTTCTAATACTTGTATCTTATGAGTCACAGTTTTTGTGTTTCCTGTTTCTTTTGTTATGACACCTTTGTATTTTTGAAAAAATTTTCATCACTCTGTGTTTCATATTATCTGGTATGTCAGATGATATTTTTTCACTGTCAGGACTGTTCTTTTTCATTGTATTGTCATTTTCATCATTTTCTTTGCTGATGATATTTACTGTTTGCTTTTCTTCTTTATTGTCACCATATGCTCTTAGTTTGTCAATGTGTAATTTTTTCACATGTCCTTTGATATTGACACTATATGTGACATCACTAAGTTTCTCTTCAATATTGTATGGACCTTCCCATGTGATTTCATTCTTTGCGTTTGGTAACCATACTAAGACTTGTTGTTCAGGCTCAAATGTTCTTAAATGTCTGTGTTTATTTTTGATTTCTCTATGTCTTGTACTTTGCTTGATTAGTCTTTGTTTTGCTGTTTCAATACTGTAAAGTATTTTATCTCTAGTGTCTGACATCAGCTGATATCTGTCCTGTATGGCATCTTGTTTGCTTATAAGCCTTTCTTTGAAATTCTTCAAGGGACTTGCAGGGTTTTGACCAAACATTAACTCAAAAGGACTAAAACCTGTGCTTTCATGCTTGCTGCTGTTGTATGCAAATAGTACTAAAGGTAAATATTCATGCCATCTGTCTTCATGGTCTACTGTAACCTTTAATAGCATATTCTTGATGGTTTTGTTTAGTCTTTCAATCACTCCATTTGATTGTGGATGGTAAATGGTGCTGTGCACTTGTGTAATATTTAACATTTTCATAATAGCTTGTGTCATCTGTCCCTTGAATTGGCTGCCATTGTCCGAAAGAATGGTTTGAGGAAAACCATATCTGCTGAAAACATTGAGTAATGCATTGCATATACTTTCTGCATCTATTCGCTTCAGTGGAATAGCTTCACCCCATCTGGTGGCTATGTCCACTATGGTTAGAGCATACATATGTTTCTTCTTTGACATCTTTTTGAATGGTCCTATCAGGTCTATGGCAATTTTCTCGAATAAGAAGTTTGCCTTGTCAGATGATTGTATAGGCGCTGTGTGCCTCCCATCTTTGGGATTATATCGTAGACACACTGTACATCCCTTGATGTATTCTTTTATCTGCCTTGCCATTTTAGGCCAGTAAAAGTTTTCTGCTATTGTAGCAATTGTTTTCTTGGCGCCCATATGTCCACCTAAAGGACTGTCATGTGTCATTTTAATAATGGTTTCCTGTAACTTTTTAGGAAGAACCACTCTTTTGCACGTACCTGCCTGTGCAATGTTTATTAATATGCCTTTATCTAGCTTGTAATTTTTGTTGTGGCCTGTTTCATTGTCTTTGATAAGTTTCATTTTTATTTCCATGATTGTGTTATCTTCTTCTTGTAGTTGTTTGAACTCTTGTTTGGACATCAGTTGGCTTCCTATTTCAAGTTTCTCATCAACTTCAATGTCTATGTTCTCTTTTCTTTTTGTGGTGGCTCTTGTTTGTACAGTAGCACATAATTGATGGCTGTTGTCACACCAAGCCTTGAATACTTCATCAGAATTGTCAACAACACCTTCAATATTCCCTATGATGAGATCACAAATGGCATCTTTCAAAACTCTGGCTCGAACTTCACCTTGAAACCAGGGTGAGTTGATGGTAAAAATAGCAGTTGACACTCTCTTTTGTGCCATCAGCCATTATTAGTGTGTCTTTTTGCCCATCATATTCTTCTTCTTCCACCATCCTACTATGGACCAAATGTGTGCACCAGAGTCACGAAGACACATACATTTTCTATCATTGATGTAAACTGGGTAGAATTTCAGTGTTCCATGATCCTTTATAGTGGCCACAGTATTACTAGATTTTGATTCTTCTTGTTTCATTTTTCCTTAATCATCTCCATCTTGGTATCATTCCTTCTCCAGGGCTGATCATAATTTCTGTATCTGGAGTCATGATTATATCTGCCTCTCCATGATCTTCTACCTTTGCCTTTAAAATGACCTTGTTGTAAGGATGACTTTATAACTCTTTATGTAGGCGTTCTCACAGTACATAATCTTGTGCACAATAATTCACTGAAGAATTTATTTATCCAAAACAACTTTAATATATAGATACTTTGTACACATAATTATCATTTGAGGTTATACAATATGGAAATCTTGAGGCACACACACACTCGGTCCGTTCACTTCGGAACCCCACAGACAACTGTTCGCCCAACACTTTCAACCAATAGAAATGCTCCTTTCTTCCCGCGTTTCTTATACACATGACCTTACGTCACAAAATTATGTTAATCACATGTGACATTCACCCCCATCCTTCAAAAAAATGTTTATGAAATACAACATTTTGGTCTTCATAAAATCAAATTAATCTATATCTATATTCAAATTTCAAATATTTATCATCAATGAACATTCATTTTCTTACGTACAACTTCTGGATATAGAATCAATAAGAAAAAATCTGTAGGACTGCAACATTCTAAACATAAAAAATAATGAGAAAAAATCTGTAGGACTGCAGCCGTCTACCTGTGCTGAAAAAATGAAAATGGAACTTTAAACACATCTGTAATTTTGTGTGATTAAAATATTTAATGTTCAACAAATAAAAATATGAATATAATTACAGTCTCTGTTTGTATCCTTTAGGAATTCACAGACTAATGTTAATATAGTCTCTTATTTTATTATTTAGTAATTCACAGAATGTCTTTTTAATACAGTCTCTGGTTTTATCATTGAGGAATTCACAGACTAATATTAATAAAGTCCTGTTTTTGTCACTTAGGAATTCACAGAGTGTCTGTATTTATTGTCATTCTACTTAATATGTCTGCAACCACATTGTCCTTTCCCTTCACAGGTTTAATGTCAAATTTGTAGTCGGCTAATAGCATAGCCTAGTTCAATATAGTCATTCTTCAGTTGACGAGTATGAATTCAAATCGATGGGCTTTGAATGTTTCTTCAGACTGTTAAATGTTCAATAATTCACCAACCATGACTTCGATTATGTTCATTCACAATATCAATTCCAGCATCTTGAATCAGTTTCTTAGCTTTTGAGATGTCATTTTTGTTTCCAGATAGTTCAATAGAATTCGACCAGATGAGTCACTGTCAGAAACTTTTATCTGAAAATCATTGTCTTTATCTGTGTCTTTGATTTGCTTAATACACAACCAATTGTTCTTCCTAATTCAGATGATTTCACACGAATGGTTTCAGATTCACTAGTACCATCTCTTTCTCTGTTACTATGGTCTTCATTTCTTTTATCATATACTTGATTTTTAATAGTGGCTAAAGTGTCACTAGTTTCTATTTGTGCTCGATTTAAGTTTATTATTTTTCTATCATTCATGTCTTGGTTTTCATTCTTTCTCCATGGTTGATCATAATTTCTTTTTCTGAAATCAAAATTGTATTTGCCTCTCCATGATCTTCTGTTTTGATTATAATCTCTATTATGGAATTATGATTATTTCGTTCTCTCCATGATTGTCTTTCTTGATCATAATCTCTATGTCTGGTATTGTGATTATTTCTTTCTCTCCATGATTGTCTACTTTGATCATAATCTCTATGTCTGGAATTATGATTATATTTTTCTCTCCATGATTGTTGATCTTGTTTTGATCTTTCTTCTATTTTCTTTCTGATAGAGCTGTCATTAGGTGACACCCTATTTGGTTTTCCTTTATTGTGGTAACACTGCTTAGCCATATGTCCTGGCTTCTTACAGTACCAACAAATAGTTTGTCTGTTGCCTTGGTTTGGCAGACTCTGGTTTCTCATACCTTGCCTTTTTTCTTGACTTTTAATTTGTCTTGTTGCAAATATGTCTTGTCTCTTATCCATTTTTTCTTTCTGTTCAGCTTTTCTTAGCTTTTCCTTTTCTTCAGCAATTCTTTGATTTTCTATTTTTACAGCTATTCTTAGATTTTCTTCTTCTTTAGCAATTCTTTGCTTTTCTTTTTCTTCAGCTATACTTAGCTTCTCTTTCTCTTCAGCTAAACTTTGATTTTCTTTTTCTTCAGCCATTTGTACTTTTTCTTCAATGAAATCTCTCATTTCTTTTCCCTTTAATCCCATCTCTTTAGCTATGGCGGTGAATCTTTCGTAGTAATCCATGTTTTGTTTGATTGAATAATATGAATCTAGCAATTCGGTAAGGAATGTATGTATATATATTGATAAAGTTATAAATCGTCCAAATGAAAAATCTTGAATTCAAAATGTTAAGTTCTAAACCATGAAATCTAGTATTGACAAGATGAGACAACAAAAGAATCCTCACACGGGATCTTTAGTATACTTTATATATACGCTCCCTCAGGTTGACAAAATATATTAAATGGTCCAATCGTTTTGAATAAAAGTCACTTGGGTAAAATTTCAATTTTCGAGTAGTGTTTTTTAACAATTCAGTTCACTCCATTAATCCAAAATTGCGATAATCAAACTCTTCACACAATGAATGGATAACAATTCCGTTCCTTTATTTATAATTCACACTTCATAATTAATAGTCCATAGCCTTCCAAGTTCCAGGTTATGTTTACAAATATTTCCTGGAATCAACTAGCATTGCGCTTGTTGACGTCACGACCTATATATATTCACCGTGTGTCACCATTCAGTAAGCCTACACGACGCAGATTCCAGCACTGTGTAGTATGCTTGTACTGTCGTCGACTGTGACGTAGAACAAACTAGGCGACCTAATTTTTATACACTGCACGTCGTGACCATGCGCCTGTATGCCGCCATTTTGAAATATTCTTGTATTTTCATTGAACCACAAAATTTTATTCACAGCTTCTTACGAACTTGAATATTCACAAAATACGATAGCTGCTAATATTTCTTATTTTAATGAATACTTTCCTTTTTGGAAATATCCAATACTTATTATTTCCACGAAACCTCCTTCTTAAAATCTCTTGTACTGTGTTCACATAGAACTTTTACTTCTGCACCAATGTAACTTTTAAACTTTATATATATATATGTCACAATATTAATCTTAGGGCACAATGATCAGCTGAAGAACTTTTTATATCCAAAACAACTTTAATATATAGATACTTTGTACACATAATTATCATTTGAGGTTATACAATATGGAAATCTTGAGGCACACACACACTCGGTCCGTTCACTTCGGAACCCCACAGACAACTCCTCGCCCAACACTTTCAACCAATAGAAATGCTCCTTTCTTCCCGCGTTTCTTATACACGTGACCTTACGTCACAAAATTATGTTAATCACATGTGACACTTGTCTTGATCTTTCTTCTGTTTTCTTGATCCTCATTTCATGAAATTCTTTTCTATAATCAATTTCTGACTTTCCGAAATGACATAGAAGTGCCTTCTTGACATTTTTATATATGCTTTTGTCTTCTTTGGCTATACTGTTGTAAGCTTCAAATGCTTCTCCAGTTAGTTGAGTCATCAATTGTGCTGGCCAATCTTCTTCATCATAACCTTTCATGGCCATTATGGATTCAAAATAATCCAGATAAACATCCATTTTTTCTTTCTGGCTATCATATTTTCTAACTTTGATAGTGTCCTTCGGTGCTGACTTTCTATTTGTGTCATTACCAGGATTGTGGCCTCTACTCTCTAAATCAATTTGTAGTTTTAACTTGTCAATTTAAAGTTGTTCAAGTTCTCTTCTTGCAGCTCTTTCTTCTCTATCAATTATTGTCTTTGCCTCTCTTTTTCATCAGCCTCTTTTTGCTTTTGCCTCTCTTTTTCTTCAGCAATTCTTTGCTTTTATTTTTTCTTCAGCTATTCTTAGCTTTTCTTCTTCATTAGCTATTTTTACTTAATCTTTAATGAAATCTCTCATTTCTTTTCCACTTAATCCGATCTTTTCTGCTATGGCAGTGAATTTCTCGTAGTAATCCATGTTTTGTTATTTGGAATGATATGAGTCAAGCAATTGGGTAAGGAATGTAGGTATTTATTTATTAAGGTAAAAATCCTCCAAATAAAAAATCTTGAATTCAAAATACGTTAAGTCCAAATAAGTGACACATCTAAACCATTAAATTTGATATTGACAAAATGAGACATCAAAGCATCCTGACACGGGATCTTCAGTATACTTTATATATACGCTCCCTCAGATTGACAAAACACATCTGATGGTCCAAAGTTTTTACTATGAAATACAGTCGAAACCGCTTAAGTCGACGGCGTTGGGGTATGAAAAATGGCGTCGACATAACCGATGATCGAGTTAAAACGAAAACCAATATGGCGGCAAAATATTAACATGTGCTTGAAATTTCTTTATGTACGTGATTAATTAGTTAGCGTTAATTAGTGGTGGGACGATTAATCGGAATCGTATCGGAACCCTAATATTTCTTCACTCTTTCCTAAGGTTGTAATGACCGTTCGTTTTTAAGGACCGTTTAAAATATAAATATAACCATGGTTCCCAGCTCAGGAAAACGGGAAAAAGTCGGGAATTCTTAAAAAAAATTTCTCGGCCTTGAAAGTCGGGAAAAGTTATGACTAATCGGCAATTTATATATATATATATATGAATATGCCGAAGTAAAGGACTTTGATTACGTCTCTGTCATGTCTCGATTCCATTTCCATTTAATTAAAAATAAGTTACCAGTTTATAATTGTCTGCGCATGCGCTAAAAGGTCAAAGTTTACGCCTCGCCTCGTCCCATGCGCGTGTCATGCCGCTAGCGTTTGGATTGCCGTCGGATCAGCGAATAAAAATAAACATATCAATATGGTAATTTTAAGTTTAATGCTTTTGACGTGCAGGATATCTGTTACTGTCAGAACGCTCTCGAATTTCCTCAGTCTTGTAATAATATAAATAAAACTGTTGCGGCCTTGACCGTTGATCACAGCACGCTGTGGGCTGTGTGTTTGACCTCGACCGGCAACTAAGTCTAAGCGAATTTTTTAAAAAATCATTTCTTATCAGAATTCGACCTACAAAAGTGATGACGTGTATATTAATAATATTATATACATGTACTGAAATATTAAGAAAATGATTTTATTTCATCGTCACGCGCGTGTTAGTGTCACAGTCATGTATCTTACTGGTAACAAAGCAACAAAAAACTTTTAAAAGAATAATACTTTTTTATTTAATTATATAAAAACCACTGTCGATTCTCGATACAAACCTTTATTTTCATTTCTAAAGATATTCGTTTATCTTAAAAATTAAAATGATCAATGCATCAGAAAATGAATTCGGTTTAATAATAATATAACATGCACTGCGAAATAATGACGGATTAAAGATCGCTAATGCCGATTTACGGACACCTCGGGTGTTTACATCTAATTCACACATGGATCGAAAGTGAAAGAAGATAATAACATCCGGAAATTATTATTGAAATCTCGTAGAATCACACAAAAGCGCGAGATGTCAACACTGTTTTGAACTAAAAATGCCAGTGCATTGCTAGGCCAATCCTCGAGCTAACCAAGTTAAGTTGCAAATTTGTTCCCCTTTTGTGCTCGAGGTACTAGGTTTTGGCGACTTAGAAAAATCGAATTAGCCGATGAAAAAATGCTAAGACAAAGAGAGAATTTGGCGGTTCCAATAAAATACGTCGAGTTAGTGGGGTGGTCGAGCTAACCGAGCTTGAGGTAAGTGGGTTCGCCTGTAAGTCACTTAGTTAAATTTTCAATTTTCGAGTAGTTTTTAAACAATTTAGCGCACTCCATTAATCCAAAATTGCAATTATCACACTTTTCATGAATACAAATTCCGTTCCTTGATTTATAATTCACACTGACACAGTTGTTAATAGTCCATAGCTTCTCTAGTTCAAGGTTATGTTTACCAATATTTCCTGGAATCAACTAGCACCAGTGAGCTTGTTCACCTATATACGTTCACCATGTGTTACCATACACTAGGCTTGTCAACTGCGTGACCCAGATTCCGGCACTGTGTATATTTAGAACTAACGTGCTTGATGACGTATATACGTTCACTCTGCAAATACTGTCGACTGTGAGGTTAGAACCAACTTGTCTGATCCAGTTTTACACAGCGCACGCAGTGGTCTCGTACGTTTACGCCGCCATCTTAAAATATGCTTGTACTTGTATCAAATATTTCATTGAACCACAAAAGTTTATTCACAGCTGCTTACGAACTTGAATAGTCACAAATAATGATGGCTCACAATATTTCTTCTTTTAATGAGTAATTCCCTTTTTGAAATACACAATACTGGTGACTTCTACGAACCTCACTTTCTGGACTATATGAATAATACAGTACCAACATGAATTTTCGCCTGACACCAATGTCAATGATTTACTTTTCTATGTAACTCTTGTAGGCGTTCTCTCAATACAAAACCTTGTACACAATAATCCTCTGAAGAACTTGTTTCAATAAAACAACTTTAATATGTATACTATGTACATAACATATAATTTGAGGTTATACAACGTGGAATCCTGAGGCACACACATTCCGTCCTTCCACCACGGAACTTCTCTGACAACCGATCCCCAATCATCTCGAACCTTCTACGTCATTAATTCCTGCGCTTTTACTCACGTGACCTCTTTCGTCATACAACACGCGATACACTCGTGATTCATACGTGACAGAGTGTACCAAGCGAACAGTGTTGTACTGAGTGTGTAGTGGTATGTGCAAGAAGTCGCGACCTAGAACCTTAATAAAACTGTTATTTTATTCAGACAATTTAAGTTTAATATGCTGTTAGTTAACTTAGTTTGTTATCTTATGTAGTAAAGTAATATCTATACTTGTAACTTCTTAACTTAATATATTTTTCTCGCATTGAAATTGATTCTTTTACTATATTTTGCATAGATTTGATGGATTTAAATGGATCAACGCTTGTTAATTTGTTTATTTTGTTATATATTAATAATTTAATGTATAACTTAATTTGTTAATTAACTTATTTTGTACTAGGTTGTGCTGCGGCGCCGTGGCGCCTGTGGCGCCCACTTTTTTTTAGAGCACCTACGGCGCCCACCTTTTTTAAAAGCCCAAGTAACTTATCTTTGTATGATAAATACGAAATATTCCTGAAATGTAAACAAAGTATTTTATAATAGGGGCTGTAGGGTGCCTACGACGCCCACTTTTTTTTTGGTCAAAAGCCCAAGTAACTTCTCCTTGTTTGATAAATACGAAATATTAAACTTCCTGAAATGTACACAACGTATTTTATTATTAACAATCCTCAAATCCTCTTTTTATATCGTTCCTTCTTCTTCTTCTTCTTCGTTCTCAATTTGAGTTTTGCGTGCCGACGAGTTTTGCGCCAATTGGTCCGTGGTCTCCGACTTCAGCCTGCTGTTTTTTCTGGATGTGCTTCCATAGCCTTTGGTCAGCCAAGACCATCTGCAAGGCAGCAGTTGAATTTGGCTAGTGATGCAGCGTTCACATGCCACGGCTATGAGGGTTCCACGCATTACCCAGCCGCCTTTATTTCCCTAACTATGTGTTAGGTACCCACTCGAAGCTGGGTGGACTCGGGGACGCCCTAGGCCCGGGAACATATCCATGGGAATCCCATGGATTCGAACCCGTGACCATCGGTATGCCAGTCGAGCGCGCTGCCCCTCGACCACCGTATCCCCTATATCGTTCCATTTTCCAAAATTAAAATATGAGCTCAAATAATGAGGTTATATATCTTTTTACAGCAAGAAATTTTAGAAAGCAGCGCACCAAATTACTGCACCAAAAAATAACTATTTGAGCCAATCAGCACTGCTTACAACACAAAATTTTAAAAAAGCAGAGTGATGTTCCTCAGCGTTAGGCATCAGTGATAATTGAGCGTAAATATATATATAATACAGTCGAACCCCACTTACCTCGAGCTCGGTTAGCTCAACCACCCCACTAACTTGACGTTTTTTATTGGAACCGCCAAATTCTCTCTTTGTCTTAGCATTTTTCATCGGCTAATTCGATTTTTCTAAGTCGCCGAAATCTAGTACCTCGAGCACAAAAGAGGGTCAAATTTGCAACTTAACTTGGTTAGCTCGATCCTCGTCGATTGGCCTAGCAATGCACTCTGGCATTTTTAGTTCAAAACAGTGTTGACATCTCGCTTTTCTTCGAGACTTCCGGCTATTGTGTGATTCTATGAGATTTCAATAAAAATTACCGGATGTTTTGCGTGTGTGAATTATTAGTTCGACGTGTATCCATGGAGTATGTATTCACCCGAGGTACTGGACAATCGTGTTAGAGGTCGTTAATCGTCATTTCGCAGTGCATGTTATATTATTATTAAACTGAATTCATTTTCTGATGTATTAATCATTTTATTTTTAAAGATAAACGAATATCTTTAGAAATGAAAATAAAGGTTTGTATCGAGAATCGACGGTGGTTTTTATTTAATCAAATAAAAAAATTATTATTCTTTTAAAAGTTTTTTGTTGCTTTGTTACCAGTAAGATACGTGACTGTGACTAACACGCGCGTGACGATGAAATCAAATCATTTCTGATAAGGAATGATTTTTAAAAAAATTCGCTTAGACTTATTTGCCGGCCGAGGTCTAACACAGTACACACAGCCCACAGCGTGCTGTGATCAACGGTCAAGGCCACAATAGTTTTATTTATATTACAAGTTTGATTGACTGAGGAAATTCGAGAGCGTTTTGATAGTAACAGATATCCTGCACTTCAAAAGCATTAAACTTAAAATAACCATATTGATTTGTTTATTTGTATTTTAAATTCGCTGATACGACGGCAACGCGAGCGGCTACGCCATGCTACACGCAGGTGACACGCAGCATGTGACGAGGCGAGGCGAAAACTTTGACCTTTTAACGCATGCGCAGACAATTATAAACTGGTAACTTTTTTAAAATTAAATGGAATCGAAACATACCACTACCACAGAGTCGTAATCAAAGTCCTTTACTTCGGCATAAATATAATTATATAAAAATAATAAAATATATATATAAAAGCTGCCGATTAGTCATAACTTTTCCCGACTTTCAAAACCGAGAAATTTTTTTAAGAATTCCCTGACTTTTTCCCGTTTTCCTGAGTGGGAACCATGGTTATATTTAAATTTTAAACGGTCCTTAAAAACGAACGGTCATTACAACCTTAGGAAAGAGTAAAGAAATATTAGGGTTCCGATACGATTCCGATTAATCGTCCCATCACTAATTAACGCTAACTAATCACGTACATAAAGAAATTTCAAGCACATGTTAATATTTTGCCGCCATATTGGTTTTCGTTTAAACTCGATCATCGGTTATGTCGACGCCATTTTTCATACCCCAACGCCGTCGACTTAACCGGTTTCGACTGTAATTATTATATTTACAATAGACTCAATAGTTCAGCGGAAAAAAACAATGAATATAAAATTATTACAATGATATTATAACTTATATTATATAAGTAAAATGTTTAAATTTGAATACTGAATTGAAAGTATTGAAAGATTGACTTCTGTCAACGTACGAGTCAATGACAAAGAAATTAAAAACGAAAGCCAACTCTCAGCCTGTCCCAGTTACCAAGGCTCCTGTTTAACTATATAGTTTATAGTATAAACTAATACTTACAAATTAACTTAAAATTATTATTTTTTAACATAAAATTAATATATCAGCAATAACAATGAAAATAATTTAATGACATGAGTAAATAAAATAGTTACTAGTTAGAAAAAAGTTAAAATTTGTGTTGTTGAAGAAAATTCTTGTTAAATGTACTGATTTCTGGTTATTGTTTTTTTTTAGCTTTTAATATTTTTTATGTTATTGTTTAAAAACTAATTAATATTAATTTAATTTAATTACAAAAATTCTTTACTAAATTGATATTCGGATCTGCCATAGGTATTTGCCGAATCCGGATAGTGGCGAAATTCCCGATATTTGGTCCGGATATCCGGCATTCTGGATATTCGGCTGTCCCCTAGTTTTAAACTATCTACTTCTTTCATCTTTGAGTGATAACAATTTTTAAATAATTGTTTTAGAGTATATGCATTCTAACTCCTTGCTCATTCCCCATAACTTGCATTTTGACAGGTCAGAATGAGATAGCAGAATTCTTCATGCAATTATTTATTTAAATGATATATTTAAACACTTACTCATTTATATCTGGAATTATGGTATTACAGAATCTCAGGTCCCTAACATCACTGTATCCAAGACTTCCTTTTGGGTAGAGAGCAAACTGTAATCATTAATGGATCTAAATCTGCACCAATAATGGTTAACTGAGGAGTTCCACAAGGAACTGTGTTAGTTCCCTTACTCTTTTTAATTTATACAAATGATTTACCTAACATCTCAACGGGAACAAAAGTTATCTGCTGATGATTGTATAATGAATAGAACAATTAAAGCAGAACAAGATAGCAAAATTTTACAAAAGGACTTAGATGAATTGATAAAATGGGAAACCAACTGGAGTATGTCTTTCCACCCAGAAAAGTGTCAACTGTTAAGAGTAACAAAGAAAAAGAAACAAATAAATTCAAAATATTTCATTCATGGAAAAGAACTGACCCAAACTAAAGATGAAAAATACTTAGGAGTAATAATAAATGAGAAACTGTCATGGAATCCCCATGTCAATGAAGTTATAGAAAAATCAAGCAAAACCCTAGGCTTTATAAAAAGAAAATTTTACAAATGTATTAGAGATATAAAACTAAAATGCTACCTTACTTTGCTGAGACCTGTACTAGAATATGCATCTTCTGTATGGGACCCATCAACCAAAGAAAACATTGATAAACTAGAACAAATTCAAAAAAGAGCTGCCATATTCATTACTGGAGAATATTCAAAACTTACAAGACTAACACCATTAGTTAAATCATTAAACCTTGAAACACTAGAGCAGTGGTTCCCCAACTTTTTTTACCCGTGTATACAGTATCTTCCTACCATTGCCGGAGCACCATCAGTAGCAACAGAAATTATATTAGTCAAGGGTATATAGCTTTTTCGTTATGTACCAACAAAAGCTGGAGGTGGTACATAACTTTAAATATCTAGGACCCATAATATCTAGAAATGGTACCTGTGAAGCTGAAATTCGAGCTAGAATTGGGTCGGCAATGGCAGCAATGACGAAGTTTAAAAAAATATGGAACAACAGAAAACGTTAGCCTGCCAACAAAGCTCAGGCTTTACAGAGCCCTCGTCAAAACCATTGTCCTTTATGGATGTGAGACCTGGACACTAATGGCAACCAATGAAAGCAAGCTGCAGGCATTTGAAAACAAATGCATGAGGAAAATTCATCTCTATTTAGAACACAAGACCAATGAATATGTCTGGGACAGAAAAAACTTGTTGCGGGTCGTCAAGAAACCATTATTTATAACAACAATTAAGAGACGTAAGATGGCATGGTTTGGTCATGTACTGCGACATGATACCCTGACAAAAATTATCCTTCAAGGCACTGTAGAAGGGGCCGGCGAAGAGGTCCACAGCGGAAAAATTGGCTTGAAAACATAAAGGAATGGACAGGGATGAGATTGAACGAATTATTGGCACGCTCAAGATAGGCAAATGTGGAGATCGTTGTCTGTTGGAGTGTCCATGCGCTCCACCCAACGACTGCAACGGTCACGGGATTGATGATGATGATGATAGCTTTTTCATTGAAAAATCTTTTTAATTCAGTAAATAAAGTTTCACCTTTTGTATCTGTTTCCAAACATTTAGCAAACAACAGTTCTTGGCAAAATTGTTCTTCTTTACAAATCTTACATAAGCTAAAAGTAAAGCCTCATTTCCTGGTATAGTGGACTCGTCAAGCTGTAGAGAAAATTCAGATGTTTTTATGTAATCACACAAAGAATTTTCAACACATTGAGCCATTTCGTCAATCCTTCTATGGACTGACTTATTGCTCAGTGGAATTCTTTTTTTGATGTCAAAAGCTGGTTTGCGCAACACAGTGCTTATCACCTCACTTACAGCTGGTAAAATAAGTTCTTCACCTATCTTGTGGGGCTTTCCATACTTTGCAATCAATGAAGAAATATCATAAGACGCAGACAGTACATCGTCATCTCGGTTAGATGTTGTCGCCATGAGTTGTTGAACTGATGGTGTTTCAAATATTTTTCTTTAACTGTTTGAAAATACGTTAAATCTTTATCTTTTTGATCACTATGGATTTTCATTAAATGTTCCATAAGCTTGGATGGTTTCATAGAATTATTTGACAAAGTTTTATTACACAGAAGACACATTGGTAAAATACTATTTCCTGGTGATGAAATAAAGCCATACTTCAAATATTCAACTCTGTACTCTCTACATTTTTTCTTCAGCTCATTCATCTGTTAAAAAGGGGAAAGAAATATAAGTAAAACTGTATATAAAATATTTTATTTGAAACGGTTAATTAACTATTAGTTATTAAATTTTTCAATGGAATGCTGCATCAAAATCCTTTAGAATTATTTGATGTAAGACGTATGGATATAATTTATTTAATTTTTTTTTAAAACTTATGATCCCTTCGTAGATTTTAATTTTAAAAAATTAACCATAAGGTATTACTATATAGAAAATGTGAAACATATTGTTTTCAAAAGATATAAAATGTATACAAATATTAAATCTACTTACGTTCAAAGTACACTATCTGATAACAACACAAAATTCAACTATATCAAAACTTTCAACTAACAATACTAAACTTTCTTTAGCCTAAGATTGGGAAAATTTGTTTATACACTTCGTATCAGCATTACATAAAAATAAATTGTCGATTACATGTACGACTCTTTTAGATTTTATATTTTAGGCAAGTTATGCATGTAGCAGCATAGTTAAGTTGCTGTATAAAACTATTTTCGGTAGTCTGTCTCACACTTCGCCATCTAAAACTTTGAAGTGGAGTGCGGGTGAGAAATTGGCCAAAAATTCTCATTTTCAAGTATTTCTATGTTTCAATATGTTCGGTTTCTAAAGCAACTTTTTAATGTTAATAACATTTAAAAAAATTATCATAATATATTAGAAAATATTTTTGTATATTATTTTGCTAACACTATCTATAAAAAGTGTTTGGTCGAACTTTGAAAAAAAAGTTTTTTCGCTGACTCGATTGATGTATTTGCAATCGTCCAATCATAACAAATGTGGTATCAATGGAAAGCTGGATTCTTCCTGCCTTAGATAAAGGCGCCATCCATAAAGTACATCACACTATTTTTGACCATTTTTAACTCTCCCCTCCCCTGTCACACACGGTACAAACCTCGTGCCCCATAAAGTACGCCACACTTTCGAACAAATTTTTTTTTATTAACAAAATAATCAAAATTTAATATAAAACACTGTGACGTCACACATGGCCTGAACCCCCCCTCCCACTGTCACAAATTGTCAAACTTTCTTACACCCCCTCCCCACCTCTGGAGCATGACATACTTTATGGACAGCCACAAATATGACTTACCGACACATCAAAATTTACCCATCCCTGCAATAATCGTCGTTTCCGTTAAAAGATTATATATTTTTTTACCTACATATAGGTTCTCCGCCTTTCTCACGCATCAAACTTGACATACCATTCAATTAACCAGACCAAGCATTTTGATTGGTTACAGCTGTTGAAATATCGTAGTTCTTTTTCTGTTTCTAGGTCAAAGAACTTTATTTTACTCAGGACCTAAACATCGCTACTACAGTATTCATTGTTCTTTATTTTTATTTCCATAATAATATAAAACTACATAATTTTATTATTTTTATACTAAACCTTCCGCGGACCCCCTGACGTTGAGGGACGTCAATTTTAATTTTCCACGGACCCCCGGAATGTTTCCGCGGACCCCTGGGGGTCCGTAGGTACCACTTTGGGAACCACTGCACTAAGGATAGAAGAACCAAGAGTAAAGTAGTAATAATACATAAATCAATAAATTATAATTTAGAAATACAACACAAAGATAGACATAAGGATAAAAACACCTTCCTTATTCAGTATGCAAGAACAAACTCATACAAATTCTCATTCTTCCCATCCGGAATTTCGGCGTGGAATGGGTTGCCAGGAAGAAATACAGAAAACCAACACTTTATCAACATTTAAAACTCTAATAAGAATGCAGGACTAGACACAAACCATAGATAAGCATAGGACGCAATACTCTTTTGTATAGAAGGAGTGTCTGTGACAGATAAGATATGATAAGAATAATAAGATAATAATTAAGAGTGTAAAGTAAAAGCTAATGCTTGAGGTAGAAATCTCATAAAATGTCATGTAATGCAAGGCCGTACCCAGAATTTTTAAGGGTGTTCGCAAACTTGTCGCAAAGGCATTTAATGTTAAGATAAGACAAACCTCTCATAACGAGCACCTCTCATAACGAGATTTTTGCATAACGAGCAACATTTTTATGAAAAAAGTTGCTCCCTTAACGAACGAAGATTCGCATAACGAGTGTCGCAGAAAGGGAAATTCATTAGTGCGCCGGCACTTCCGCCGAGTGTTAAGCACTCGGTCTGTTAGCGTATTGCTTTCGTCTGTGATCAACCGATTTTACAAATTTTGTATTAAGACAGTATTTGTAATTTTTTTATGTGCAAAGTTTAATAAACTGATAAATTATCTTCTAACAAAAAACACAAGAAGACAATCATAAGAGAGGGAAAAAAATAACTGTTGAAATAAAACGAAAAAACATTGAAAAGCGACCACAATGCTATGAGGTTTATTTTAGAACATCTTCGATGTAAACCCTTTTAGGGTTTTTGTTAACAAATATCTGTAAAACACTGTTTTTGTTGATATTGAAAGCGTAGTGATGTATCAATGCAAGCTCGATAAGTCTTTCCTGCACCATTGAACATCTCATGTAATTGTGCAAACGTCGAAGTGCACTGAACCTTCGCTGACACACGAAGGAAGTCACAGAAATCCACACGCGATTTTCAGTAAGCAATAAATATTTGTATACATCCATTCATTGCAATGTTTTATAGCTTTCGCACAATTTATTTGATAGCTTTGACTCTTTCCATTGGCTGAACCTCAATTTCCACCCGGTAAACTCTTTGGGCAGCACTTCTGGTGAAGGCAGATCTTGCTCATATAAATCCACATTGCCTTTCAGATCTTCATACATACAATTTCTAACAGCACTTGGCACAAGAGCTAACAGTTGTGAGGGTGTCCTGGTTAAGACAGAGAACCGCATATCTAGTTCAGCAATGATGTGCTCCAGAAATGGATTAATTAATTTCCGCAGATAATGTTGCATTGGCGTTTCTACGCACACATTGCTTCGGTAGATTTGCTGCTTAGCAATTCTGGGCATTGAAGCTTCAGCTCCTACAGACTGCTCCATGATAATGATATGATCATAAGTGTTTTGAAAATAAGAATCTACATTTGTTCTAATCTCTCTAAACTCTTGCTTGACGTTTTCGATAAGTGACATAGCCTGAACTATGTCAATCGCTTTTTTCTGAAGTTAGACTATTATTCCTTCCAGCCTAGATAACAGTTTGTACGTTACAACAAACATCACAATAAATGTGAAGTTACACAAGGAATGAAGAAGTGACGTTGCTCGAGACTTACTGCCCGTGTCCCAATCACCATTTGTAGTCAAACTTGGATCAAATCCTTGGTCGTTGTGTTTTCATCGTGGCAGTGAAATTATCTCAAGAGTGTGAAAAATGTAAACAAACGATTAATAGAAGTGTTTGTATGCTTCGTGGCGCTCAGCCCATCATACTTTGCACAAAATGTAAGTGCATTCCGTTAAGCACTGTCAAAGACTTGTTTGGTATGACATTTTTCAACAAGGCTTCGCGCTTTGGGCTGTTGTTAAAAAACATGCAGTTTTCTTTTAATAAATTTTTCAATCACGTTACGTACAATGGGAAGTATGCACGATCACTAGGTTTAAAGCGTGATTGCTGCATGTGTGTATACTGCCAAAAGGGCCTCTCGTAGAATACGCGCTTGAAGTCCTGAGACATAGATGCAGCGCCATCATAACACTGGACCCTCATATTCTGTAGTGGGATCCCCAAATCTCTCAATAATGTCAAGATCTATTTGTTACAAAAAAGGGCACACATTCACAAAAGGGGGTTCGTTCGAACGTACGAAACCCCCCTGCGTACGGCCATGTAATTGTTGTTGAAGTTAACTTTTTAAAAATATTAGTTTCCTTTCTATTTTAGCCTAATTGCAGATGCAGAAGTTCTTGTTGTCCCCCAGGAAATCATCAACACATTTCAGTCATTAAAGGTAAAAATGCAGTTGATTTGATTTGACTCAATTCAAATATTTTTACAATAGCCTTGCATGACATTATAACAAAATAATTTTAGTTTTATAACATGAAATTGAAAGGATTTATTAAAAAGTTAAATTGACATGCGCTTAATTTGACTTGTGCATAGAAATTGATCTCCCATTGAGCACTTCTCCTGGTGGCAGATAGTTAAAACCCTTTAAACAAAGTGGGTACATGTACTTGGTACCAAGAAAATGAAATACCTCCCCCCTGACGTTTTTTTTAGCAACGCTTAAAAATTCATCTACTTAGTTAATTTTTAAATTAAACAGAAGAAAAAAATAGCATGGACCTGGACTGATGCATGTGGACTTAAGCCTGGACATGATCTTGGATTGAAATGTGTATCAATACTAAATTTGTTAACACCATGATACATTGCTAACCTAAGAGAGCTACTGAAAATAATATCAAAAACCTAAGTGTTACAAGATTACTGCACTGAACAAATACAAGGTATCTACCAATGTGGTTCAGACAAAACAAGTTAATAACAGAGAACATTTCACAATCAGATTACTATTAGCATTAGAGCCATGTTAACAAAAACATATTCTAGTGCACCAACTCTATGAATAGAATGACCTAAGACAGCATCAAAAGGAAATATTATTTGTGAGACTCTTCAGGGGTTGTTTTACCTGAGAATGTAATAAAATTTCCAAAAACTCTTATTGAACTCAAAAAGAGCAAAGTAAATGTTTATGGGAACGGGAAAGTCACTGTATGCTATTTAAATGCATATTTAAAATAATACTAATTGACCCTCAAAGAACTAACACTCTTTACTGATGAAAAATAATCAACTTATTATTTATGTAAGTGTAAGTTTCATTCCCATGGATATTGCACATATGGTGAAAATTAGTGATTAAGATAATATAAAAGCATTTGCTGTTGTTTTTTTAAAAATAATAATTCACATTATTTCTTTCATTATCTACTTCTGACAGCATACAAAATATTTTGTTCAAATAAATCATGTATCACTGCTGAAAGCTGTCCTCCTACTTCATGGCATACCTGAAGATCTTCATTTTCAAATTTTCAGTTTACTTGCTGAAGTTGTAAGAATTCCTTTCATGTTTATTTTTTTAGTTATAAGTTATTGGCATTAAGAAGTATTGTTAAATATGTTTTACCTCCTTCTCTCTATAATAAGCTCTTCTCATAATAAACTAATTCATGTAAAAATGTGTCTGTTGATGGCTCTGTCATACTTCTTACCATCTGGTCCTTGAATTTCCTTTCCTTTGACCTCGCATATTTACTGCAGTCAAGATCTCAGCTTCACCCTTAACATTAAAATTTTGTAATAAAAAAAGTATGTCATTTTTGTTTGTTATCTTAATCCGGCCCTCGAATATCTTTACTTCATGGAATATGGCCCACCATGCAAAAAGTTTGGACGCCCATGATTTAGTGTAAAGGTGCACTCAAATATTGTAACAAGCGTGAAGCCATTTAAAACGTCATTAAATAAATTGTAAGCAATCAATTATTTAAGCGGAACTTTTTTTTAAATTTAAAGTTACGACCCTTGTTGTGACCTCACATTTCTCAAACACCCCCCTCCTCCTCGAGACACATCGTCATAAAAGTGTGACCCTCCTTCTCAACGGTGCGTGACATCATTTATAGACGGCCCTGAGTCTCCTGAAATGAAATATTGTTTGCAACTGATTCATTAGTCATCTGATGGTCCGGTCAAGGGATTTAAAATGAGAAAAGACCAATTAAGAGTTTCATAAAAAACAGTGCTAAGTCAAAACCTGAGAAAATATTCCCCTTAATTACCTATCAACTGATCAATTTATCAACTAAAAGATACTTTATTAAAATTTATTTAGATAAACATTTATTGATACTTTTCTTTCATTTTCCAGGCATCTATAATATTCTAAAAAAAAGAAATTGCAAGCTTTCTTGATCAAGAACAAGGTTGAGATGGATAGAGAAGCAATTCAAGTGTTCTTCAAAATGTTGCGGACTAAATTTGACATAAAAGATGAGACTCAGTTGATAAAAATATTTTCATAAAACAGGACCAGTAAGTTCAATTATAAAAAATGATTATAAGATTAAATAAATTTAAAAATTTTTTTTTAGAATAACACTTAATTTTTTTTAAAAACAAGCTGTTTAGGATATTCTTGTTTAAGATTTAAAAAACATATTTATTAATGTAAATTGACTGAAGTCATTGATATTTTATCTTATCTGTTACAGACGCTCCTTCTATACAGAAGACTATTGCCTCCTAAGCTAATCCATGGTTTTTGTCTAGTCCTGCATTCTTATTAGAGTTTTAAATGTTGATAAAGTGTTGGTTTTCCTGGTTTCTTCAGGCAACCCATTCCATGCCCGAATTCCGGATGGGAAGAACGAGAATTTATATGTGTTTGTTCTTGCATACGGAAAATAAAAGTGTTTTTATCCTTATGTCTATCTGAGGGTTGTATTTATCTTCTTATCTTATCTGTTACAGACGCTCCTTTTATACAGAAGATTATTGCGTCCTACGCTTATCTATGGTTTTCGTCTAGACCTGCATTCTTATTAGAGTTTTAAAAGTTGATTAAGTGTTGTAACAAGTTATCTTTGTTTTGTATTTCCAAATTAGAATTAATTGCCTTCTGTCTTATTACTACTTTACTTTACTCTTTGTTCTTCTATCCTTCATTGTTTCAAGGTTTAATGATTTAACTAATGGTGTTATTCTCGTCAGTTTTGAATATTCTCCTGTAATGAATCTAGCAGATAAAAAAAAATGTGCTCTAGTTTATCAATGTTTTCTTTGGTATATGGGTCCCATACAGAAAACGTAGATTCTAGTAAAGGCACAGGTCTCACCAAAGTGAGGTAGCATTTTAGTTTTATATCCTTATTACATCTGTAAAAGTTTCTTTTTATGAAGCCTAAGGTTTTGTTTGATTTTTTAATAACTTCATTGACATGGGGATACCATGATAGTTCTCATTTATTATTATTCCTAAGTATTTTGCATCTTTAGTTTGGATTAGTTGTTTTCCATGAATGTAATATTTTGAATTTATTTGTTTCTTTTTCTTTGTTACTCTTAAAAGTCCATACTTTTCTGGGTGGAAAGACATATTCCAATTAGTCAATTAGTTTCCCATTTTATTAATTCATCTAAGTCTTTTTGTAAGATTTGGCCATCTTCTTATGATTTAATTGTTCTATAGATCATACAAACATCAGTGAATAACCTAACTTTTGTTCCTGTTGAGATTTTTTTGGGTAAATCATTCATATAAATTTAAAAGAGTAAGGGACTTAACACAGTGCCTTGTGGAGCTCCTGAGTTATCCTTTATGGGTGACGATTTAGATCCATTAATTATTACAGTTTGCTCTCTACCCAAAAGGAAGTCTTGGATCCAATGATGTATGGGACCTGAGATTTCAAAGTAGTAAAGTTTTTTTTGAGAAAACTAAAGTGGTGAACTTTGTCAAATGCTTTTGAGGAGTCTAGTAATATTGTATCTATTTCATTATTATCGTCTAAGCCTTTTGACAGATCATCTATTAAGCCTATTAATTGTGTTTCACATGATCTGTTTTTTCTAAAGCTGTGTTGATGTGGGCAGAGGACATTATATTTGTCTAGGGGACTAACTATTCTACTATATATTATGTGTTCTAGTAATTTTCATGTGATACTAGTAAACTAGTAGGGGGACGCGGTGGTCGAGTGGCAGCGTGCTCGACTGGCGTACCGATGGTCACGGGTTCAAATCCATGTGATTTGTCTCCGGGACCTAGGGCGTCCCTGAGTCACCCAGCTCCGAATGGGTACCTAACATTAGTTAGGCGGCTGGGTAATGCGTGGAAACCACAAAGCCGTGGCCTGTGAACGCTGCATCACTTGCCGACAGATCATCTGTCATGGTCTGTGGACGCAATTATCTTCTGCATAGAAGGAGCGTCTGTATAGATAAGATAATATAGTAAACAATACATGTCTGTAATTACCAGGGTCTGATTTATCGCCTTTTTAAAGAGTGGAGTTGCGTTAGCTAATTTCCAATCCTGGGGCACTTTACCCTGATTTAGAGAGGTTTGAAAAAGCACTGCAAGGATTGGGGACAGTTCATTGCTTAATTCTTTTAATAACCTTGCAGGCAATTCATCTGGACCAGTAGCTTTGTTTATTTTTAAGTTTTTCAGGAGTGAATGTATGCCTTTCTCATCTACAGTTATGTTACCTATTTCTTCCATTTTATTTAAAGTTATTAAAACTTCCTCTGGCCCAGGAGGCTGATATAAATATAAGACTTGTATGTTTAACTATCAAAGAAATGAACTGAATCAATAATGATAACAACTTAAACAACAGAATGAAACTTTCTTAAATATGTATAAATTAATGAAAAAATAATTTTTCTTTCTCAGGAACGTTCACTAGCATTGCAAGGATTAAATGACATAAGAAATATTGTAAACTACGCCACTATCATGGGTCTTGAATTAGAGGTTAGCTATTGACAAAACATTCAATTATCATGGTTTTATCATTACCTTTGTCATTATTTTATAAAAGTCAATTAGAGGATTTTTATAATCATTGCATTGATGTAACACCTTAAATCCAGTCATTATTTGTTTTGCTCTATTTTTACCACGTTTTTATTAACTTGCTTTCTGTCTGTCCGCAATGTTTTCGTTCCTGTCTGTCCGCATAATTTCAAATTTTCCAATGTAAAATTAAACCACTTCTGATGGTCCTAGAGATCTCAAAATTTTGCCACAGATAGATCTTGGCTGACACTGACAATGCAATTTCAGATCAATAGAATGTACCGTAGTTAAATTAATGCATTTTTTAGTTTATCTCTATATAAGCATCTGTACCCGTCTGCTTTTGTTTACATCCATGAGTTCACCCCAGGACAGCATCATCATGGTATTAAAAAGTTGGGCGGGCACTTATGAGGTGTTTGGTATAAAAAAAATAAATAGAGGTAAAAAAAGATTTTTAAAAAACCACATTTTTATAAGTGTACTAAAAAGAATAAAATAATTTAAAACTGATAAGTTCAAGTACTTTCATTTAATATGACTAAAAACGTGGGCGGGCTCTTATGAGGTTTTACATATGCAGTTCTCTCATTCTCTCACTTATAGATCTCTCTTTTGCCTTCTAAATTATTAATCTTTCATTTTATACCAAACACCATGTTTCAAATCACTTTTTTTGTCATTTAAGTTTAAGTATGTATTTAGTGTAAGGCTGCACTCTAATATCGTAACAGGCGTGAAGCCCATGTAAAACGTCATTAATTAAATAAATTGTTAACAATCAAATATTTAAGTGTAACTTTCATTTTAAGTTACGCGTTTTGATGTGACCACACATTTCTTAAACTACTCCCTCCCCTTCATCACAAATGGTCGACCTCCTCCCCCTTTAGGTGCGTAACGTCATTTATGGACGGCCCCGAAGTCCGTCGATAAATAACGTCACGCCATTTTGGCAGATTTTTCCCTCCCCTCCCCCCTCGTCATGCGTTGTCACAAAAACTTAGACCACCCTCTCCAAATGACATCACAAAGCTTTACGCCCCCCCCCCATAAAAGCTGGTTTTTCTATTTGAAAAAGAGCATGTTTAAAATCAATTTTTTGTCATTTAAGTATTTGTTTCATGTAGGCCTTCATTCTAATATAGTAATATCGTAACACGTTTGAAGTCATGTAATACGCCATGTAACAAATCAAATATCTAAGTGGATCTTTTATTTAAAGTTGCGAGTTTTGATGTGACACATTTCTCAAACACCCGCTCCCCCAATACATGTATGAAATAGTCATTCATGGTGGGCCCTTTTATAGTTTTTTTGTAATATCGTGTTTTTCATGTTGAAATTATTGAAGAAATACAATAGAACATTCAAATTTTATTGTCTTGAACACTACATAACAAAACTGATAAAATAGAACAATTAAAAATAGTGAAATCGCCATCCTGTTGTGTGTTTATAACAGCTAAGTAAGGCACCGGTGGGCGAAAGAGAAACTTCATCTATTTAAATTTCAAGAAATGGAAATATCAATCCGACGGATATATTTTAGTAATGTGTAAACGTTTGGTCTGAATCAAATGTTAATTGCTTTCAAGTAGGGCTGTTAACGATTAATTTAAATTTAATCGTTAACTTTTGAAAAATTAACGATTAATTAATTGTTAATTTCGATTAAAGCGAAAAAAATTAAATTTATGATGTCTTAAGTAGCACTTATTAAACGTTCTTTTTAAAAATCTACATAACACTGGAATGTCTCCTTTATATGTCATTTTTTAACCAACTGCGCAAAAAGACAAGTATATTGACATAATTTGGCTCAAGTGATGAGCGGGTCTAATTAACAATGATTAACAATGAACAATCATTCACATGAAACTGAGGAAACTGATATGCACAAAACTGTCTTGCCAAGGAGAATGACTTAATCGGATATCGGTGTTCATTAAGTTTCCACCATTGTAGAGGGTTAATGGATTCAGGAACTTTCATCTCCATTTTGTAGCGCAGTAATTCATCAGAAGACCTGTCGTCATTTTCTGTCTCTGAGTGAGATTCCATTACTGCCATTAGCTTATTACGCTTTTCATTTGGTTTGATAAGTAGGCAAAGTGTTAGAACCATGGTAGACAAACTTTATCAAAATTTTAAACATTCCCGTCAGTCAATAGTTAAAAACCAAAATGACCGTGTAATCGTCAGGAAATTTATTTGTCGGTCGCTATTTTTTTATTTCTTTTACTTTTTGACTTCCAATAATTTGAAAGTGATGGGTCGATTAATCGTTAAAAAATAATTTAATCGTTAAAATATTTTAACGATTAATCAAGAAATTAATTGTTAATTTCCGCAGCCCTACTTTCAAGTAATTAAAAGTTCAAAATTTCGTTTGCATTAAATTATAAAAATAAAACATTATTGCATATCAGTCTTGACTCAGTTGGTCTCAAATGCCGTTTGCAACCAGAGTGGTTTACGTTACTAAGCTTAGTATTATGCAAATTAAATTTGTTTAACGTATGTACACATTCAGTCGGGACCCCCCACCCTGTACGCATCCATACGCAAAATGCCGTTAATTTAAGACCCCCCTCCTTGCGTACGTAATATATGGATGACTCCTTAAAGGATATGCACTGCAATCATGACTGTTTTGTGATTTACATAAAGATGGTGAGGCTGAATATACAAACCTACTAAGGTACGGTGGCTTTCACATGGTAATGTTCTGAACAGAGTGTGGGCTCTAAAAGCTGAACTTCAAACATTTCTGGCTGGTCAAAAGCATGTTCTAGCAGAGAAGTTTATGGTCTGTTATTGGAGTGCACAGTTTGCATACTTAGCTGATATTTTTGAGCATGTGAATGTGTTGAGCAAAAAATAGCAGGTATAATCACAGCCAGAGAAAAGATTGCATCATTTGGATTGAAGCTTTCATATTGGAAACAAAAAGCAGAATGAAACAGAAAGTAAGTGGTCTTTTTAAAGTTGGCCTTGTACTTGGAAGATTGTGTAAATATAACTTTTGACCACATCAAAGTTATAGTTATCAGACATCTTTCCATTCTCAAAGAACGGTTCACTGTTTACTTTTCAGTTATTGATTCGCAGAAAATCAGTTTGATTGTAGACCTCTTTTGATGTGTCATTGCGAATGTACCAGATGAGCCTCAAGGGTTGGCAGAGGCACTTCTTGAACTTCAATCTAATAATGAGCCATGTATTGAATTTGCAAACAAAGCAGATTAGACATATTTTTGGATGTCAAATGCTGCAAAGGCTTTCAACCTTGCATATGAGGAGGTCGTCAAAAAGTTTTCCTTTTTACAACAACATAACATTGTTAACAAGATTTTTCACACTAGTGAACATAAAACAAAGCTGCAAAATTAATTGGACCCTAAAGACAGCATCTATCTTGTCCTGACATCAAAGGACCAAATTTCGATGAAATTGTGTAAAAAATGAAGAACAATCTTTTTTTCACAGAGCTGAACAGTCAAGATATTTAAAAAGGAAACCTCTGTGTTTTTTATAATTGATGATATTAATTGATATTATACAGTAGAACCCACTTAACTCAAGCCTGGTTAACTCGCCAACCCTATTAAGTCGACGTTTTTTTATTGGAACCGCCAAATTCTCTCTTTGTCTTAGCATTTTCTCATCGGTTAATTTGATTATTTTAAGTCGCCGAACCCTAATACCTCGAGCACAAAAGAGGGCCAAATTTGCAACTTAAGGTTGGTTAGCTCGATCCCCGTCTGTTTGCCTAGCGACGCACTCTCGCATTTTTAGTTAAAAATAGCATCGAAATCTCGCTTTCCTCGAGACTTCCGGCTATTGTGTGATTTTACGAGATTTCAATTAAAATTACCGGATGTTTTTAACTTGTTTCACTTTGATACGTGTGTGAATTAGTTTGACACGTCTCTATCGAGTATGCATTCACCCGAGGAATCGTGTTATCAGTGTTATCGGTCTTTAATCGTCATTATTTTGCAGTGCATGTTATATTATTATTAAACTAATTCATTTTCTCATGCATTAATCTTTAATCATTTTATTTTTTTAAGATAAACGAATATCTTAGAAAAGAAAATAAAAGGTTTATATCGAGAATCGACTGTGGTTTTTATTTTATATTGGTAAAGTTCTGCTGTTAGTTGGTGCACATATGCCTTTTGTTGTTAGCAAACATGTATGTACATTTTTATAGCATGCCGCAGTGGCGTAGCTAGAACTTTTGCCGCCCGGGGCGGTCTCCAATTTGCCGCCCTTTTTAGTGGCCGTCCATAAATGACGTCATGCACCGGGGCGTTACACATTTGTGACGATGGGGGTGTTTAAGAAATGTGGCGTCACGTCAAAACGAGCAACTTTAAATAAATATTGATTACTGACACTTTATTTAATGACGTTTATGTAAAACGCGTGTTACTAAGTGTTACGATATTAGAATGCAGCGTTACACTAAAAACATACTTAACTGACAACATTTTTTATTTGAAACATGCTCATTTTAAAACAGAAAATACGGCTTTTATGGGGGAGGGTGTCAAAGCTTTGTGACGTCTTATTGAAGAAGGGGTCTAAGCTTTTGTGACGACGTTGACGAGGGGGGAAGGGGTGAAAAATTAGCCAAAATCGCGTGACGTCATTTGTTGACGGCCAGTTAATCGATTATGTTATGGTTTTTATAAATTAAGAAACATGAATAAAGAATTGTGATTGAAACGAATTAAAGATGGGGAACATGTTTACCATTGCATGCCATATTTATGAAAGCAGTAATAAAAGAGGCAGCATAAGATTATATACCTATAAATACAAATTTAAAAAATACAAGATACTGAGGTCGCAGGTCGTCGTCCCCTCTCTGCCCCCCCCCCGCCCACCCCCCAATGAGACAAAACATATTCCAAAATTACACACAAAAAACATTACCAATCATTATACTTTTATTTTGTATTTATAAATAAATGATATTTTTACAAAGAAAGTGTATACATTAGTATGTAATCATATTTATACTTTTACTTTCCTAACTTTCATAATAGAAAAATCGTGTATTATGCTATTAAAATTAAAATTCTCTGTGATATCTTGTTCTATGGACTATGGACAGTATTGCAAGATGTTATTTACTTTAATCGCTCATTGTGGAACGAAGATAATTTTTTATCCACTTCAGTTTTTAGAAGCTCCTTTCATAACTAGCGACACTGATAGCATAGTTGAAAAAATCCATAGCAAATTACAATGTTGGGTACAGAATTATCCAATCTATACTGTTGACAGTTGAATAAATTTTAATAGATCAATTGGGGGCTTTTCCCCCGGTTTTCTAACATAATGCCTTTTCTTGTAGTGTAGGTACAGTACAGCCATAAAAACCTGGATCCTTTTTCTTTCCATATTTAACTGTTCTTTATCAATGTCAATAAAGTAATTTATTTGATGTTCAAATGCTTCATTTAATAGGTTACATGGTATTTTAATATACGAATATTTTCTTCCAAGGACTTGCAACTCATCAAAGCGTTCTTTTATTTTCTTTTATAATTCCATCCATGGATAATTACATGTCCCGTTGTACTTCTCTTTCTATAGGTAGAACCAGTCTTCTTAATTTTCCCCACTCATATTTTTTCTCCTTCTAACTCAGCGTTCAGTTGATATCTCCAACTCTTCACAAATTGTTTGGCCGATATAACAACGTTTTGTATTAGCACATCACTTTGTTCCATGCAATGGGTTTGTATTCATGTAAAATGATGGGTTCCCATAAATTGAGATAACAAAGAAAATGAAAAGATTGCATTGAATTGAGCAAAATTCCAGCATCTGATCTCGTTTTGCTAGTTACTTCAGATATCAATTTTTCCGAGACGCTTGAAATTTTAAAGTATGTCTTTTTCGAAATTATTTATGTCTATTGTGTGTTTATTAAAGGAGAAATTTGAATAGTTTCATGTTCTTGACATAAATCTGAATAATTTTCCATAAAATAGACGAATTCAAATTATTTACACATTACTTTAATTAGATAGGGGTAATATTTTTTTTATTGAATAACTGTATTTTAATGAAAAACACAAATTAATTTGCTTCTTTAATGCAATAAACACAAAATAAATTTAATTTTTAATAACGTACCTTACAATAATTTTCGTAAAACTCAAACAGTAATATAAATTACTACTTGCAAGTTAAACACAATATTTGAACCACCATGAATTGTAGTTACTTTTTCGCGCATCATTCTGCGATGGTCGAAATTCCACGCAAAAACCATCGTGATGATATTAATAGCACATATTATTGGGCCCAGCGGGGATGTGTTTTTTGTGTAGTTTTCTTATAAAAGCGTCATCTGGTCGTATACCACCTAATTTTTCAAACAAATCGATACCTTTTTGAGTGATTTTAAATTTTTTATCGGTTTTGCGTTAATTATAACATCCAATATGTAATAAAACAAATGTTGTGGGAATCCGTTAATTAAGACTAGAAATTACGAATATTTTTGTTTTGACTTAGTTTTCACCCTTCAAAAGAAAAAGGGTGGTTGTCGGAATAGGTTGCACTTTTCAAATGCCCACAAATGCCGCCCCTAAATGTGTGCCGCCCGGGGCGGACCGCCCCCACCGCCCCCCTCTAGCTACGCCACTGGCATGCCGATTGCTTCATCAAACAAATAACGGCAACGCTGTTGTGTTAAAAAAACCTCCAAAAATATGTGCATGTACATTCTCATTTATTAACGCTAGTGATGGGACGATACCAAAATCATAGGGTGCTTACTGTAAACAAGGCTCTCAGATTTTAGGATATGTAATGTAAAAGACTACAGTTTACCCACTCCCACTCTTAATCTCCCACACCATTGTTGTTGGTTAGTCCGATTAGCATCAAGTTACCGAAGGAATTCTAAGTCCATTGTAAGCTGAGGGGACGGACCCAAGGAAGATGGTTTGGAAGAGAATGGTTCGGGGACAATGAGGGGATGTGTAGGTTACACGGGGCGGGTTATTTATTAGTGTAGCTTGTAAGGAAAGTCAAGCAAGTGCCTTCCAAGGCACAGTACAGTATAGCTCATTCTGGGAATCACTGCTAACTCAGAAACTGTAACAAACATCAAGCCCCATTTAAAAAACAAAGAACTAATGTTAACTGGGAGCGCGCAAGAGAGAAAAATACGATGTCACCAGCGGACCCGCCTCGCGTGGCGTGGCGGGCAGGAGTAGCTGAATTCGTTATGTACTAGGGAAAAAAAACCAGCGCTAACGCAACAAAGGGTTATATTTAAAAGGTCCTTAAAAAAACGAACGGTCTTAACAACCTTAGGAAAGAGTGAAGAAATATTAGGGTCCCGATATTCAGATACGATTCCGCTTAATCATCCCATCACTAATTAACGCACATCATGTAATAGAAAATTTCAAGCACATGTTAATATTTTGCCACCATATTGGTTTTCGTTTAACTCGATCATGGGTTAGCTCGACGCCTTTTGGCATACCCCTAGGCTGTCGACTTAACCGGGTTCTACTGTATTAATAATTGCAGTTAGTTTTTTAAATAACTTTGTGCTGATCCAAATTTATCGTATTATGTCTGATTCATCATTATAATTGAGTTGTCAGTGTCGTTAGGCCTATAACCGTTATAATTATTATATTCAATTGTAACCTTTCATAATTGCATCAAATAAATTCCCTCTAAATTATGGATCCTCTGTGTCGTTTTGAGTTAAAATATCTACGCATAATCCTTTTAAGATTCATTTCTAGACATTTGGAAGGCTTCATAAACTCACCAGATTCATTTACAGCTGGAACTTAGCCCCAGACCCTTTGCGGGGGGGGGGTAGCTTTAAGAGCTCCCCCTAACCCCCCAGTCATATGTGGGCAGGACCTCGCGCCTTCAGGGGTAACAACAACAAAAACTTTTGTATTTTGGGATAATGGGCAAAAAAAGTGATAGTGATACCCCAGATATAGTGATCTGTTGTTTATATTATTGCTACTGGACATTTATTGACTATCATTACAGCTTCATTCCTAAGCTGTAGTAATAAAACAGCAGACCACTTGCATTTTGTGACTGAAAAAGAAGTGGTTCAAGTTATCAATAATATTATTGTTGCATTCAATTATTACCATCTAAATAATTGTTCTTAAATATATATATTTTAGGTAGTCCAAACTGATTTTATTTTTTAGCAGTAGATATTTGTGGTGTATTTGATTTTATAGAAATTTTTATTCTAAGACATTGGGAAAAAAATTAGAGAGTTATCTTAATAAACACAAAAATTATAAAATAAAATAAATAAATGACCCCTATCAGTCCATGACGGACTATGGGGCAAGTGATGTAGCGTTCACAAGTTTTTTGGCCACCGCTAACGAGCAGGGGAATGTGTGGCCAGCACAATGCCCCAGAGGCCTTGCCAGAACCTGGGCTCGAACCCGCGACTCGGGATCTGCCTTGGTTCGATAGTCCAGTGCGCTACCACTTAGAATGCTCTTTTCAATTTCAATTTTTTGGCCAAAAATCAAATTTTTGACTTTTCAAAAAAGGGTCATTTTCAAGGAACTGTATTTTCTAAAATAATTGACAGAGATGTCTAGAAATTGGTAAAGTTACTATAAAGTTTACAATTGTTAAAGCCCAATTTTTTTGAGGCAGCTACATTGATTCATTAAAAAATAATTTAAAAAACTAACAACGTAATTATTCATTATTATTTTTTTATGGAAAAAGCGTAAAATCACTACTTCAAAAATTCATTAAAATTTATGCAATTGACATAAATAAACATACCATACATCAAATTAAAGATAATCTTAATCAGCACAATAAGCGATGTGAATCAATAGCATTTAAGTACATTTACATGCATTAAAATAAGTTCAAAGATACCCACCCCATGTTATTTTTAAAAATTGAAGGTTTTAAAAAAATCATAAAAAATGCTTTCCATAACGCAATTGGATCAAAAGCATATTAAAATGTTCTCATATATATCTACTTATATACAGAAATATTATTAATGCTCAACACCATAAAAAATAGATTTTAAAAGTCGCATGAAATGATACAAAAACTGAACAATAAAAATATGTCTCCTCGTCATTAAAATCAACATATCTGTCACGTATGAATCACGAGTGTATCGCGTGCTGTATGACGGAGAGGTCACGTGAGTGAATGCGCGGGAAGAAAGAGTCGTTCCCATTGGCTAAGAAGGTTGGGGTATCAGTTGTCAGAGAACTTCCGTGGTGGGAGGACGGAAGATGTGTGCCTGTGTATTCCACGTTGTAGTTGTATAACCTCAAATGATATTTCTTTGTACAAAGTATACATATTAAAGTTGTGTTATTGAAAACAAGTTCTTCAGAGGATTATTGTGTACAAGGTTTTGTATTGAGAGAACGCCTACAAAGAGTTACATTAATAAGTAAAACCATTGACAATATCAAACATCATACATCAAATTAAAGGTAAATTTAATAATTTAATTTAATATCTGTGAATTAATAGCAAAAAGAAACAGTTTAAATTTAAACTTAAATTTATAAAATCCTTAATACAAGTACATCAGATAAGTGAAATGTTTCCTCCATTTGAAAAAGAATATCTTATGTCTGTCATCACTGTCATGCACTTTCAGTCATAGTAACTTCAGGAAAAAGTTCACATCTTAAAAAGTTAAAACATTCTTCATAGATTTCATTGAGTGCAATCATTCTCCTAGTAATCTTTATGTCTGGCAACACTTGGCATATTGTACCAAGATTTCTTTACTGTGGAATAAACAATTACTAATTAAACTAAAGACTAAAGGTTAGATCAGCCAATATTGTTTCAGTATCAAATTTTTCGAACCTTTATTTTAGGTACCAAGTGGCATTTTAGACTGAGATTCCATAATTCATTTTAAGAAATAAAGTATGTTTGCATTGTAATTAGAATAATATGAATAAATATTTACTTACTTTATTCACATATCAAATAAGTTGAAATTTTCAGGACAGTCCTGTTTGAAACATGTATTTGCTTTCTGTGCTGAGGTCTAGTTTCATTCTCCAGTGTTCATAACAACTAGATTCACATTTTAAAAAACAACATCGTAATTTGTATTATTAACTTAGCAAAAAGAATCTACATATATATTTCTCTTCATGGTGGGACCATGCGAGGCAAGCTGCAAGTATGTGCAACCGAGCATGACAAATGACCCTCGCTGGGATCAACTAAACACAGTTAACGTTTGGCAAGCGAAGGTAGTGGTGGGGTGGGTCATGTCTTGAGACCAGCAATGTTTTTACATTCACTTTCGATGTTCCTGCACAGTGTGTATGTATTTCGTAGTGTATTGGTTATTACATCCACCTGACATGCGGAAGGTCTTGGGTTCAAGCCCAAGTGGCAACATATGTTTTTTTAATTTTAAAAAATGCTAATGCCTGTTCTTTTCCCCCCTTTCTTAGCAAACATAAACACTTCTTCGCATGTCACGGAAAAAAGCTTAGTTCAATGTTATATCAATTTCTACACCAGGTACCTGTCTGTTTCTATTGGTCGCATATTTCATTCCTGGACGAAGTTGTTGCTCTCCAACTTGGCTTCATGGCTGTAATATTTGTTTATATATTGTGGCGATGTCCGATATACTTACCAAAAATGCTTTGATGGTCCCCCAACGTTCACTCGCGTTTTTCCTATTTGTTCGTGCTACTGTTTGTGTCCGTTCTCCCTCTCCCCTTTTTTTTCTTGCACTATCTATGAGCAAGTCTGCGGCGTATGCTACGCCGCGGGGCGTCTAGAACAGTTGGAAAGCGAAGGTAGTGGAGGGGAGACCAACAATGGTCCTTGCGTTTCACTTGCATTGTTCCTTCACAGAAAATGTGAGATTCGTAGTGTACTGGTTATCACGTCCGCCTCATGCGGGCAAGGCGAATACATTGTTTTTTTTGTTTTTTTTTAAATTTCTGTTTGTGCCCGTTCTTTTACCCCTTTATTGCAAAGCATACGCCGTAGACTTGCTCATCATAGACAGTGCAAAGAATGGTTGTGAAAGTACAGACACAAAAAGCAGCACCAAGTAAATAAAAAATAGCGAGTAAAACGTGAAGACATGCACACTGAGGTTGTTGTTACCCGCCTCCCATTTAATACTACCATCCCTTAAACATAAACTATGATTGGCCGAACCTGCGAGGGTTAGTCATATTTAGGGTTGTTAATTGCGTTTTATTTTTTTTAAATTTTATTTTTTTTGAAAACCGATTATCGATTATGTAACTCCAATTTTAAACTGATTATCGTTTTCTAGCTGACTTCATAGAAGTTAGGGGTATACCGAATTTCGCCTGCAAATGTCTCGAAACCAACAATGAGTCGGCAGTCCCCCCCTCCCCTCCCCCCCAACCGACGTTCACTCGCGTTGTTTTGATTTCTTCGTGCTGTAGTTTGCACTTTCTTTACACTCTCCATGAACAAGTCTGCGGCGTATGCTACGTCGTGGGGCGTCTAGTAACATATAATTAACAAAGTCAATTAAATAAATAGTTAATGAATGTTTTAATTTTTACTTGATTGAAGACGCAAACATTGTTTAAAAGCTCCTGTAGCGGCATTAGATGAATTGAATAATGGCCAAGTCAGCTGCCTATCCGACGAAGGCTCAAAGCCAGAAATTCTTGCCAGATTGGCCCAAACAATGGCAGCACTGAGTAAACTAAAGCACATCTGGCAAAGCAAGAAACTCTCCCTTAGATCAAAGATCCGACTAATGCGCTCTCTGGCGATGTCGGTCTTCTTGTATGGTTGTGAGGCTTGGACGCTCACTGCAGACCTCCAAAGAAGATATTGAACATCTCCTACACAGCGCACATCACAAACGAAGCGGTCCGCAACAAAATAAGTGCTGTCATTGGCCCCTACGAGGACCTTCTCACCTCAATTAAGAAGAGGAAACTACGATGGTACAGACACGGGGCAAGATCTGGAGGTCTCGCAAAGACTATAATGCAAGGCACAGTCCAGGGAGGAAGGAAAAGAGGCAGACAAAGGAAGAGATGGGAAGACGATATCAAAGAATGGACCGGCCTGTCATTCAGCGACTCTCAAAAGGCAGCACAGGACCGGGACAAATGGCATGAGATAGGGTGCAGTTCACAATGGTGACCCAATGACAGGTTAAGGGATAGTTCAAGTTCAGCTGCCTAGCCTAGCGGTAGCGCTGTGAGATTAAATAGAATGCGTTTTTTCTAAAGCTATTGCTTCACGCCAGTAGTGACCACTTGTTTGATTTTAAGATATTAAAAATTTTAACTGCTGTGCTTTCCAACGATGTCAAGAAAGTACTATGCGCTCGGTGTTTTCACCCTTTTTTCTTCAACAAAAGTTTTCAACCCGCTTTTTTAAAATGAAAAATGGAGGCACATATACTTTTTATTCTATACATCAAACGAAAGGCCAGCATCTACTCTTTCTAATGGTGGTAGAATAATTCCTGTAACTTAAATAGGCAGGAAGCGAAAAGCGCTTGAATAACCAATAGGTCAATCATCACACGCAAAAACGCTGTAAAATTTTACAAAAATGACACTTTTCAAATACGCAAACAAACACTTTCAGACAAATGTAATGGGGACAAAATTAAAATTATTTGCCAGATGAAGAATTAAATTTTCTTCACATGTAATTTTTATTTGTGTAGCACTACTAGAAGTAGGTTTTTAAATTTTTTTTAAAAGTCTGAAAATGACCCCAAAACGCGTTTTTTTTGCCAGTTTGGACTACCTATATGTATATGTAAAATACTCTCTAAAATGTATTGAAATTGATGTAAATCTGACATTAGGAAGCAATAATCTTCTGTACAGAAGGAGCGTCTGTAACTGATAAGATAAGATATTTAGATATAAACAAATTTAGCTAAAGTAAAAAGATAACTTTTAGATATTTTTCAAATAAAAAAAACAAAAAATAAAATAAATAACCAGGTCTTTGAAAAATGTTCGCAACAATCCTTAAAAATAAAAACAAAAACAATGGAAATGACAATACATGCCTGACTATAGATTTCCTCTAAATACCAGTGACTTCTGGGAGTGATATATTGTCTGAAAGAGAAAAAATTTGTAAAGTCAAATCACCAATTACTTTATGAAGATCCTGAGTTGATTTCACTGGCAACAAAGTCAGATAGATAAAATGTTTGATGATTGTTTGTTTGTTAATTGGTTTTGACATTGTAAAATATTTCTAATATCATTTATATGCTTTGGTGGTTTGCACTCCTTTACTTGATTGAAGTTTAAAAAAACTGTCTTCTCATGTTTTAAGTCAAATAAATATTTTAGCATTGCATTTGCAATAAACAGCATTTTGTCTTATCCCTAGGTGGAAATATCTGTCAGCTTCATCCTTAATCCAAGAATTTACTCTGGTATGGTTTTTCAAGTTCTATCAATTTTCCCAGATATGCAGTCACATGTCTTAGCAACTGGTGGTCGCTATGATAAACTGGTGAGTCAGATTATACACTTCTCTGAGTCAGATTATACACTTCTCTCTTAGGGGCCATCCATATATAACGTACGCACAAAAGTCGCATTTTTGTACCCCCTCCCCCTGTTGCAACCCTTACGTTTTCGGGAAACCCTGCCCTATGCGTACGTACAAATTCGCTCAACCCCCCCCCCACCCCCTGCCCCCGTTTTGAAAAAGATATTGGTTTTACTCTTTGAAGCCGTCCATAAATGAAGTCCCACGCCTAAAAAAAAGGGGGGGTGGGGGTCACTCATTTGTGACGAGGGGGAGGGGGGTGTTTAAGAAATGTGATATCACATCAAAACACGCTCTAAAATATTTGCTTACTTGTAATTTATTTAATGACCTTTTCAATGGATTCTCAAGTGTTACGATATTAGAATGCAGCCTTACACTAAATACATACTTTAACTTAAATGTCAAAAAAGTAATTTGCAACATGTTAATTTTCAAATCGAAAATACAGCTTTTAAAGGAGTGGGGGGGTTAAAGCTTTGGGGCCGTCCATTAATGACGTCACATGATTTCGGCAGATTCTTCACTCCTCTCCAATATGACATCACAAAGCTTTGCATAAAAGCTGTATTTTCTATTTGAAAAAGAGCATGTTTCAAATCATTTTTTTACATTTAAGTGTTTATTTAGTGTAAGTCTTCATTCTAATATCGTAACACGCGTGAAGTCATGTAAAACGCCATGTAACAAATGAAATATTTGAGTGGAACTTTTATTTAAAGTTGCGAGTTTTAATGTGATGTCACATTTCTCAAACACCTCCTTCCCCCACGTCACACATCATCACAAATATGTAGACCCCCCTCCCCCCTAGGTGCATGGTGTCATTTATGGATGGCCCCTTTGTGACGAAATGCTGGAGGGGGATCTAAGTTTTTGTAAGGAAGTGCGACGAAGGGGGGGGGGTGTATAAATCGGCCACAATCTTGTGATGTCATTCATGGACTGACTTTTTTTTAGTTTTTTTATAATATCTTGTTTTTCATGTTGAAATTACAGTCGAAACTGCTTAAGTCGACGGCGTTGGGGTATGAAAAATGGCATTGAGATAACCGATGATCGAGTTAAAACGAAAACCAATATGGCGGCAAAATATTAACATGCAGTTTCTACACATATATTATTTCACAGCGAAATTTAATTTTCTAGTGAGAACTTACGTTTTTAATTTATTAAATGCATTAATATATGTTATATTTTAGCTATTATAGCACTAATTTTTAAGTTTTATTAAATTCTAAGGCTTTCTTCAGCCCTTAAACTACATAATCGGAATGGGATACATCCATTTTGTTTATGTAGTACTCTACTTGCCGAGTTGTCACAGTAAGTAAGACGACCAAATGGAAATTTCTCACTTACAAACAAACAAAATAAGAATAAAACATCTTATAAAAATATTTATTTATCTTCTGAGAACATTAAAATAGATGAAAAATACCTTTTAAAAAACATTTTCAGTCAGTAAATTTATTTTAGCATGGGTCGAGCCAGGTAAAAAACATCTGGCTAGGTAAACAAAATGGACATATCGTGACCAGATTGTGTATTATATAGAGCCGAAAAAATGCCTTAGAAATTAAAAAGACTTTCAAATTAGCGCTGTAATAGCTGAAATACAACATATAATAATGTATTATTATACAACGGCTTGCTTCCAGTAACATACTATTATTAATGCACTACAATTAACTATAATGCACTAAAACTTTTATTCAACTTTTATTTTAGACAAAAATGATCAAATAGATACAATATTACTAGACTTCTCAAAAGCATTTGACAAAGTTCACCACCTTAGTTTACTTAAAAAACTTAACTACTTTGGAATCTCAGGTTCCTTACATCACTGGATCCAAGACTTCCTTTTGGGCAGGGAGCAAACTGTAATAATTAATGGATCTAAATCTGCACCAATAAAGGTTAACTCAGGAGTTCCACATGGAACTGTGCTAGGTCCCTTACTCTTTTTAATTTATATAAATGATTTACCCAACAACATCTCAACAGGTACAAAAGTTAGGTTATTTGCTAATGATTGTATAATCTATAGAACAATTAAATCAGAACAAGATAGCACAATTTTACAAAAAGACTTAGATGAATTGATAAAATGGGAAACTAACTGGAGTATGTCTTTCCACCCAGAAAAGTGTCAACTGTTAAGAGTAACAAAGAAAAAGAAACAAATAAATTCAAAATATTTCATTCATGGAAAAGGGACTGACCCAAACTAAAGATGCAAAATACTTAGGAGTCTTAATAAATGAGAAACTATCATGGAATCCCCATGTCAATGAAGTTATTAAAAAATCAAACAAAACCTTAGGCTTTATAAAAAGAAACTTTAACAAATGTAATAGAGATATAAAACTAAAATGCTACCTCACTTTGGTGAGACCTGTACTAGAATATGCATCTTCTGTATGGGACCCATCCACCAAAGAAAACATTGATAAACTAGAACAAATTCAAAAAAGAGCTGCCAGATTCATTACTGGAGAATATTCAAAACTGACAAGAATAACACCATTAGTTAAATCATTAAACCTTGAAACACTAGAGGATAGAAGAACCAAGAGCAAAGTAGTAATCATACATAAAGCAATTAATTCTAATTTAGAAATACAACACAAAGATAACTTAATACAGCCCTCAGATAGACATAAGGATAAAAACACCTTTCTTATTCCGTATGCAAGAACAAACACATACAAGTTTTCCTTCTTCCCGTCCGGAATTCGGGCGTGGAATGGGTTGCCTGAAGAATCCAGGAAAACCAACACTTTATCAACATTTAAATCTCTAATAAAAATGCAGGACTAAACACAAACCATAGATAAGCGTAGGATGCAATAATCTTCTGTATAGAATGAGCGTCTGTAAACAGATAAGATAAGATAATTCCTGCTGTAAACTGTAAATGCATTCGTCATACTCATAAACGACAGTAAACTGAATGTGCAAACAAAATGTCAACGGCAATGACGTAACGTTCAGTGTCATACCTTGAATGTTAATATCCACTTGGCGTCGGTAGTCGATGCTAATGGCGATGAAGGACGCAATACTGCGGTAAATCTCAAGTTGACACCAAAAAGTTGCTGACATTGGGTGGATCGGCGGTTTGTTTATAAATATCAATTTATTAATAGCGTTCAAATGGCTTTTTATCGCGTTGGGTTGCCACCCTTCGCAGACACAATTTCATTACAATGGTTGCATTCAAATCATTTTGCCGTGTCGCTGTCAACTTGATTGGCCTGATTCCACACGACGTCTTACCCATCTTATTAACTTTGGGTGTATTATTAATATCAATTTTTGGGCTAGGCTAACACGTGTCAATGAACACAAGAAACACACGCGAATGCAAGGGCTGTGGGTTATAGCAGTGCTTCTCAAAGTGGGGATCCGCAGAAGTTATCATGAAAAGAGAGAAAAATATAATTATAATCCTCCAATTGCTACCAATAAAACTAACTATAGAATTTGTCATTTTTGACAATAAGCAAATAAATGAAAGAAACAAAAGGAAATAAAATAAAAGGAAATAAAATACATTTCGCTACCATGTAAGTACAGGGAAAATAGTGCACCGGTTCCTGGTGCAATGGAAAGAATTCCTGCCGGTCCACAATACAAAAATTTTTGAGAAGCACTGGGTTATAGGAGGGAAGAGATGAGAGGGGGGGGAGAGTAGAAAAACGGCATTAGATAGTATCAATCGGTGACCCACTGTCGGCTATTTCAAAGCAAAGTTGGTGTCAAAGCAAGGGTGCTTGTATGAACAAAAAACAAACACTGCATCTTTCATCTCTGTGCAGTCCATACTCAGCCGACGTTTTACCCATCTTATACTGTTAGTAAATATTTAATTAATTTAATTTAAATACTGACGACCTTGTACGCATTATTAAGATCAGTTTTTCTAGGTCAACACGTGTTAATGAACACAAGAAGTGCGGGGGTGTGGGTTATAGGAGTGAAGGGAGGAGAGGGGGTAGATAAACACATTAGCTAGTATCAATCGGCGTATTTCAAAGCAAAGTTAGTCAAAGCAAGGGTGTTTTTTTTTAATTAACAAACACAGCGTCTTTCATCTATAAGCAGTCCATCCTTTTTTTTGGCAGAGGACTTTTTTTTTCTTTATATGATTCTTTTAAAGAACCAATTTTTTACATTTTTTTGTGTTGTGCGATTTCTGTTTCACGTTGAGAGAAAAAAAGATATATCAAAATACCTTGTATTTGTTGGGACCGTATTTTATTTCCCGTTGACAGATATTCCTCCTTAGATGTACTTCACAGCATATATTCGAAACAAAAATTTTCATTTGATAAATTGTTTCGCAAGCCACAATGTAAACACAAAAAAGCCACATGGGAGCCGAAGTTTGGACTACAGTGACCAGACTACAGTTAATATAGACATTGAAGCCACATTTTCACGGGTACCCGGGCGGAATTTTAATAACCCGGGTAATCACACGGCAACGGGTACCCGGGTCCCGGGGACCCGTTGACAGGCCTAGTAGAAACTGCAGGATTACCGTCATAATCTTAGTCTAAGTTTATTACTAATAAATACCAAGGCATTTATTTGTATAAGGACCAAGGAAAACAATCAATATTCAAATAAATATATTTGTTAATAATTGACTACTATTACGCTAGGACTAGTGTTTACCTGTATTTACGACTATCGAACGACCGCTTATACTAATCTTTAAAAATGTTTAGGCTTATTTATTTAAGTTTTAAGTCTTCGGAATTTAAATAATTTATTCAGCTGCAAAAATAAGTGTAAAGAAATATTTTTTTGCAAAACAATTGCACCTAGAATATTGTTTGTTTTTAGTGAGATCAGAGTTTCAAAATACACTGTTGTAATGAATCTTTCAGAAATGTTTGACCTGAATCTAAAAATAGCCCAATGACCGAATGAGTTATGACATTTTCCGGTCTTAGAAATGACAGTCTATATGACTCATGACAAAGCGAACTCTTCTCTATAAAAACGTACACACATAAATTAGGAACTCCTTTTGAACTTTTGAACCTTCAACTTTGACACATTTTAATTAATTCTAACCAATAGTTAAATGGCTTTTGCACACGACCACTTCTTATGAATGAAACAATGAGAACAAAGCAGTAGTAATTAAGTTAAATGGCTTTTGCACACGACCACTTCTTATGAATGAAACAATGAGAACAAAGCAGTAGTAATTAGTCAAAATGAGGTTGAAGGATGAACGGTTGCCAATGACAACAAGTCTGCACACAGTACATTTTGTTATTCCATACGATCCCCTCAGCTTACAATGGACTTAGAGTGAGGGTGGGTAAACTGTCTGTTTTTTTTGCCGTTATTTGTTTGATGAAGCTATCGGCATGCTATAAAAATGTACATACATGTTTGCTAACAACAAAAGGGGTATATGTGCACCAACTAACAGCAGAAATTTACAAATATAAAATAAAAACCAACATCGATTATCGATACAAACTTTTATTATATTCTCCAACATTGCAAACACAAAATTCGTGAGTCATTTCACTCTGACACAGCTCTGAAAAGTATCTGAACCAAGTGGGCTGTGACGTCACCAGCACACCTCACAAGGCTGAGACTTTTTGCGTGGCCTTTTTGGTTATAAAGATAACAATAAAAACTTATGGTCCTTTATCAAATCTAAAAAAATGGAACCTACAGGAATAGCCACACTAAAAGGCTCAAATGATAAAACCTATAATGATAATGAGACTAAAGCTAATATCCTTAACACATACTTTGCATCATCATTCTCTGCCTCAGGCGACAAGGAAGTTTTAATAAATTTAAATAAAATGGAAGAAATAGACAACATAACTGTAGACGAGATAGGTATACATTCACTCCTAAAAAACTTAAAAATAAACAAAGCCACTGGCCCAGATGAATTGCCTGCAAGGTTATTAAAAGAACTAAGCAATGAACTGTCCCCAATCCTTGTAGTTCTTTTTCAAGCCTCTCTAAACCAGGGTAAAGTGCCCCAGGATTGGAAATTAGCTAAACGTAACTCCACTCTTTAAGAAAGGTGATAAATCAGACCCTGGTAATTACAGACCTGTATCACTTACTAGTATCACCTGTAAATTGCTAGAACACATAATATATAGTAAAATAATTAGCCACCTAGACAAATATAATGCCCTATGCCCACATCAACACGGCTTTAGAAAAAACAGATCATGTGAAACACAATTAATAGGTTTAATAGATGAATTATCAAAAGGCTTAGACAATAATGATCAAATAGACACAATATTACTTGACTTCTCAAAAGCATTTGACAAAGTTCACCACCTTAGTTTACTTAAAAAACTTAACTACTTTGGAATCTCAGGTCCCTTACATCACTGGATCCAAGACTTCCTTTTGGGCAGGGAGCAAACTGTAATAATTAATGGATCTAAATCTGCACCAATAAAGGTTAACTCAGGAGTTCCACAAGGAACTGTGCTAGGTCCCTTACTCTTTTTGATCTATATAAATGATTTACCCAACAACATCTCAATAGGTACAAAAGTTAGGTTATTTGCTGATGATTGTATAATCTATAGAACAATTAAATCAGAGCAAAGATAGCAAAATTTTACAAAAAGACTTAGATGAATTGATAAAATGGGAAACTAACTGGAGTATGTCTTTCCACCCAGAAAAGTGTCAACTGTTAAGAGTAACAAAGAAAAAGATACAAATAAATTCAAAATATTACATTCATGGAAAAGAACTGACCCAAACTAAAGATGCAAAATACTTAGGAGTCTTAATAAATGAGAAACTATCATGGAATCCCCATGTCAATGAAGTTATTAAAAAATCAAACAAAACCTTAGGCTTTATAAAAAGGAAACTTTAACAAATGTAATAGAGATATAAAACTAAAATGCTACCTCACTTTGGTGAGACCTGTACTAGAATATGCATCTTCTGTATGGGACCCATCCACCAAAGAAAACATTGATAAACTAGAACAAATTCAAAAAAGAGCTGCCAGATTCATTACTGGAGAATATTCAAAACTGACAAGAGTAACACCATTAGTTAAATCATTAAACCTTGAAACACTAGAGGATAGAAGAACCAAGAGCAAAGTAGTAATCATACATAAAGCAATTAATTCTAATTTAGAAATACAACACAAAGATAACTTAATACAACCCTCAGATAGACATAAGGATAAAAACACCTTTCTTATTCCGTATGCAAGAACAAACACATACAAATTTTCATTCTTCCCGTCCGGAATTCGGGCGTGGAATGGGTTGCCTGAAGAATCCAGGAAAACCAACACTTTATCAACGTTTTAAATCTCTAATAAAAATGCAGGACTAGACACAAACCATAGATAAGCGTAGGACGCAATAATCTTCTGTATAGAAGGAGCGTCTGTAAACAGATAAGATAAGATAACTAAGAAGAACAAAAGCTGGTGATTGGCATAGTACCAGAAGCAACACAGGCCTGAACGCAAGCGGGCTGTGGCGTCACCAGCACACCATGCAAGGCTGAAATTTGACGCGTGGCCTTGTTGGTTATAAAATAACTAAGAATTTCAAAAGCTGGTGATTGGTCATTGGGATCAAGATAACCAACATTAAGTGGCAAATTTGACCCTTTTTTGTGCTCGTGTTATGAGGTTTCGGCGACTTAAAAAAATCTAATTAAACAACGAGAAAATGCTAAGACAAAGAGAGAATTTGGCCAATAAAAAAACATCGACATAATGGGGTGGGCGAGTTAACCGAGCTCGAGTTAAGTGGGTTCGACTGTATTGAATATATACAATAGAACATTCAAATTTTATTGTCTTGAACACTACATAGCATAACGGCTGAGGCACCTATGGGTGTAAGAGAATCTTCAACTTATTTTAAGAAATGGAAATATAAATCTGACGGATATATTTTAGTAATGTGTAAAAGTTTGGTCTGAATCAAATATTAATTACTTCCAAATAATTAAAAGTTCAGAATTTCGTTTTCATTAAATTATTATATATATAAACACCCTCAATTATCGCTGATGCCGTAACGCTAAGGGACATCACTCTGCTTTTTTTAAAATTGAAAATATTGACTTAAAATCATAATCATTTTGGTTTCCAGATTAACATTAACATTGACGTCATTGTTTTAGCTCATATTTTAAAAATTATGCAATACTTTGTGTAGATTTCAGAAATTTAATATTTTGTATTTAGTTAGTTGGGCTTTTGAAAAAAGCTGGCGCCGTAGGTGCCCTAAAAAAAATTGAGCGCCGTAGGTGCCCTAAAAAAAGTGAGCGCTGTAGGTGCCACGGCGCCGTAGCACAATCTAGTAAAACATTATTACATATCAATCTTGACTCAGTCGGTCTTGAATGCCGTTTGCAGCCAGAGCTGTTTACGTTACTTGGTTTAGTATTATGCAAATTAAATTGTGCGTACGTACACATTCAGTCGAGGACCCCCCCGTACGCATCCGTACACAAAATGCCGTTAATTGAAGACCCCCCCCCCTCATTTGTCTTCTTCCCTTCTAATTTCTGCCGCTTCCTTTCTTCTCGTTCGTCTTCTGCCTTTCTTATGCTTATTTGTTCGGCTTCCAATTTTTGCTATTGCTCTAATACAAATTTATCTAATTCCTATCCCTCTAACTTTAGGTGTTGTTCTCACATTGCCCTCAGGTCCACCATTATTTTATCTGTCTCTTTTATTTTACTTCTAGTTTCCATATTTTTTTAATTCTATTTTATTTATTTGTTTTATTATATACAAATTTAAAAAAAATAATTAATATTTATTCTCTTGAATTTTGTTTTTTACTGCAAGCAGAAAAGATTATTATTCCAACAACACTTTATAATTTTTTTTTACAATATCTAATATAACTACTTATGTAACTTGCCTGATCTAATAAATATCACCATCCAAGTGTCCATAACATTACAAAATCCACACTTACAATGTCACTGTTCTCAAGACTTGTTATTAACAAACACTGCTAATTAACCACAATGTCTGATCTTCGTTGTCTGGTCAGCAACCCATTAAGTACGTTCACACTCCTACACAATGAATTGTTCTCTGCATGGTACCATGATCTGGTTGTCGGTGTTGATCTTTTAGCAGTACCAGATCTGAATGTGAGTAAACAGTTCAACGACTCGCTGGATAATGGATAGTGTAGTTGATGGACAAGAATGGGCCCCGACAGCACAAGCCTACGTTGTGATGATCAACAGGAACAGCAACTCGACAGCACACTGGATGTGAATAGCACAGGCCTATGTTGTGATGATCAACAGGAACAGGCCCCGACAGCACACGGGATGTCAATAGCACAGGCCTACGTTGTGATGATCACCAGGAACAGCAATTCGACAGCACACTGGATGTGAATAGCACAGGCCTACGTTGTAATGATCACCAGGAACAGCAACTCGACAGCACACTGGATGTGAATAGCACAGGCTTAGGTTGTGATGATCAATGGGAACAGCAACTCGACAGCACACTGGATGTGAATAGCACAGGCCTACGTTGTGATGATCAACAGGAACTTGCTCCATCAGCACGCTGGTCACTGAGCAAGGTAGAGCGAATTATGACACCAGTATTATTTGAAATAAGAGACCATCATATACATCTCAGTCACTAAATCTTGTTGTCTCTTAATACCCTGACTTGCCTTTGAATCGCTTCCCTCTGTTCTGGATGTCTGATGTTGACTGGGAACTTGAGTTGCTTTCTGCCTGGTCAACAAATCCAGGACGAGCCCCCAATGTTAAGTACTAGGTAATTGTATGACTCAAAAGGCTAAACTCAACAAGTCAAAACACCATCAGAATAATCTCTATTTTAATTTAACAAATAATTCCTTCTACACACAATAACAAAGCTCTCCTTGCTATCGATTACAAAACCTTTACTCTAGCATATTTCTCCTATTGACGTCATATTCCCCTACACTACAAGAATGTGTCAATATAATGCGCATCGCGCAACAGTCTGACATTAGTGGGAAAACCCCATTAACTATAATATTTCCCTTACATATACACTTCTCTCTGAGTCAGATTATACACTTCTCTCTGAGTCAGATTATACACTTCTCTCTGAGTCAGATTATACACTTCTCTCTGAGTCAGATTATACACTTCTCTCTGAGTCAGATTATAAACTTCCCTGTTAGTCAGATTATACACTTCTCTCTGAGTCAGATTATACACTTCTCTCTGAGTCAGATTATACACTTCTCTCTGAGTCAGATTATACACTTCTCTCTGAGTCAGATTATACACTTCTCTCTGAGTCAGATTATAAACTTCCCTCTTAGTCAGATCATACACTTCTCTCTGAGTCAGATTATACACTGCTCTCGGAGTCAGATTATAAACTTCCCTCTTAGTCATTAAACACTTTTAAGCTTCAGGTTATTTCATTTATTAAAATTTAAGACTAACCCATTCCCAATCAAGAATCAGTTGGACTGTAAGACCATTGATCGTGAAGGTTTCTGATGTTTCACAAAATTCTAAGTTCTTGTTTTCTTCAATAAAAACAAAGACAGCTAATCCTTTTCTTTGCTCAAATTTCAAGGCTTAAGTCTAGTGCCAAAAATTTAACATCAGGAGCAACTGGTTCATTCAAATTTTGCAAAAAAGTTGTATCAATTATCTAAAAAACCTGGGACCAAATAACCTTCCAATGTTTTAATTTATTTTTTAATTAATAAATTTATCTATTTACTGAAATAAATCTATGTTCTCTGTTTTAGAGAGATCAAGCTGAGACGGTTTAGCAATTTAAATTTATGGGACCTAAGACAATCAATTTGCTTTTTAAAATGGTGCACAAAATTAGTTACTTAAGGGTAGGCCTGTCAACGGGTCCCCGGGACCCAGGTACCCGTTGCCTTTAGATTACCCGGGTAGTAAAATTCCGCCCGGGTACCCGTGAAAATGTGGCTTCAATGGCTATACTAACCAAACTTTGGCTCCCATGCGGCTTTTTTGTGTTTAATTTACGGCTTGTGAAACAATTTATCAAATGAAAATTTTTATTTCAAATATATGCTAGGAAATACATCTAAGGAGAGCTATCTGTCAACGGGAAATACAATACGGTCACGACAAACCACAATGTATTTTGATACATCATGTTTCTCTAAAAATGAAACAGAAATCGCAAACACAAGAAGGTTTTGGTTCTTTGAATGAATCTTACAAGGAAAACAAAACTCATCTGCCGAAAATAAGGATGGACTGTATAGAAATGAAAGAGGCCGTGTTTGTTGTTAATAAAAACACCCCTGTTTTGACACTAACTTTGATCTTTGAAATTTGCCGACATTGGATTTCCAATTATCGTTGTTGTTTATCTACCCCCCTCATCCTCCCTCCATTTGATTGTGTTTCGTGTGTTCATTACAGCGTGTGCCTTGCCCAAAAACTGTTTTTAATAATACACCAAAATTTGTACGTTTTTAAAGTCAATAAATTAGTTACTAACAGTGTAAGATGGATAAGGGCCCGTCCATAAATGATGTTACACACCTAGGGGAGGAGGGGGTCTCAGATTTGTGACGAGGGGGAGGGATGTGTTTAAGAATAAATGTGACGTCACATCAAAACGCGCGCAACTTTAAATAAAATTCCCCCTGAAATATTTGATTGCTTACAATTTATTTAATGATGTTTTACATGGATTTAAGCGTGTAGCGTTTTTTAGAGTTCAACTTCACATTAAATAAAAAATTAAATGACAATAAAGTTGACATATGCTAAATTTCAAAAAGGAAGTACGGCTTTTATGGGGTAGGCCGTAAAGCTTTGTGACGTCATATTGGAGGGGGCTCTAAGTTTTTGTGACAACCTGTGACGTGGGGGGGGGGTGTAAAAATCAGCCAAAATCGCTTGACGTCATTTATGTAAGGCCCTTAAAATTAAAAGGCCGGCCGTGTAGCTACTGTGTGAAATGAGGTGCATGGAAGGTGGCTAGGTAGCATTATATAGCGGTCATGACGGGGAAAATAATGCGATGTTTCGATCGGGTAATCCGGGTACCCGTTCGAAATTTGGACGGGTACCCGGGCAGCATTTTTCAACAATATTGACAGCCCTACTTAAGGGTAAAGAAAAAAAGTCACCTACATACTTTGAACTCAATCTTTTTTAATTGCATTTATGCAGTTTAATTATGAAAAGGTTTTAGACACAAGTCATGACACATAGAAATTTTCTGAAATCAACCATATCTAAACTAACTAGAGCTATAATAAAAAAATTATATGCTATTTTCACTATTTTCAGAATCAACATCCCTAACATTTCAGGGATCAAACTGAATAAACACTCATACTTCCCCATTAATTTGACTGGCTTCAGCCATTCATCTTAAAGGCATTTTAAAAAAATTGTAATAGTGCAGCATTCATTAGTTAGCTGTTTTCAAAATGAGAAATCAATTTATCAAAGTGATGACAAAAGCTATACATTTTCTCATTAATATCGAGTCAAGCAAGGTTTTGAATTTTAAAATACTTAAGCACAAAAATTGGTAAGATTATAACTGTTGTGTTTTGATGGCCATCGCTTGTATTGTCAATGAACATAATATTTGCAACTAAATAATAAAAATAATGTCACAGTTTTAAAACATATGAAATTCTTTTCAGAGGAAAATTGTGCTTCTGGCCAAAGATTTGTAATAAAAGCTGTTGTTACTCAATCAACCCATAATTAAGTGAATTAAGAACAGCTTGATTTAGTTACAATCATGTTATTTTTAGTCCCCAAAAAATTAAAATGTCAATTTTTAAGCTCATTCTATATGCATAAAGTTTGTTTTATAAACTATTTATTGTCATTCATGATGATAGTACAGCTGTTGCCAGTTAACTTTTTATAGAATAACTCATGCACATTTTCAGCTTGAAACAGTTGATATTCAGAAATAAAATCATCTAAAATTCAACCTTTTTGTATTAGGGTGTTTTAGTCTTCTGATATTAATTTTTTGGTTGAGTTGAAATTTACAACTATCAGCAGACAAGTTGTCTGGATAAACTTTGGATCACAGCTTGATCCACTGCATCTGGAAAAAAAGAACTAGATTTGTTTTGACTTGCCAGGGTAATGAAGGATTTTTAATATTAGTCAGTTTTATTTCTCAAGCTTAAAATCTTCAGCAACCAAAGAAGAAGTTAGAACACAACTTTTATTTTTATGAAAGTTAATTAACTTAAACAGTCAATAATTTCTGTGCCTTAAAAATGTTCACTGTAAAACATAGCTGTATTTATAAAAAGTAACTAGGCTACGATGCCCTATGAGGTTATATGGTTACATAGGATGATTAAACTTAGTCATAAAGACAAAGGGAGACAGCCTGGGGCAGGAAGTCTTAAACCAAATGTAACCCTAGATCTAAAGGTTTGAGTACCCCTGTTTTAAACTCTAATAAAGTCAAATGTTCACTAGCATAGCAAGGCAGTGTAATTGGCTCTTTTATTTTAGAAAAAAATTATTTAAATTATGTGTGCACTGCTTATGTTCTTGTGTTGATATTTAGAAACTGTTTTAAACTTTGCAGATAGAGAGTTTTTTGTCAACTGATCAATATCCAAAGCCCACTGGTGTTGGTTTCACTCTAATGCTTGAAAGTATTGCATTTGTGGTAGCTGAAGATATACAGGTATTTGTTGCTGCAAATTTATTTAACACAAGACTCAAGTCAATTACCATTTTAATAAAAAGGATTCTTTTAAAGTTTCTGATAATTTTTAATGATGGTCATTGAGGTCTGATATATTAATGAATATTTATAGATCTATGACTATCATAGAAATTAGAATCATTTTCTTGTATAGCATGTTTCAGTAGAGTCAATTTCCATTATACTGTCAGATACTGAAACTTTAAAACAAATTTAAAAAAAAAGATGTATTACCGTATATACTCGTTCTAAAGCCAACATTTGTTGGACAAAATCTAGGGGGAAAAGTTGGGGGGGTCGGCTTATGAGTCGGTCATAGGTAATTTCTGCATCTACTTTGAATATTGGTGTTGTTATTGTAGATCATCAAGGCCCTTTTCTACATCTACTTCTACAAGATTCGACTGCTCTACCCTATGGCGGATTAAGGGGGGGGGGCTGAACGGGCTAAAGCCAGGGGCCCCCGATGATTTAGGGGCCCCCAAACTTAGCGTATTTTATAATAAATGTGGACAAATGTATACATGAATTGCTGAAAATATGATAAATTAATAAAATCTAATTTATTAAAATGATCTCTTTTCCGACACGATAGTCTTAGCAGTCAAAAACCTAATTTGATAGGCTAAATAACAGAAATTATTAAAGAATATTATATATATATATTTTAAATTGTTAACCCTAGTCGAGCTCTCGTGGCCGAATGAGAAGTATTAAGGCTTGTGGTGCAAGCGGTGGCGGGATCGATCCCCGGGTGGGGTGTGAATTTTTTTTTCATTTGTTCTATAATTTTATAATTTGTCTTTTACACTCAATTTTAGGATACCGGCAAAAAGTTATTTTTTCTTGTTCGGTTTTTTTCATGAATAATAATTTTGGATGAATATTTACAAGTTACAGTCTTATATTAGCTGCTAGTGCTAGCAATTATTTTATCTAAAGGTACACTGGCTGGATAGGGCCCCAGTTTGAATTGCAGCCAGGGGCCCCGTGCAGTCTTAATCCGCCCTTGGCTCTACCACTACCAGAAGCTATAATATATTATTAAACACCTGCACTTACCTTATTGAATCATTTTATTTATTTTTGTGAATGTTTTAATATATTGTTTTTCAAATTTCGTTTTCCACAAAGAATATTAATGTACGCGCTTTCACCACTGTTTACAAAGATTTTTTTTAAAAATAGCGATAACTCTTGCCTAACAAAGAGCACAAAGACAAAGATAGGTAGTACAAAGTAAAAAATCATAATGCCCGATTTAGGTTGTAGTTTTAAAAAAAATGTGTACCATTTTGTTTAAGCTGTCCTATTATTTTTGGGGGTCGGCTTGCGAGCGGGTTACACACTTTTAATACTTTTCTCTTCCAAAAGAGGGCGGTCGGCTTATGAACGAACAGGCTTTAGAACGAGTATATGCGGTAATTTTTTATACAGGCTTTATTTTTAAATCAAAAAGAAGATTAGGTGAAATTTTGTCAAATTATATTTGTATGTTTCAAATTTTGTTGTTTATTGCTGGTTAACTATTTATGAATAATCTTAGCCCAATAGAAATAAAAGCAGTAGTTCCGTTGATTCTATGAAAGTTAAAAACTTTTAATAAATGAGATCAATTGTTTTTAATTATATTTTAATTTTGTTAATCAAAAACTGATTAGTTTTTATGTATTGGCTGGGAGTGGAAGCTACAAAATGTTCAGGGGGAATAAATATTGGGATGGTAGGTGGGTACAAAATTTAAAATATTATATTTTATTATAATATATAATATTATTATATTAAAATATTAAAGATATTTTTAAATATCTTCTTAACAAAATCAACAGTTCAGTCCTTTTTTAGAATTATATAATTTATATTCATTTTTGTTTTATTACATTCCTTTTTGTCAGTTTAAGAACAGGTAAACATTTACACCTAGCCTGACCAAAGAAATGGAAAAAGTATTTAAGTGTTAGCCCACCAGATATTGTTATTACTGGGGTTGAATTTTTAAACAATGAATAATATCATGTTTTGTATTTTATTTTTTAAAAAAGAAATGTATATTTTGTACATAAATTATTTGTTTGTTTGTAAAACAATAGGTGAACCTGTCAATGGAAGTTGCTATTGTTATAAAAGATGGGAAACCAGTGACTGAAGAACTTGCTCTTGCTAAAAGACTTTGGGATGCTGGTTTTAAAACAACTATTGTAAGTAAGGTAATTGTTCGATTGGAGTAATCCATTAAGGGGCCATCCATATATTACGTACACAAAAATTTTGTAGTTTTGTACCCCCCCTCCCCCTGTTGCACTCCGTACATTTTTGTGACCCCCCCCCATCCGTACATACCAATTCGCTCACCCCCCCCCTTCCCTTTGAAAAAAAATTTTTTAAGCCAAAAGATATTGGTTTTACTATTTGAAGCCGTCCATAAATGACGTCACACGCCTAAAAAGGGGGGCGGGGAAGGAGGTCACGCATTTGTGACGGGGAGGGGGGTGTTTTAGAAATGTGACGTCACATCAAAATGCACATTATAATATTTGATTGCTTGCAATTTATTTAATGACGTTTTCAATGGATTCACATGTGTTACGATATTAGAGTATTTAGAGTGCAGCCTTACACTAAATACATACTTAAACTTAAATGACAATAAAGTGATTTGCAACTTGCTAATTTTCAATTCGAAAATACGGCTTGGGGGGGGGTCAAAGCTCTGGGTTCGTCCTTTAATGACGTCACACGATTATAGCCGATTTTCATCCCTCCCTCGACATGTGTCGTCACAAAAAGTTAGTAGCCCCCCCCCCTTTTTTTTTCCAATATGTCGTCACAAAAATTTCCCCTTCCCCCCAAAAAGACATTTTTAAATTAAAAATTTAGCATGTTTAAAATCACTTTTTGTAATTTAAGTATTTATTTCGTGTAGACCTGCATTCTAATATCGTAATACGCATGAAGTCATGTAAAACGACATGTAACAAATCAATTAATGAAGTGGAACTTTTATTTAATGTTGCTAGTTTTGATGTGATGTAAAATTTCTCAAACATCCCCCTCCCCCACGTCACACATTGTCACAATTATGTAGACCCCCTCCCCCTAGGTGCGTGGACGGCCCCTTTTTGACGTAATACTGGAGGGTGGGTCTAAGGTTTTGTCTTGAAGTGTGACGAAGGGGAGGGGTACGAAACGGCTAAAATCGCCTGATGTCATTCATGGACTGCCCTTTTATAGTTTTTTGTAACACCATGTTTTTCATGTTGAAATTATTAAAGAAATACAATAAAACATTCAAATTTTATTGTCTTGAACACTACAAAACAAAACTGGGAAAAAGAAAAATAAAAAATTGTGAAATTGCCGTCCCGTTGTGTGTTTATAATGGTAAAGCACCGGTGGGCGAAAAAGAAAATTCATCTAATTCCAAGAAATGGAATTATAAATCCCAAGGATATATTTTAGTAATGTGTCAATGTTTGGTCTGAATCAAATGTTAATTACTTCCAAGTAATTAAAAGTTCAAAATTTCGTTTGCATTAAATTATAAAACATTATTGCATATCAGTCTTGACTCAGTCGGTCTCTAATGCCGTTTGCAGCCAGATCGGTTTATGTTACTAGGCTTAGTATTATGCAAATTAAATTTGTTGTGCATACGTACACATTCAGTCAAAGATCCCCCTTCGCCCGTATGCATCCATACGCAAAATGCTGTAAATTTAAGACCCCCCTCCCCCTCCTTGCGTACGTAATATATGGATGGCCCCTAATGGATGTGCGTCCTTTGGATATTAAGTTATTGCAAGGCCTTTTGACGTGACATACCTAAGATGGTTGTAACCTTGCATTCAGTCTAATGAACACTTTAAAAAGTAAAATATATAAATTGGCCGAAAGAAACTCATTTTTATGAGGATTAGATGCTAGAATGATGGGCATCAGATAAAACTTGACCTTGTGTATAAAAAATTTATCTAGTTGAAAGACAGGGGCTATAGTACATCATAATGATAATGAGACCAAAGCCAACATCCTCAACACTTATTTTTCATAACCTTTTTCAACCTCAGGTGACAAGGAAATTTTAATAAAGTAGTAGAAATAGGTAACATAACTGTAGACAAAAGAGGTATAAATAAACTCCTAATAAGCTTAAAAACAAAGTTACTGGTTCAGATGAATTGTTGGCAAGGCTACTAATAGAACTAAACAATGAACTGTCCCAATCCTTGAAGTACTTTTTCAAGCCTCTCTCAACAACGGTAAAGTGCCCCAGGATTGAAAACTATCTAATGTGACTCCCCTTTTTAAAAAAGGAGATAAAACAGACACTGGTAACTATAGACATGTTTCACTTACTAGTATCACCTGTAAATTACTAGAACAACATAGTTAATCAACATTTAAAAAAATATTACAAATGCTCCTTCTATTGCAGAAGATTTTTGCGTTTTAACATTCTGATAAGAACACAGATCATGCCAGTCTATTGGCAAGTGACGCAGTGTTTACAGATCACGGCTATGAGGGGATTGTGTGGCACAATGCTCAGCCGCCTTTGATTCCCTAACTAGTGTCAGGTATCCATTCCGAGCTGGGTGGACTCAGAGACACTCTTAGCCCCGGGAACAAAGCCCTGCCTTCATGGATATTTGAACCCATGACTCTCGTTACACCAACCAGCAGGTATGCCCTCAACCACCTAGGCAAATATAATGTCCTGTGTCCACATCAACAGTTTTAGGAAAAACAGATCATGTGAAACACAATTAATTGGTTTAATAGATGATCTATCAAAAGGCTTAGACAATAATAATCAGCTAGATGCAATATAACTAGACTTCTCAAAAGCATTTGATAGAGTTCACCACTCTAGTTTATTAAAAAAAACTCAAATACTTTGAAATGAATCTCTGGTCCCATATGCTTTAGAATCTCTGGTCCCTTACATCATTGGATCCAAGATCCAATGTATCTAAATCAGCACCGATAAAGGTTAACTCAGGAGTTCCACAAGGAACTGCCCTAGGTCCCCTACTCTTCCTAGTTTACATAAAAGACTTTACAAACAACATCTCAACAGGAACAAAAATTAGATTATTTGCTGAATATTGTATAATCTATAGAACAATTAAATCAGGACAAGATAGCAAAATCTTAGAAAAAGACCTAGATGAATTAATAAAATGTGGAACTAATTGGAAAAATGTCTTTCAAAGCAGAAAAGTGTCAACTGTTAATCATAACAAAGAAAAATAAAAAAATAAATGCAAACCATTTCATTCATTGAAAACAACTACATGTAATCCAAAATAAAGGTGCAAAATATGAAACTAGAACTAATTTTTTTTAAAAGCTGAAAGTTGCAAGATTCATTACTGGATAATATTAAAAATTGAAAAGAGTAACACCAGTAGTTAAATCATCATACCAAGCAGTGGCGCCTCTAGGGGGGGCGGGCCGCCCCGGGTGACACCCTCAGGGGGGTGACACCAAAATGTAAAATTCTGTATGTTCCCGTTACTTGGCACTGGAAAACTCGGAGGCGTTCTATAGGTTAAGTCGTGAGGGGGTGACACCATGAGCTACCGCCCCGGGTAACACCAACCCAAGTGACGCCTCTGATACCAAGAAACACTGGAGGACAGAAGAACAAAGAGCAAAGTAGAAATAATACATAAGGCAATTAATAATTTAATTCTAACTTGAAACACAACACAAAGATAATCTTATACAACCCTCTGATAGACAAAAGGATAAAAACTCTTTTCTTATTCCATATTAAAGAACAAACACATACAAATTCTCATTCTTCCCGTCCGGAATTCGGGCATGGAATGGGTTGCCTAATCAAACCAGGAAAACCAACACTTTATCACATTTAAGAGCTAATAAAAATAAAATTCAAGACTAGACATAAACCATGGATAAGTGTGGCAGGCAATAATCTTCTGTATAGAAGGAGCATTGGTAATAGAATCAGATAAGATAAAATACTAACCGCACATATTGAAAAATTATTTTCTTTTTTCATAGGAAACCTTAGACCATTGCATCATTTTCTTAGGTGCTTTCTTAAGAGACAAGTATTACACTAAATAATATTATAACCAGCTATCTGCTGCTTATTTTCACTATTTATTAAATTGAGGATGGATTTTTTTTAAAGCTGATGGCAAAATTTAAAAACAAACTGAATAAGGTATCCTGCTATTTAATTAATAACATTGAAACAAAGGATATCAATGGAGGAAATGATGATGATGACGTAAGTGATCTCACTTGAAATGCAGGTTATAATAAAGTAAAACTATTTAGTATTAATACTTGGTTGCTCATGTGTATAGAGTAAAATCAAGTTGGTGATTGTTTGCACTGAGAGTTCAATATTCAAATTGATTTGCTTTCAGGTGGAAAAGGGTTTGCTAAGTATTTTTTGAATGCATGAAGGAAAAAATATTTATATCTTTGCTGCTAAAAGATCCAGATGTTGTTGAGGTAATTGTATTTTCCAATGGCCAATTTATATTTAAATTTTTTTCAAGTTTTAGGAGTTTTGTTCATTTTTATTTCATTTATAATAATTAATTATTGTTGGAAAAATTAGAATTTTTAAAATAAAAAAAAATCCTTTAACCCTGTCCAATTCAATGGGGCAAAATATTTCAGAATACTCAATAGTTTCATCAGCAGATGTTGCTAAATTTCACTAGCAGTAAGTTCAGTAAGCTTTGAGTTTCACAATACTAACACATGCAGACATTTACCAAGACTACTCTCCAGCCTTCATACTCGATGCACTCCTTTACTTTACACATTGGTTTAAAAATGACCACCTGCCAAACATCAACCATCATCTTTCTCCCCCCCTTTGCAACCTTAGTAGACAGACCAGGGGGTCTCAAACTCACAGAAGGGTGACCCTCAAACAATATTTTATGGCCTGTTTTATGTCAATGTGACCCACGCTTTTGTAACTTGTTACTTGACAGCAAAGTTTCATGTCAATGTGACCCACGCTTTTGTGACTTGTTACTTGACAGCAAAGTTTCATGTCAATGTGACCCACGCTTTTGTGACTTGTTACTTGACAGCAAAGTTTCATGTCAATGTGACCCACGCTTTTGTGACTTGTTACTTGACAGCAAAGTTTCATGTCAATGTGACCCACGCTTTTGTGACTTGTTACTTGACAGCAAAGTTTCATGTCAATGTGACCCACGCTTTTGTGACTTGTTACTTGACAGCAAAGTTTCATGTCAATGTGACCCACAATTTTGTCTCATTATTTTATCCTTACCCATATTACATCATATTTTAAATTATTAAGCAACAAATATTACATACTTTACAAATGACATAATCTGAAAATCACCATTCAGATTTTGGAGTATCATTTGTGTCGTTGTTTAATCACCCCACCAGCAAAGTAATGGCAAAGGTTAACTGAGACTGAGAGGATGAATCCTGTCCCACAATCTGCTGATTATGTTTTGTGTGTCACTAGTTTCTGGAAAAGATGGGTCAGTTTAGCAACATGAGGCACAATGGCACACTACATTCTTGATCTCTTAGATTAGATTTGGTATCAAATGTGTGAACAAGGTTGTTAACTGGAGAAGAATATTGTGGTAATAGCAACTGACTGAGTGCTATCAGTGATGGTGGGAGAACTGGAGTCATGGTGCTCACTGAAAGGAAGGATGTGGAAAGGGACATACATTACATAATTATCAATCAGCAGACGCTTTGCTGCAAATGTCAGAAGTTTGACAACGGCTTGAAGTACAGATACACAGTTCTGTGCTTTCAGAGGAAATAAAGTCAGCACATTACGATGTCAACTTCTTCACTGAGGTATGTTTGCTAAGCATGGTTACATCATGAGGAATTTTTGCCTTGAAAGCAATGATGTAAATAAGGTTGCGACGAGTGCAAAGAAAGCCGTCTTTAATGAAATGTGTCTTTAGGGAGGACAATGTAGCTGACAAAGAGGGAAGTCTTGCGGCAGCCATTTCCATATCGTTGTGTCCTCAAATAGGAGCAGATAAGCAGCCGTGTACCAGGAAATCGCCCTCGTGTACAAAATAATAGGTGGAGCCCAGAAATATTAAGGATCAGGGTCTGCTACAGAAATGGTGTTGTTTTTCTTTTTCTTTTTTTACATCTGTGGGGTGATAGCCTCTAAACCAGCTGCTGAGACTTCAGAAGGTACAAAACATTGCAGTGTCATTGTTTTGTGGATGAGAAAATCTTACACTATCACACCAACTCTTACAGACCTCAACTAGCTTCCTGTTGTTGAATGAATAAATAGCAAAATTCTGTCACTGACGTTACCCTGAAGGTGCGAGGTCCTGCCCTAGATGGATCTGCACCAGATCATTCGAAAGAGGTCATTTCGAAACACATATCTTCAAAGAGCTGCAGTGCTCCTCATACTCATTGTCCCTTCTAAAGGTTCCCAGTGTGAATGGACACATATAAAAGAGTGTATTCTTTTGTAGCCATTGTGTCTACATTAAATAATAGTCTTCCCAAGACCTTGAGATAATGTAATGACCACTCAGGAACATGTAAGAAACATCTTAAGATTTTTTGCTTCAAAACGAATTTTGAACATCAGAGCCCATTAAGCATGTGAGATGAACATGGACAAAAGTACTAAAGAAATTATCATCATCCATTCTAAACTAAACGCCATCTACACATGAACTGTGTATCCATCTACACATGAACTGTGTATCCATCTACACATGATCTTTGCATCTACACCATGAACTGTGTATCCATCTACACATGAACTGTGTATCCATCTACACATGAACTGTGTATCCATCTACACATGAACTGTGTATCCATCTACACATGATCTTTGCATATCTATACCATGACTGTGTATCCATCTACACATGAGCCTTGTGTCCATCTACACATGAACTGTGCATCCATCTACATATAACTGTGTATCCATCTATGCCATGAACTGTGTATTCATCTACACATAACTGTGTATCCATCTATGCTATGAACTGTGTATCAATCTACATATAACTGTGTATCAATCAACAAAACTGTGTATCCATCTACACGCGAACTGTGTATCCATCTACATTAGAACTATGTATCCATCTACACATGATCTTTGCATCTTTACCATGAACTGTGTATCCATCTACACGTGAACTTTGTATGCATATACACATGGACTGTGTATCCGTCTACACCATGAACTGTGTATCCGTGTACACCATGAACTGTGTATCCATCTACACATGAACTGTGTATCCATCTACACATGATCTTTGCATCTACACCATGAACTGTGTATCCATCTACACAAGAACTGTGTTTCCATCTACACATGATCTTTGCATCTAGACCATGAACTGTGTATCCATCTACACGTGAACTTTGTATCCATATAGACATGGACTGTGTATCCATCTACACATGACCTTTACATCTATACCATGAACTGTGTATCCATGTACACATGATCTTTGCATATACACATGAACTGTGTATCCATCTACACCATGAACTGTGTATCCATCTACACATGAGCTGTGTATCCGTCTGCACGTGAACTGTGTATCTATCTACACATGAACTGTGTATCCATCTACACGTGAGTTTTGTATCCATATAGACATGGACTGTGTATCCATCTACACATGAACTTTACATCTATACCATGAACTGTGTATCCATGTACACATGATCTTTGCATATACATATGAACTGTGTATCCATCTACACCATGAACTGTGTATCCATCTACACATGAACTTTACATCTATATCATGAACTGTGTATCCATGTACACATGATCTTTGCATATACACATGAACTGTGTATCCATCTACACCATGAACTGTGTATCCATCTACACATGAACTGTGTATCCATCTACACCATGAACTGTGTATCCATCTACACATGAACTGTGTATCCATCTACACGTAATCTTTACATATACACCATGAAGTGTGTATCCATCTACACATGAACTGTGTATACACTACACCATGAACTGTGTATCCATCTACACATGAACTGTGTATCCATCTACACGTAATCTTTACATATACACCATGAAGTGTGTATCCATCTACACATGAACTGTGTATACACTACACCATGAACTGTGTATCCATCTACACATGATTTGTGTATCCATCTACACATGAACTTTGTATCCATCTACACAGGATCTTTGCATCTACACCATGAACTGTGTATCCATCTACACATGAACTGCGTATCCATCTACACGTGAACTGTGTATCCATCTACACATGAACTGTGTATCGATCTACACATGAGCTGTGTATCCATCTACACATAAGCTGTGTATCCATCTACACATGAACTGTGTATCCATCTACACATGAACTGTGTATCCATCTACACATGAACTGTGTATCCATCTACACGTGAACTGTGTATCAATCTACACATGAACTGTGTATCCATCTACACATGAGCTGTGTATCCATCTTCACATAAGCTGTGTATCCATCTACACATGAACTGTGTATCCATCTACACACGAACTGTGTATTCATCTACGCATGAACTGTGTATACATCTACACGTGAACTGTGTATCCATCTACACATGAGCTGTGTATCCATCTACAGATGATCTGTGTATCCATCTACACATGATCTGTGTATCCATCTACACATGATCTGTGTATCCATCTACACATGATATGTGTATCCGTCTGCACGTGAACTGTGTATCTATCTACACATGAACTGTGTGTCCATCTACACATGAACTGTGTATTTATCTAAACATGATCTGTATAACCATCTACACATAAACAGTGTATCCATCTACACATAAACTGTGTATCCATCTACACATCATCTTTGCATCTACACCATGAACTCTGTATCCATCTACACATGAACTGTGCATCCATCTAGACATGAACTGTGTATCTATCTACACAAGAACTATGTATCCATCTACATAAGAACTGTGTTTCCATCTACATATGATCTTTGCATCTTTACCATGAACTGTGTATCCATCTACACGTGAACTTTGTATGCATATACACATGGACTGTGTATCCGTCTACACCATGAACTGTGTATCCGTGTACACCATGAACTGTGTATCCATCTACACATGAACTGTGTATCCATCTACACATGATCTTTGCATCTACACCATGAACTGTGTATCCATCTACACAAGAACTGTGTTTCCATCTACACATGATCTTTGCATCTAGACCATGAACTGTGTATCCATCTACACGTGAACTTTGTATCCATATAGACATGGACTGTGTATCCATCTACACATGACCTTTACATCTATACCATGAACTGTGTATCCATGTACACATGATCTTTGCATATACACATGAACTGTGTATCCATCTACACCATGAACTGTGTATCCATCTACACATGAGCTGTGTATCCGTCTGCACGTGAACTGTGTATCTATCTACACATGAACTGTGTATCCATCTACACGTGAGTTTTGTATCCATATAGACATGGACTGTGTATCCATCTACACATGAACTTTACATCTATACCATGAACTGTGTATCCATGTACACATGATCTTTGCATATACATATGAACTGTGTATCCATCTACACCATGAACTGTGTATCCATCTACACATGAACTTTACATCTATATCATGAACTGTGTATCCATGTACACATGATCTTTGCATATACACATGAACTGTGTATCCATCTACACCATGAACTGTGTATCCATCTACACATGAACTGTGTATCCATCTACACCATGAACTGTGTATCCATCTACACATGAACTGTGTATCCATCTACACGTAATCTTTACATATACACCATGAAGTGTGTATCCATCTACACATGAACTGTGTATACACTACACCATGAACTGTGTATCCATCTACACATGAACTGTGTATCCATCTACACGTAATCTTTACATATACACCATGAAGTGTGTATCCATCTACACATGAACTGTGTATACACTACACCATGAACTGTGTATCCATCTACACATGATTTGTGTATCCATCTACACATGAACTTTGTATCCATCTACACAGGATCTTTGCATCTACACCATGAACTGTGTATCCATCTACACATGAACTGCGTATCCATCTACACGTGAACTGTGTATCCATCTACACATGAACTGTGTATCGATCTACACATGAGCTGTGTATCCATCTACACATAAGCTGTGTATCCATCTACACATGAACTGTGTATCCATCTACACATGAACTGTGTATCCATCTACACATGAACTGTGTATCCATCTACACGTGAACTGTGTATCAATCTACACATGAACTGTGTATCCATCTACACATGAGCTGTGTATCCATCTTCACATAAGCTGTGTATCCATCTACACATGAACTGTGTATCCATCTACACACGAACTGTGTATTCATCTACGCATGAACTGTGTATACATCTACACGTGAACTGTGTATCCATCTACACATGAGCTGTGTATCCATCTACAGATGATCTGTGTATCCATCTACACATGATCTGTGTATCCATCTACACATGATCTGTGTATCCATCTACACATGATATGTGTATCCGTCTGCACGTGAACTGTGTATCTATCTACACATGAACTGTGTGTCCATCTACACATGAACTGTGTATTTATCTAAACATGATCTGTATAACCATCTACACATAAACAGTGTATCCATCTACACATAAACTGTGTATCCATCTACACATCATCTTTGCATCTACACCATGAACTCTGTATCCATCTACACATGAACTGTGCATCCATCTAGACATGAACTGTGTATCTATCTACACAAGAACTATGTATCCATCTACATAAGAACTGTGTTTCCATCTACATATGATCTTTGCATCTAGACCATGAGCTGTGTATCCATCTACACATGACCTTTACATCTATACCATTAACTGTGTATCGATGTAAAAATAATCTTTGCATATACACACGAACTGTGTATCCATCTGCACATGAACTGTGTATCCATCTACACGTGAACTGTGTATCCATCTACACGTGAACTGTGTATCCATCTCCACATGAGCTTTACATCTACATCATGAAGTGTGTATCCATCTACACATGAACTGTGTATCCATCTTAACCATGAAGTGTGTATCCATCTACACATGAACTGTTTATTCACCTACACATGAACTGTGTATCAATCTACACATGAACTGTGTATCAATCTACACATGAACTGTGTATCAATCTACACATGAACAGTGTATCCATCTACACATTAGATGTGTATCCATCTACACATGAGCAGTATCCATCTACACATGTGCTGTGTATACATCTACACATGAACTGTATATCCATCTACACATAAACTGTGTATCCATCTACACATGAACTGTGTATACGTCTACACCATGAACTGTGTATACATCTACACGTTAACTGTGTATACATTTATACGTAAACTGTGTGTCCATCTACACATGATCTGTGTATCCATCTACACATGAACTGTATATACATCTACACATGAACTGTATATCCATCTACATATAAACTGTGTATCCATCTACACGTGAACTGTGTATCCGTCTACACCATGAACTGTGTATACATCTACACGTTAACTGTGTATCCATCTACACATGAGCAGTGTATCCATCTACACATGAACTGTGTATCCGTCTACACCATGAACTGTGTATCCGTCTACACTCTACACCATGAACTGTGTATCCATCTACACATGAACTGTGTATCCATCTACACATGAACTGTGTATCCATCTACACATGATCTTTGCATCTACACCATGAACTGTGTATCCATCTACACGTGAACTGTGTATCCATCTACACCATGAACTGTGTATACATCTACACGTTAACTGTGTATCCATCTACACATGAGCTGTTTATCCGTCTACACATGAACTGTGTATCCATCTACACATGAACTGTGTATCCATCTACACATGATCTTTGCATCTACACCATGAACTGTGTATCCATCTACATAAGAACTGTGTATCCATGTACACATGACCTTTGCATATACCATGAACTGTGTATCCATCTACACCATGAACTGTGTATCCATCTACACATGAACTGTTTATTCACCTACACATTAACTGTGTATCAATCTACACATAAACTGTGTATCCATCTACACATGATTTGTGTATCCATCTACACTTGAACTTTGTATCCATCTACACATGAACTTTTTATCCAGCTACACATGAACTGTGTATTTATCTACACATGATCTGTATAACCATCTACACATAAACTGTTTATCCATCTACACATGAACTGTGTATCCATCTACACAAGAGCTGTGTTTCCATCTACACATGATCTTTGCATCTAGACCATGAGCTGTGTATCCATCTACACGTGGACTGTGTATCCATATACACATGGACTGCGTATCCATCTACACATGACCTTTACATCTATACCATGAACTGTGTATCCATCTACACATGAACTGTGTATCCATCTGCACATGAACTGTGTATCCATCTGCACATGATCTTTACATCTACACCATGAAGTGTGTATCCATCTACACATTAACTGTGTATCCATCTACACCATGAACTGTGTATCCATCTACACGTGAACTGTGTATCCATCTACACATGAACTGTTTATTCACCTACACATGAACTGTGTATCAATCTACACATCAACTGTGTATCCATCTACACATGAACTGTGTATCCATCTACACATGAACTGTGTATCCATCTACACGTGAACTGTGTATCCATCTACACATGAACTGTGTATCCATCTACACATGAGCTGTGTATCACTCTACACATGAACTGTGTATCCATCTACACATGAACAGTGTATCCATCTACACATCATCGGTGTATCCATCTACATGTGAACTGTGTATCCATCTACACATGAACTGTGTATCCATCTACACATGAACTGTGTATCCATCTACACATGAGCTGTGTATCCATCTACACATGAGCTGTGTATACATCTACACATGAACTGTATATCCATCTACACATAAACTGTGTATCCATCTACACGTTAACTGTGTATACGTCTACACCATGAACTGTGTATACATCTACACGTTAACTGTGTATCCATTTACACATAAACTGTGTATCCATCTACACATGAGCTGTGTATCCATCTACACATGAACTGTGTATACATCTACACATGATCTTTGCATATACACATGAACTGTGTATCCGTCTACACCATGAACTGCGTATCCATCTACACATGAACTGTGTATCCGTCTACACCATGAACTGTGTATCCATCTACACATGAACTGTGTATCCATCTACACATGAACTGTGTATCCATCTACACATGAACTGTGTATCCATCTACACATGAACTGTGTATCCATCTACACATGATCTTTGCATCTACACCATGAACTGTGTATCCATCTACACAAGAACTGTGTTTCCATCTACACATGATCTTTGCATCTAGACCATGAACTGTGTATCCATCTACACCATGAACTGTGTATCCATCTACACATGAACTGTGTATCCATCTACACGTAATCTTTACATATACACCATGAAGTGTGTATCCATCTACACATGAATTGTGTATCCATCTACACATGATCTTTGCATATACACATGAACTGTGTATCCATCTACACCATGAACTGTGTATCCATCTACACCATGAACTGTGTATCCATCTACACATGAACTGTGTATCCATCTACACGTGATCTTTACATATACACCATGAAGTGTGTATCCATCTACACCATGAACTGTGTATCCATCTACACCATGAAGTGTGTATCCATCGACACATGAACTGTGTATCCATCTAGACATGAACTGTGTATCCATCTACACATGAGCTGTGTATCCATCTACACCTGAACTTTTTTTTACCTAAATACATCATAATGGTAATCAGCCAAAGCTCAGAACAAAACATTCTGATGGGCATTTGCAAGCCATTTCTAGGGTCTGAGTAGTTTCCTCACTTATGCCAAATTTGTTTTGGCTGTTATTAGTCCTAGCATAGCCAGGTCTATGACAATTAGGAGCAGGTGCTACTAAGAAAACCATTTTCTTGAGACTGATTATGTTGTGAAATGTTATTAATAAAGATGTAGCAATTCTTAGCATTATTTTTTTCTTAATTTTTTTGTTAGTTTGTTAAAGTCTGCCTTACCCAGACTCTACCGGCAGACATTGTGAGACCCCCTGGTATAGAGGATCCTAACAAAAATACACTGATCACTTACCATTTTATGTCTTGTTACAATTAGCACCTCTAATTTTTTCTACATCTTAATTTCTTTAATAATATAAAATGAAATACTTGACAATTCATATTGTATTATGGTATCAATGGCGATAAACTTCATGGGGGACAACTACAGTTTCATAGACTAAAATTTGTGCTAGTTTTTTTCACTTTAAACTTTTGGAACCCTGAAATTCTTCATCCTGAGGAATATTCACACCAGGTGTCAGGGGTATGAGAATAACTGTGAGCTATTGCTTGTTGACCGTGTGTACACTTTTCATGAATATAATGTTTTAGTGAACGCCTGGTCACATAGGTGTGTGACCAGAGGACACGCCAGGGTCAGTTGAGACCAGTTTTGGGGTTTAAAGAGACGAGTTGGGAGGCAGTTGTGTAGTTCAGACGGGTCTGGCGAGACCGTGTAGCTGCAGAGTTACAGCAAGCGTGTGGGGCATACACCTTGCAACAGAAGCAGCACACCAACGATGACGGAACCAGCGGCGAACATGGGCAGTCAGGGCGACGAACAGCGTATCAGCCGATTTTCCGACAGATGGTGCCTAGCAAGTCCCAGGAATACTGAACATTACCAGCCAGAAGAACAACTACGAGATACGATGATGATATAACGACGCAGCAGTGGAGGCCATACAAACTGTACCCGGAGGAGCATCACAGGAGTAACGAACACTAAGACAGTAACACGTTGTGTAACAGGAGCAGACTACAGCCAGGACAACCACGAGGAGATAAACAGTACTATGTGACATTGAAATGCAAGTTTTGTGACTTATTGAATTCCTCTTATACATGGATAATTAAGAGTACCATGTGAATTTCCTTGATGTATGTATACTATGTATGAGTGTTTATTCCTATACATAAGGCAAGTACAGATTTATATTTTTTATGAACGATTGTAAAAGTGTAAAGTACTGGTAAAAATTAAGATTGATCGGTTAGATTTTCAGATAATCAGGGAAATTATTTTTTTTTAAAAATGTATATGAGACTGAAAAAAAATGGCGGATAAGGATAGATGGTGGGTTAACAAAATCGAAGCAATTATGGGAAAGTGATGAAGAGAGAAGAAGTAAACGGAACCTTTAAAAAGTAGCGATAGTAACGGTCAGGAGGGAGTGTATGGGTTAGCTAGCATATATTGCGAGGATTCGAGGATTCGTATATAACAAAAGAGATGGAAGACTACGACCGTGACGTTAGTAGCTGTGAGGAAGAACTCTATGGAATAGCTAGTATATATTGTGAAGATCCGTACCTAACGGAAGAAGTTTGTAGGGTGGCAGAACCGTCAGCTGGCCAGTTTAAATATTATAGACACGACAATTCCAAAAAACCGGTCAATATCGTAAAATATAAAAAAGAAAACATGATCCATGGTGGTCACAATAGTAATACAGTTAGTGAGTTTCGTAAGAATTTTCCTAAGAACACAAAACGATATATAAGGAAATATGAAGAATATGACAACAGGAAATTAGGTTCCTTAAAAACCGTAATGCCGAAGATAAGAAAGAAATAGATTGGTTAAACTGGGAATTGGCAGACATGTTTGATCTCGATGTTATGGGATTGTTGCCTTGCTCTCCGCTTACATACAGTACTCAAGAGATGACACAAGTCTGTGTAACAAGTCAATGTTTATTATACTATACACAACTGTACAAACTGGCTGTCCTGCCTAGACAGCAAATACACCTTTATACAACTGGCTGTCCTGCCTAGACAGCAAATAAACCTTTATACAACTGGCTGTCCTGCCTAGACAGCAAATACACCTTTATACAACTGGCTGTACACACAACCCGACACTATAGTTTCTTCACGAGCATGCCCTCGGCCCGACACGACCACTCATGGGCCCCTGCTGAAGTCCTCTTCAGATCTACATATACACAAACGTCTTAAGTCCCATCGGTCCGACCCGACCGATTCTGGGCGACGTTACAACCTCTACTCTCGTCTCACTGCAACCGCCCGGTCTGTCCCGACTGGTCTGACTGCACAACTCTGTCAACTCGTCTCTTTAAACCCCAAAACTGGTCTCAACTGACCCTGGCGTGTCCTCTGGTCACACACCCATGTGACCAGGCGTTCACTAAAACATTATATTCATGAAAAGTGTTCACACGGTCAACAAGCAATAGCTCACAGTTATTCTCATACCCCTGACACCAGGCTTAGGGTCTCTGACCAATAAATTGGTCTGTCAGGGTATGAATTTTTACCACACACATTAATAAAATGGGATATTTGGTTTAAAGGGTTGAGGCTGTGTTAACTTTTTTAAAATTGAGATTTCTCTTCTATTAGGTGGTGTCGGATACTCCTGTGTTTGTGCCTACTGAAAATCTGATTACATATTTAAAACAACTAAAAGAAAACAGAATGATTCCTCCTCATCTTTCAGCATTAAAACTTTTTAGTCGTTATTTTAATTCCCATGCACGCTATCACAAAGTTTTGCTCTCTGACTACACTTTACCATTACCATTCATTTCTGATGGTTACTAAATGTTTCTTACTCATTACATTACAAAATATCACCATATTTTTGTATCAAATAACGCAATTATATATTTCTATATTGCTTTGTTTATCCCCATTGCAACTATTTAATGATTTCACTTGTACAAGTTTCAACTGGATTTATGCAAGAAATACAATAAAATATATGTCAGTGACACTAATTGTCTTGGGAATAGGTTTAGAAAACACCTGTACAATTCAATAAACAGCATTATGTCATATCTCTTAACACTTCAACAGTATTAACCATTACAGTATTTTGGATATTGCAGAAACTGGCATTTTATAAGTGAGCAAACAATTATTTTGTATGTTGGCTCCTTATGGTTCCAACATAGTTTACAATTTTACTAACTAAAATCATTTTCTAGTTGTGTTTTTTAAAATCCTTTATATTAACTTCACCGTCTTGTCTGTGGTCATCTCTGTCGTTCGCGGGCGGGCGGAAAAACAAAAGTAAAAAATGACACACTTCCCGTGATGCTATTGAGCTGAAATTTTGAATATAGACTCGTGTCACCAAACAATGCATCATATAAAAATTTCAGATCGATCGAATGTACCGTATTTAAATTAATGCATTTTTAGTTTATCTCTACATAACTATATGTAGCGGCCTGCTTTTCTTTACATTCACGTGTCACGCTGAGTTCAGTCCAGCCTACGGCGGATTAAAGGGGGGGGGGCTGAACGGGCTAAAGCCAGGGGCCCCCGATGATTTAGGGGCCCCCAAAATTATTATTTTCTATAACAAAGGTGGGCAAATGTTTGCATGAAGCCTTGAAAATATAAATAAATTTAAAAAATCTCATCTACTTATCAAGAGAAAATGTCGAAGAGTGTGAAATACCAGAAATCGTCATCATTTGTAATAATATCTAGGGAAACATAGCTTTCGAAAGAAAAACAATCGACTTCTATTTAGCTTTTGAAAACTTACGACAAAAAACTTTGACATAGTAGAGCATAATTCAATAATCGAATTTTTAACCAACTTCAAGTTAGTACACTGGTGTCCCTAATTAACATGAATTACATGTTGCGTTCCGTTATTAGCTAAATACCATTCATTCCTGTTGAGAGATTCATCAAGTTCATACCAATTAAGTCCCATACTGGATCAGGAATTGCCCAAATTATTTTTAATATTTTGGAAGAAATTGACATTCAAATTTCAAGATTGCCGTGGACAGTCATACGACAATGCTGCAAGTATAAGTTGGAAGTAAAACTGAGTCCAGACTATCCTTCGTGAGGAGTGCAGTGTTGCTCATTATGTGCCGTCCACAGCTCATTCCCTTAATTTGGTTGGGAAAAGTGCAGCAGAAGGTTGTCCTGCTGCAACCAGATTTTTTAAAAATTTTATTTACTTATTTTTTCATTCTGCAAAATCTTTATACCTGGCTTGTTGCATCTATTCATCGTTGGCAGGGTCTTCAAAAACAATCGAAAATGTTACATGTTAACAAAGCCTTGTCTGACACAAGATGGTCAGCCCGACATGATTCTGTAAGATCTGTTAATAAATAATACCATGAGAATATTGCAGGACTGGAAGAATTGGCAACTGACGACAATCAGCCGCCTGAGTCGACTTGAAGCATTTCGGGGAACTTGAACACTGAAACTCGCATTTTACTTGAAATTTGGGACACAATTTTAGAAAGATTTCAGAAAATGTATGCATCCCTTCAAGATACATTTGTTGAAATATCTTCTTGAGTTTGTTAAAAGACAGCGTTCTGAATTTGATTTCTATGAAGAAAAAGGAAAGGATATGTCCGTGGAGAAAGAGTATAAACAATCTTCAATGTGATTAAAGAAAGAGAAAGTGTCATCTTGATGAAGAGACATCAGCCGAAACAGTATTTTCTCCGAGACAAAAATTCAAGGTTGAGGTATTTCTGGTATTCATTGACAAACTTTCTCCAGCCCTACAACATCAGTTAGATGCATATAAAGGCATCCATGAGAAATGTGGCTTTCTTACAAACCATACGGAGCTCAGCAATGATGCCATCCGAGGGGCAGCAGCCAAGTTAATGGAAGAATATTCAAGTGATTTCGAAGACTGCTTTCCTTCAGAATTAGTCTAATTTTCAGAACTCATCAAAAAGTTTATTGTCCAGCCCCAGGGTCAGGAAAAGGAAGTAGCACAATGTGAAACTCAAAATACATGCACAGAGCTAAATATGTTGCTGTTTTTGAATGAGCTAAATTTTACACAGTCCTTTCCAAATTTACACATTGCACTTCGCATGTATCTCCCGTTGAATGACATAAAAGTGCAGCTGAGAGCGATCATTTTCAAAGTTGACAAAAAATAAATTATGAAATTAGAAGTTGCATAGGACAACAAAGACTGAGTCAGCACTCTCTCTAATGTGCATTGAAAGGGAAATCGTAAGCTCACTTAATTTTACTGACTTGATTAAAAATCTCGCCATGAGAAAAGTTCGCAAACGAAGGTTCTAAAGATTGAAATAAATAATAATAAATTATAATAAATATTTTAATGAAGTGTGGATTCGTGTAACTTTATATTAATTTAATTGACTTCTATTTAATTTTTTGTCTTAGGGGCCGTCCATAAATGACGTCACGCACCTAGGGCTGGAGGGGGGTCACACTTGTGTGACGTTGCGTGACGAGGGGGAGGGAGGGGGGTTGAAGAAATGTGACGTCACATCAAAAGGGTAACTTTAAATAAAACATCCACTGAAATATTTGGTCGCTTACAATTTATTTAATGACTTTTTTTTTCTTTTTTAAAAAAAAATCAGTGCTTCTCAATGTGCTGGTCGGTAGGCCATCAGACGCTGGTTGGCGTATGCTATCAAGACACGAAAATTAAATCTAATTATAATCCTTAAGTTTGAGAATCCACAAGATAACATATGAAATTGTTACACTGCGTCGTTTGATGTTGACATCAAAGCATTTGTGATCTAACCGCAGCTCCGTTTGGTTCTCTCATGCCCGTTACCACAAAATATACAATTTTATGTATGCGTTACCCCCCCCCCAGACTCTAGGTCCTGCTCATGTGACTCGGGGATTTGGGGGAGCGTCTTTAGCACCCCCACCCCTCCCCCCCCCGAAAATGCTACTGGTGAGTTTTACAAGCATGACAAGTGTCTAAAAATGATTTGAATAGGATTATGTGTAGATATTTTAAGTCAAAACGACACGGAATATCCTTTTTCTTTAAAAGGGGAGGGGGGAGGGAATCTATTTGATAGAATTAAAAACGTTTTAAGTTTGATATAATTGTTCGATGGTTTTTGATAAAACGCCCCTGGCCATTCTAGTCTTCTAGATCAGTGCTTCTCAAAGTGGTGGTCCGCGGACCGATGCCAACCGCTGCCGGTCCGCAGATGTTCTCAAAAAATAGGACAGAAAAAAATGTCAGTGCAGGGAAAATAGTGCACAGGTCCCTGGTACAATGGAAAAAATTCCTGCTGGTCCGCAATACTAAAAAGTATGAGAAGCACTGTTCTAGATATAATGGTAAATGAGCCCATTTAAAATTAGTCAAGTATTCATTAACTTTATTGAATGCATCAAATTCTTGACATTGCAATTCGAGAGGAGAACAAAACAACTTTTCTTCTTAGCTCAGTTTTTAAGGCATTAATTTTAAATATCACAGAAATGATACGTGATAAAGACAAGTCATGTGGATTAAGATTATTGTCACTCGTGTCAATATAAATGAAAGTATGGTAGATTTAGGTGTCTTCATATAGTGCGTAGGTAAGAAATCTACATAGTTGTCAAATTTTTAAAAAATGCATTTTCTGGAAGGAACCTGTTTAATAATGGGCATATGTTCCAAGCGTACACGTACACATGACGTATTTTAATATATCTAGCGGATTGTAGTGGATGTTATATGTCCCAAATGAGTCTGCATTACCCCCAAGAATTCCCTTTTTGACCCCAGTTCAGGTTATTTACCTCTGTTCGCCGACCTCTGTCTTACGGGATGCCCGTCAGTCAATTGAGGGATTTTAAAAAATACATTTTAAAAATGTTATTTTTAAATAATTTTTTTTCTAAACAAAGACGTTAACCGTGATGATCAATAGTCAATGTTTAATTTGTATTCATTAAAATAAAATATAAGCTAAGGATGTTAACACAGTTCGTTTTCTGAAGGCCGGTTAAACGTTTTTAAAAATGATTCACGCGGGTTACGATATTACAATTTAGATCTTCACTAAATAAATAATAAATACTTAAATGACAATAAAAGTGATTTGAAATATACTTATTTTCAAATAGTAAATAAAGTGTTTTTTTTTGTTTCTTTGTTATTAATTTTTTTTTGTATTTTTTTTTGTCAAAGATTTGTGACGTATTTTTAGAGGGGGGGGGTCTAAGTTTTTGTGACGTCGCGTGACGAGGGGGGGGAGGGGGTCAAAAATCGGCAAAAATCGCGTGACGTCATTTATGGACGGCCCCTTATTACACCCTGCATTACAAGTTACAAAGTCTTATATTAGACTGCTAGTGATCAATTTATTTAAAATTACGCTGCTTGGACATGGCCCCAGTTTGAATTACAGCCAGGGGCCCCGAGCAGTCTTAATCCGCCCCTGAGTCCAGCCATCCGTGGAGGGGCGGGTGTTGAGTGGGGAACACGTGGTGGTATCAGATGAGTGGATTGGTTGGTGTAGAAATTAGGAGATAGGTGGAGCGGGGTGGTAAAAGATGGCCGGAGAGTTGGCGGGTACTTCGGGTTGGGGGCGGGTGAGGGATGGTGGGTGATGTGTGGATGAGGGAGGAGGGCAGGGGAGGGTGGGTAGAGAGGGGATGGTAGGAGGAATTAAGTAGGGGACGGTGGACGTACGGGTCGGGAGGGCAGGGAGGTGGAGGTAAAGCGCTTGGGCGGTTGGTGGGTGAGAGAGGTGATAGAGAAGGGGGGAGGGTGGTGAAGTGTGGGGGGGCCTTGGGAAGGTTAGGGCCACAAGGGCGCGTGGGGAGTGAGGGGTTCAGAGGGGAGGGAGCGAAACGGAGTGGTTGAAGAGGGTCCGTTCAATGTAAAGCGGTAAGGGTGTAGGTCCTGGGGTGAGGGGTGTGCGGGGCTTGCGAGGACGGGCGAGAGTGTCCTGGGCGGAGGGGAGGGGGGGGTGTGAGAAAGGGGCAGAGGTAGGGTGACGGGGGGAGGGGGGAGGGAGGTCGGGGGGCAGGAAAGAGGGTGCGTCGGAGGTGGTCGGGGGCTGGTGAACGGTGGAGGGGTGGGGGGGGCAGGGAGAAGCAGAGTGATGGGGGGGGGGAGGGGGGTAGGGGAGCGTGGGGGAGAGTAGGGGGGTGAGGGGTGACGAAGGATGTGCGTGGGGTGGGGTCGTGCAGGTGCGGGTGAGGTGAGGAGAGGGGTAAAGTGTTGGAGTGGACGGGGAACAAAAGTTAACGGGAAAGGATCTGAGAGCGTCTTGGGGTTCTGGAGGGGATGCGGTCACGTGTCGGACGGGTGGGGCCTGGTTGGCGTGCTAGCGAGGCGAGACGGGGTGGGAGGGAGTCAGGGGACGTGGAAGGTAGGTGGGGGAGCGGGGGGGGTGAAGGTGTGGGGTGATGGAACTGGGGGTGCGCAGTGAGGACGGGGAGGAGAGGGTGTTCGAACCGGTGTGTAGCAGGGTGGGTCCGGGGTTAACGGCGAGGGCTTGGTGAGGGGGATCGGGGGAAGACCGGCCGCCGTTGTAGGTGGATGGTCAGTGTAGTGATTGGGAGAGGCGGGTGTGGTTTAGTGAGGGTCAATAGGTAGTGAGAAGGGGGGTGGGATAGGGGAGGGGGGAGGGGATACTGGGGGGAAGCGTGGGGGGCGAGGTAACTGGGCTGTGGGAGGTGGGGGAAGGGAAAAAAAATCTTCCTTCTCTTTGAATGGCCATCGTTTCGGGGTGTCTTGCTTAGATGCCGGTGGCTGGTGTGGGGATCTATTTTTGGGGTGTCTTATAGGTGGTCGGCATGAAGTGGTGTACGTGATGTGGGTGGCTTGGGTTCTTCGTGTATGGGTATGGTTATTGTTCGTGTAGGATGCCGGGAAGAGAAAAGCAGTGCAGTACAGTTTCTTGGAAGCGAGGCCGGTTCCCCCTCGCCCCTCCGCCCGCCCCCCCTTATCCTTCCCCCTCTATCTCTCACCCCGTCTTCTCTCGTTCCCCTACCCCCTTAGACCCCTGGCCCCTTTCCCCTTCCCTACCGCTTCATCTCCCCCGTGGCTCTCCTCTCCCCCGGCCTCCCACCTCTCATCTCCTCCGGCGGTGCTGCTTTCACACCTCTGCTCCCTTTCCCTTCCCCCGTGCCGCAGGCCTCGCTCGCCCCCCCCTCCCCCGCTCCGTCACCTGTCGCCCCCGATCCCCGTTCTGCCCCCTCCTGTCTCCGCGTGTGCTAGCCCACTCGTCTCTCCCCGGCCCCGGGCCCCACTCGCTCCAGGTCGTGCGCGCCCTCGGCCTCCGATTCGCCCCCCTCGCCGTCCCGTCCATATCCCCGTCGCCTCCCCCCTCTTCGCAAGTCATTCGGCCTCATCACCATCTTTTTTTCGCTTACCTCTGGTTTGGGTTTGCTATGGGTCGTTGTTACTCGTTATGACGTCAATGTTTCCCGGCGGTTCGTGCGGGAAGGGAGTACGAGCGTGTGTCAGGTCTTTGTGCTCGCATCCGTAGTGTGTTCCGAAACAGCCGATAAGTTGTTGGTGGGTGTCCAGGTGGCTTATTTTTTGGAAATTGTGGTTGTTTTTTAAATAGAGTATAGTAGTTTGAATAATGCCATATCGCTTTGGAGCATTAGTTTCCCGTGGTAACGGGTAAAAGGGGAGGTGGCGAGGAGCAGCATGTCAATGTCAAAGTGGTGTCTATTGCGCAAGTGTTGGGGTCTGGGTGTATAAGTTCTAGGGGGTCAGATTGCATTCCGAGGCCTTAAAGGGTCTGATCGTTTGCGGTATAATCCCATGTCGCTATCGACCTAGTACTGTTGTGGAGGCGGTGACTCATCTGTTTGTATCGTTGTAGGAAGGTTGGCCACAGTCGTGCATGGACGAAGGTAATAGTCAAGAAGTGTATGGGCCTGGCTGGTGGGGGGTGTGGGAGTTGCTACGAGTCCGCGCCCGATGGAGAGGATCGTGGGACTTGAACT
>CALYLW010000882.1:380000-469393 GCA_944989445.1 Ampullaceana balthica | reverse complement strand
GCAAATCCTGAACCTGACAATAGCGTGTGGCCAAACCGAAGAGGTCACATAGAAGACGAGTGCCAGGCCAAAAAAGAGGTACGTCGCTAACCAAAATAATACAACCCCAACAACATCCTCTGCAGCAGCAGCCCAGACAACAGATGACCCAAAGAAGGCCACCTGTGAACCAGGGAAACTTCTAAAACCCCGTTGGCTGTCAACAGACACGCAACGGGAGAGTCAAGCGGGACTCATTGGCACGTGTCCCAACCTGGAGGATAACGCCTAAATGGTCACCAGGTGGCGGCACTTATTGACACGGGGAGCGAAGTAAGCACCATCACCGAAACATGGGCATTCCAACATCTTGGCCACCTCACCCTTGAAACCGGCTTCATAACTTTACGGGCCGTCAACGGAGCTGAGGTGCCATATCGTGGAATCATGACTGTCGATGTGCAACTACTAGGGCAGCATCTACAAGATGTCCCGTTCCTCGTTGTCAAGACCCCAAACGACCTGGTGACCCAAGTACGAAAACAAGAGGTTCCTGTGCTGCTGGGAATGAATGTATTGAAAAGGTGGCTTCCCCACGCAAACCAGGTACCAAAATTTCTAGAATCCACGGTTCGAGAGATCCGTAGTGGGACAATTACTGGACCAAAGACTGCACGGGTAGCGGAAAAGAGCTTCATTCCAGCCCTGTCAGTAGCCAACGTCCGAATCGGAAAAATTACGACCTCTCACCCACTACTGGCATCCCCGGGTGAGGAAACGCTTCCTCCTGGACTGATAGTCATCCCGACCCTAGTAGGCTCATCTGCTGGTCCCTTCGTGCGTGTAGCTAACATGACCGTCGAAGGTGTGTTCCTGGCTAAACGAGCCACCATACATCGCTACACCATGTGACGAGCACCGTGGCAGGCCTCTAGCAGACCGACATAACCTAGCTGACAGTTCAACTCGTTCTGCTGAGACGAGATCAGTAGGTGATCGCTGTCATAAGTTAGCTCGCTGGATGAACAGGTGAGGTGTCCACCTGAGTAGACACGCTACAACGGTCATAGATCTCACTCACCAGCAACGTGCGGCAGCTCTCAAGCAACCATATCTCTGATATACTGTCGCGCCGCCGCTTTTTTCTCCCAAGAGTATGAAAGTGAATGTTAGGCCTAGTAAGCACTGACCGAAGCTCGTGTTTCACGGGCCCGCGACATCCGAACACATGATGAACACAGACAGTCACCTCAGCCATTAACCGTCCAGAACCAACCCCACAAAGAATCCAACTTAGCATTGAGTTACAAATCCAAAAAGTTTTTTTTTGTATAGTTTTGATTTTTTTTTAAATTAAAATTTTTAAATAGTTCAATTACAAGTTTATAGTTTCATGGTTTTCCATGTTTGTTCAGACAACCCATTCCACACTCCGAATTCCAGACAGAAAGTTTTTTGTTTTTTTTTATTGTACATAGGCCAGCTTCTGTCTGTCCACTAGTAAATATTTTGGGTGTAACCTGCTTGTTTGGTGTACATGTTTGTCCTCAAACAGTTTTCTTTCTTTTTCTTGTTCAAAGTCAACTATTTAAACTATAATTTTAAAGATCTGTATCACAAAATGTGTGGTGTCTTTACAGATAAGGGGCCGTCCATAAATGACGTCACGCGATTTTTGCCGATTTTTGACCCCCTCCCCCCCCTCGTCACGCGACGTCACAAAAACTTAGACCCCCCCCTCTAAAAATACGTCACAAATCTTTGACCCCAAAAAAAAATATTTAAAATTTAACAAAGAAAAAAACAACTTTATTTTTTGTTTGAAAATAAGTATATTTCAAATCACTTTTATTGTCATTTAAGTATTTATTATTTATTTAGTGAAGATCTAAATTGTAATATCGTAACCCACGTGAATCATTTTTAAAAAACGTTTAACCGGCCTTCAGAAAACGAACTGTGTTAACATCCTTAGATTATATTTTATTTTAATGAATACAAATTAAACATTGACTATTGATCATCACGGTTAACGTCTTTGTTTAGAAAAAAAAATATTTAAAAATAACATTTTTCAAAATGTATTTTTTTTAAATCCCTCAATTGACTGACGGGCATCCCGTAAGACAGAGGTCGGCGAACAGAGGTAAATAACCTGAACTGGGGTCAAAAAGGGAATTCTTGGGGGTAATGCAGACTCATTTGGGACATATAACATCCACTACAATCCGCTAGATATATTAAAATACGTCATGTGTACGTGTACGCTTGGAACATATGCCCATTATTATTATATTAGTTTCCTTCCAGAAAATGCATTTTTTTTAAAAATTTGACAACTATGTAGATTTCTTACCTACGCACTATATGAAGAAACCTAAATCTACCCTTACTTTCATTTATATTGACACGAGTGACAATAATCTTAATCCACATGACTTGTCTTTATCACGTGTCATTTCTGTGATATTTAAAATTAATGCCTTAAAAACTGAGCTAAGAAGAAAATTTGTTTTGTTCTCCTCTACGAATTGCAATGTCAAGAATCTGATGCATTCAATAAAAGTTAATGAATACTTGACTAATTTTAAATGGGCTCATTTAACATTATATCTAGAACAGTGCTTCTCATACTTTTTAGTATTGCGGACCAGCAGGAATTTTTTTCCATTGTACCAGGGACCGGTGCACTATTTTGCCTGCACTTACAATTTTTTCTGTCCTTTTTTGAGAACATCTGCGGACCGACAGCGGATGGCCCACGGACTGGCATCGGTCCGCGGACCACCACTTTGAGAATCACTGCTGATCTAGAAGACTAGAATGGCCAGGGGCGTTTTAGTTTTATAAAAACCATCGAACAATTATATCAAACTTAAAACGTTTTTAATTCTATCAAATAGATTTCCCCCCCCCCTCCCCTTTTGAAGAAAAAGGATATTCCGTGTCGTTTTGACTTAAAATATCTACACATAATCCTATTCAAATAATTTTTAGACACTTGTTATGCTTGTAAAACTCACCAGTAGCATTTTCGAGGGGTGGAGGTGCTAAAGACGCTCCCCCAAATCCCCGAGTCACGTGAGCAGGACCTAGAGTCTGTAACGCATACATAAACTTGTATATTTTGTAACGGGCATGAGAACCAAACGGAGCTGCGGTTAGATCACAAATGCTTTGATGTCAACATCAAACGACGCAGTGTAACAATTTCATATGTTATCTTGTGGATTCTCAAACTTAAGGATTATAATTAGATTTAATTTTCGTGTCTTGATAGCATACGCCAACCAGCGTCTGATGGCCTACTGACCAGCACATTGAGAAGCACTGATTTTTTTTTAAAATAAGAAAAAAAAGTCATTAAATAAATTGTAAGCGACCAAATTTTTCAGTGGAAGTTTTATTTAAAGTTACCCTTTTGATGTGACGTCACATTTCTTCAACCCCCCTCCCTCCCCCTCGTCACGCAACGTCACAAAAGTGTGACCCCCCTCCCCCCCCCTAGGTGCGTGACGTCATTTATGGACGGCCCCTAAGGGGCCGTCCATAAATGACGTCACGCGATTTTGGCCCATTTTTTCACCCCCCCCCCTCGTCACGCGTCGTCACAAAAACTTAGAACTTCCTCCAATATGACGTCACAACGCTTTGCCGCCCCCCTCCCAAATTAAAGCTGTATTTTCTATTTTGAAAAAGAGCATGTTTCAAATAACTTTTTTTTTGTCATTTAAGTATGTATTTAGTGCAAGGCAGCACTCTAATATCGTAACACACGTAAAGCCATGTAAATCGTCATAAAATAAATTGTAATAAACCAAATATTTAAGTGGAACTGTTATTTAAAGTTCCGAGTTTTGATGTGACGTCACATTTCTTAAACTCCCCTCCTCCCCCTCGTCACACATCGCCACCCCCACCCCCTAAGTGCATGACGTCATTTATGGACGGCCCTAAACGTTTCTTTTAAAAATAAAATGCCAGAGAGTCTGCTCAGAGGCGTCACTAGGTGGGTGCAGGGGTCTGCTGGCCGCACCGAGTGACACAATCACAAAAGGTGACACCAAAATGTAAAATTATGTATGTTCCCGTTATTTGGCACTGACAGATTCGGATGAGGTCTATGTGTTGGGGATGACACCAATGTTCCCTTTAAGGTTTGTTGGTCCGTGTGCAAAGTAAAAAAATCTCGTGTGCAGATTCGCACAGTATCCATTTTTTGTTTAATATTTTACAAAATATGCTGCGCTTACCGCACTGGGGGACCCCAACCGAAGTGACGCCTCTGCGTCTGCTACACCCTCTACACTTGCAAGGTGCGATGTGCGACGTTAGAGTATCGTAAAATATTGAAAGGCAAAACAAGTTCAGATACTATGTCATTATGGTAGCTAAGAACTATTAAACCATGGCACTGATATTTTAATATAACGTTACTAAAAATTCAATTTCCGTGAAAACTTTGCTGACAGATATTTTCCACTCTTGCATAATGCAAGCATAAAAGAAACAACAGCTGCATTTCTAAAATTGTGCCTGATTAATAAACATTTGAAACAAGTGAGTGTATGTGGGTGTGAGTGTGTGTGTAAGTGAGTGTATTTGGGTGTGAGTGTGTGTAAGTGAGTGTGTGTGTGTAAGTGAGTGTATGTGGGTGTGAGTGTGTGTAAGTGAGTGTATGTGGGTGTGAGTGTGTGTAAGTGAGTGTGTTTGTGTTGTTTGAGCATTCCCATTCGTTAGGGATTACGTGTGAGGGCCAGTACAAAAACAATTTGTGGTGGGGGTGTTTGTTACGCTTACCCACACTGCTCACACAGACCACGTGACTACGTGACTGCGATTTGGTCAAGTAGGCACACTTCTGCACGTGATCAGGGGCATCTCCAGTCGAATATTCGTTATCTTTAATTTATTCAAGTGCAAAGGTCACTCCTCCTATTCCGACATAGTTAGTCTAGAAAAAAATATGCGAACTTTCTGCGAGCTTATACTTATACGGTAGTTAATGCATTTAAAATGTTTGTTTTAACCTACAACTTTTTTCATGACAAGCTTTGATTTTAGAACTCGGGGTCTTCTGTATTATTCACTTTTAAAGCTTGTCAAGAAACTTTGGGGGGTTTACGGAGGATGTGAGCATCCTGGACAGTATCCCCCTAGTAGCACATGTCACTGACTGGCCACACAGAAGCAGTGTCATGTGTTCACGTATCCCCCTAGTAGCACATGTCTGACTGGCCACACAGAAGCAGTGTCATGTGTTCACGTATCCCCCTAGTAGCACATGTCTGACTGGCCACACAGAAGCAGTGTCATGTGTTCACGTATCCCCCTAGTAGCACATGTCACTAACTGGCCACACAGAAGCAGTGTCATATGTTCACGTACCTTTCATTCACCATAATATAATACAAATTCAACGTGCGCTTCCAAAACTACAGCTGAAAAAAAAAGATAAAAATAACACGTATTTTATTCTGTCAACGATTGGACAAACGTGACTATCACGGCATATTTTAATTCAAAATGACTTGATGCGGAAATTGACTTTGGAAAATGTCATATGTGACTTTGCCAATTATAAGATCAGAAAAGTTAACATACTGTAATATTAATACAGCTCGGCTTCTCATCTTACATGGTGAGAGCTATAAACTTTATTTTATATGTATCTTTAATTTTTACAATATTTTTCATCCAAGGTACTGTGTTTATCTTTCAATACAATAATATTTGTATGTCTTTCTTTAGCTCATAAAAAAAAAGTTGGTAGGCTCTTAAAAAACATCATAGCCTCTATTTATAAAAAAATCATTGATAACTCCACATACTATTGAAAACAAAGTTAATTTTAAAATGATTTTCAAAAATTATATTACAAATTCTTAATTTTGAAAATGGTCGAATTAGGGGTGGTCCATAAAGTATTTATTTATTTTTGACAATTTTGAACTCCCCCCCCCCTTCCCCCTGTCACAAATCTCGGACCCCTCCCCCTAAAGTACGTCACACTTTCGAACAAAAATTATTTTTTTATTAACAAAACCAATTAAAATTTAATATAAAACACCGTGACGTCACACATGGTCGGACCCCCCCTCCCCCTGTCACACTTTCTTACACCCCCCCCCCTGGAGCGTGATGTACTTAATGGACGGTCCCTTATCCCGTTCCTAAATTTTAAACATAATTTAACATATAATGAAAGTGGCTGGCTAGTGGATTTTTAAAAATACAAACACGATATTTAATGTGTCGTAGATACTGACTGCTTACAGTCTAATAATAGTCCTATATATGTCTCAGTGAGGACTCACCTAAATGCGCGGATCAGCACCAAACTGGGCGGATCAGCACCAGACTGCGCGGACCAGCACCAAACTGCGCGGACCAGCACCAAACTGCGCGGACAAGCACCATACTGCGAGAATCACTTTTTTGGTTAGCACAATATGAATTTCGCGACTTGTCCACCTGCCGGGGAGTGAAGCACTGAAACACATCTTTAATGCACTCACTCCTTCCTTTTCACCAATCATTTGTTGTACGGGCACAGGGACTTCTTCCTCTAGGAAAGACTACTCAATGCATTTTTGCTATACTCATTCCCTTCCCCCATTTTCTCCATTGGGGCCGTCCATAAATGACGTCACGCGATTTTGGCCGATTTTCACCCTCCCCCTCATCAAACGTCGTCAAAAAAATAAATTTAGACCCACTCCAATATTACGTCACAAAGCTTTGCCCCCCCCCCATACAATTTTTTTTCTATTTGAAAATGAGCATATTTCAAAGCACTTTTTTGTGCACACTATTTTAAATAGAAACACAATAAATCCACGAAATACGTTAAGATCACACACGTTGATAACTATTGCTGTTCTAAAGGTTTATTTGGTAAGATAATTCTCGTAAGAAAAGAAATCACAGTTTAAAAAAATATAGCTAAACACACAAGTTTGCATGCAGTATGCAGCCCTAAGTATCTACTATGCCCTAAGTATCTACTATGCCCTAAGTATCTACTATGCCCTAAGTATCTACTATGCCCTAAGTATCTACTATGCCCTAAGTATCTACTATGCCCTAAGTATCTACTATGCCCTAAGTATCTACTATGCCCTAAGTATCTACTATGCCCTAAGTATCTACTATGCCCTAAGTATCTACTATGCCCTAAGTATCTACTATGCCCTAAGTATCTACTATGCCCTAAGTATCTACTATGCCCTAAGTATCTACTATGCCCTAAGTATCTACTATGCCCTAAGTATCTACTATGCCCTAAGTATCTACTATGCCCTAAGTATCTACTATGCCCTAAGTATCTACTATGCCCTAAGTATCTACTATGCCCTAAGTATCTACTATGCCCTAAGTATCTACTATGCCCTAAGTATCTACTATGCCCTAAGTATCTACTATGCCCTAAGTATCTACTATGCCCTAAGTATCTACTATGCCCTAAGTATCTACTATGCCCTAAGTATCTACTATGCCCTAAGTATCTACTATGCCCTAAGTATCTACTATGCCCTAAGTATCTACTATGCCCTAAGTATCTACTATGCCCTAAGTATCTACTATGCCCTAAGTATCTACTATGCCCTAAGTATCTACTATGCCCTAAGTATCTACTATGCCCTAAGTATCTACTATGCCCTAAGTATCTACTATGCCCTAAGTATCTACTATGCCCTAAGTATCTACTATGCCCTAAGTATCTACTATGCCCTAAGTATCTACTATGCCCTAAGTATCTACTATGCCCTAAGTATCTACTATGCCCTAAGTATCTACTATGCCCTAAGTATCTACTATGCCCTAAGTATCTACTATGCCCTAAGTATCTACTATGCCCTAAGTATCTACTATGCCCTAAGTATCTACTATGCCCTAAGTATCTACTATGCCCTAAGTATCTACTATGCCCTAAGTATCTACTATGCCCTAAGTATCTACTATGCCCTAAGTATCTACTATGCCCTAAGTATCTACTATGCCCTAAGTATCTACTATGCCCTAAGTATCTACTATGCCCTAAGTATCTACTATGCCCTAAGTATCTACTATGCCCTAAGTATCTACTATGCCCTAAGTATCTACTATGCCCTAAGTATCTACTATGCCCTAAGTATCTACTATGCCCTAAGTATCTACTATGCCCTAAGTATCTACTATGCCCTAAGTATCTACTATGCCCTAAGTATCTACTATGCCCTAAGTATCTACTATGCCCTAAGTATCTACTATGCCCTAAGTATCTACTATGCCCTAAGTATCTACTATGCCCTAAGTATCTACTATGCCCTAAGTATCTACTATGCCCTAAGTATCTACTATGCCCTAAGTATCTACTATGCCCTAAGTATCTACTATGCCCTAAGTATCTACTATGCCCTAAGTATCTACTATGCCCTAAGTATCTACTATGCCCTAAGTATCTACTATGCCCTAAGTATCTACTATGCCCTAAGTATCTACTATGCCCTAAGTATCTACTATGCCCTAAGTATCTACTATGCCCTAAGTATCTACTATGCCCTAAGTATCTACTATGCCCTAAGTATCTACTATGCCCTAAGTATCTACTATGCCCTAAGTATCTACTATGCCCTAAGTATCTACTATGCCCTAAGTATCTACTATGCCCTAAGTATCTACTATGCCCTAAGTATCTACTATGCCCTAAGTATCTACTATGCCCTAAGTATCTACTATGCCCTACTTTCAACGTTTACGTTCACATGTTACGTTTTCGTTTCTTTTCCGTTTACGGCTTCGTGAGTCTCCCGTTATATAGGTATCCCAAAGACAGCGCTAAAGCTTGTCCAGTCATGTCATGCTGACTACGTAATTGGTCAGCTATGGTCAGCCAATCCTGGCTATACAAGGTTGGCGCCAGTGGGGTCGGACGGGGCGCAAAGCGTGTACAGTCAGTCAATACAATGTTTTACCACATGCCCTGGGGCAATCTTGGCGGTCTTACGATGTTCCGCAGTCTTTATTTGTCGGCCACTCCCGGCCATAAAGTGTCACCTGTCCGCACCTGTCAAACAACCTTGGGGCACATTGCCACATATATTAATAATGAATATTTCTTACAACTGTCATAATAATGCCAGATGCGTTAGAAGTTAATTTTAAAAAAATAATTACGATCAACAATGATATCTTGGCTATTGTGCATGGCATGGCTGACCATATGTTGTTGATACATCTAAAATTGTGTCATGAGGAAAAACAGAAAACTTTAGTTTTCATTAAGAAACGAAAACTCGTCTATTTATTTCTAAAAAAAATGTACATTATTCATTTTTTAAAAATATATTTTTTTAGCATCAACATGTTTTTTCTGGGGGTGGGGGGGCGCCCAACCTGGGTTCTCCCTCGGGTGGCATATACCCACGCTACGCCGCTGTATATATACATACATATATATATACATACATATATATATATATATATATATATATATGTGTGTGTGGTGTGTGTGTGTGCGTGCATTGTGGTTATCTTCCGCATTTTTTTTGTTAACAGGACGAAGACTACTCATATATTACTAATTACTCAAGTGTAACTAAGGTCTGAGGTGTAAAAAACGGCTGAAATATCTACATGATATTATAGCATTGAATTATAATATTAGTTTCAATATCTTTATTGTAGCCCTCATATGTGACACGAACTCCGAACGTTAGAATTTTCAAGTTGCAAGCTCCCATATTCTTTATTTTATACGTATACATTATGATGGAATAATTTAAAATTACCATTTCTATTCCATGTAACTATAGTATCTTATTCATGAAATTCTATTGTAAGTCATAATATGTAAACTCCGAGTTGTCTATCATGTAAGATGTCCAATTTGTTATAAGTAATGTCAGCTTTTGGATATGCGATCAGGATAAATTAAATTTATGCCACTAACAAAAACACCACTGTGCTAAAAATGTATTCGAAACAATCCCATTTTGCAAAAGAAGAATTAGAAATAAGAATATTTATCCGAAAACTGAAAGGAATGAAATTGATTTTTTCTGACGATTTCCCGATAATTCCAGGAAAGGGGAACACTCTAATCCCGTTTTCACGGCATTTACAAAAAAAGGAAAAAGAGAAACTGTAGTTTCAACATGCAACTAAATCTGAAAGCAGGCGGAATAATTTCCAGGAGCCATTAAAACCGGAATCGATGTTTGTTTACCTGCACAGTGGCCATTTAAACTGGAATCGATGTTTGTTTACCTGCAGAATGGCCATTTAAACCGAAATCGATGTTTGTTTACCTGCAGAATGGCCATTTAAACCTTTACGACACAATTGTAGATGAAAACATGTCTTAGGACAGAACTTCTCAAAATATTTAGTTTGGTGGACCGGCAGGAATTTTCCCATTGCACCATGGACCGGTGCACTATTTTCCCTTTACTGACGTGGTAGCGAAATGTAATTTATTTTATTTAATTTGTTTCATTTTATGTGCTTATTGCCGAAAATGGACATATTCTATATGGTTAGTATTAATGGTTCAAATTCGAAAATTATAATTAGACTTTTTGGTCCTTTTTTAAAATGCGATGTGCGACGTTAGAGTATCGTAAAATATTGAAAGGCAAAACAAGTTCAGATACTATGTCATTATGGCAGCTAAGAACTATTAAACCATGGCAATGCTATTTTAATATAACGTTACTAAAAATTCAATTTCCGTGAAAACTTTGCTGACAGATATTTTCCACTCTTGCATAATGCAAGCATAAAAGAAACAACAGCTGCATTTCTAAAAGTGTACCTGATTAATAAACATTTGAAACAAGTAAGTGTATGTGGGTGTGAGTGTGTGTGCATGTAAGTGAGTGTATGTGGGTGTGAGTGTGTGTGTAAGCGGACCACCACTTTGAGAAGCACTTCCTAGGAATCAAGATGGAGCACATCTGAGCCGTACAATCATAAGCTGATTGACCATTGTCTCGAGGATTATGGCACAAATTATGTATGGCATCCGTCCATCCTCATGGGATGATGGCGTTTCCTCCTGCTCCTCTACCCCCCCTACCCCTTTCTCCTGGCCCTTTTCTCCTCGCTCCTGGCTATAAGGGAAGCTTCCGCGACTTGAATGCCCTCGCGCACTTTTACCCGCCAGGAGGTGCGCTCCTCAGCAATGGTCTCCCACGTTTTATGGTCAATCTGCGCCAGAGTCATCTCTTTCTTGCAGACATCCTTGAGGCGCAAGCAGTGGCGTCCTCTCTTCCGCATACCAGTTGCCAGCTCGCCGTAAAGCAAGGCTCTTGGAATGCGCTCCGAGCTCATCCTGCGGACATGTCCCAACCAGCGCAGGCGCCTCTCACTCAGGATTGAGTGCATGCTCAGCATATGACTCCGTCTGAGTACCTCGACATTCGTGATCTTGTCCTGCCACTTGATGTGCAGAATCCTGCGCAAACATCGTAAGTGGAAGCTGTTGAGTGCTTTGTTTGTTTGGCATAGGTCGTCCAGCACTCTCTGCCATAGAGGAGTGTGCTGAGCACACAGGCCTCGTACACAGTGATTATCGTCCTATCAGTGAGCTGTGCATTGTTCCACACAAATTATAATCATAGCCTTAAAACGAAATTTCATGATGGGGTCCTGAATTTTAAAACCTTTTGTCACTGAGAGATTGCCACAAGAGCTTCGATCGGAATCGTAGGGTTAACAAGACATCAGACATAAGATACAAGTTTGGGTAATTTGGAGGCGTGATTTGCAAGACCAAGAAGGAGATCAACGACCATGACGTCACACCCATAATAATAAAAATAAAATAACGACAGAAGCGATCAGGGTAGTGATGCAATTTTGATTTAATGATTAACTCTTAGAAACATAATAATAAATGTTATGATGCTCTACTACTTAAAATACATGTTAAAAATTGCAGGAAGTTCTCCAAATTTGAGGAGCAAGTGATTTATGAAGAAATTATTGATTATAAAACGTTTATGTCAAATCAAGCTCAAAACCTTTAAGAACATATGCATGGGAGTTTCTTATAAATATTTTCCGTTTCGTGATGTTGATCCAAATTTTGTAGATAAGTTGAAAATTTGAAATATTTTTTTTTATTTTAAGATTATGTGCGTGTGCGTATAAGTTCTACTTAATTTGTTGTATTCAATGTTTACATTTTTATTAAAAGACTTTCAGGGCCACTTATTGGTCAACATTAAGTGTAATTTTTTTCTTATCTTAAGTCTTAAGTGCATGATCGTAAATTAAGTAATATGAACAAATTTTTATCAAATATTTGAAACTTTCGCTTCTGCAACAGAAATAAACGATAATGCTTATTAATGTTTATCTCTATCCTATATAATAAAAGGCTATGTTATGTGCGGTCATCGATAGCGATTGGTCCCTCAAACTCCTACGACTTCTACAGCCAATCACTGGAGGAGAAAAATTAAGTCTCATTTACATATTGAGCCACGTTCAAAACGAGTTATTTTTGGTGCCGTTTTTTTCCCAACAGTTTATTTTGCGCGGTGCGCGTTGGGATTTGTAATCAAAACATTTTTATTTACGGGTTATTTATTATAACTCTGGACAGACCGGCGGTGGAGGAGGGGGGAGGTAGGGTCTCTGGACAGACCGAAGTGTGGGGGGGGCACGGTCTCTTGACAGACCGCGGTCGGGGGGGGGAGGTAGGGTCTCTTGACAGACCGTGGTCGGGAGGGGGTGGGATAGGGTCTCTTGACTGACCGCGGTTGGGGAGGGAGGTAGGTTCTCTTGACAGACCGCGGTGTGGGGAGGTAGGGTCTCTGGACAGACCGCGGTGTGGGGGGGGGAGGTCTCTGGAAGGTCCGCGGTGTGGGGGGAGGTAGGGTCTCTGGACAGACGGGGGTGGGTAATGTAGTGATGTCCTTCCATGAACTTCACAGGTCACCCTACACTTATTCTCGTCATTGGACGGGCTTTGTTGCTAGTATTAGTATATAATATAACAAGAAATAAAAACTCGAATGAGTATTTAAACGCAATTTCCAACAAGGAATTTCCTATTTTTTTATCAAGGGAAATCATTCTAGATGACAATAAAAGTCGTTTCAAATAAGTAATTCTGAAAATAAAAACCAAAATATGACGTCATATCGCCTCACACTACATCACACCAAGAACATGTCAATATAATGCGCACCACGCAACAATGTAACATAAGTATAGGCATTCACACACACACACACACACATATATATATGGATATACCGGTATATGGTATTGTACATTTTAAATCTTATTTTATTTCTACACCTTGAAAAATGAATGATGCCCAAGATAACAATTAATGACAATCTTGTTTATGACTACCTTTATTTGATATTTTCTCTATATATCCCTTATATTAAGTTGTATTAAAAGATGGTTTGTTCACGAGCAGTTTTAGATATATTTTGCTAAGGGTTGCTTACTTTATATTAATACATTTTTTGCCTCTCATGATTTTAATTTAAATGCAGCGATTTTTTTTTAAACCAAAGAGTAATCAAAATGATTCAGTCTTCGCATTTTTAATTTGAACTATTTTTAATGGTAAAGTCTAAACAAACAAAAAATAATTGTAAAAGATCATGTAAAATATTCCTTACGAGGTTTAAATAGTTATGGGGGTTAAAATTATCCATACCACAAAATTATTGGTTACAACCTATGACAACATATTATTATGACTTAGCATTGACAGAATAATTTTTGTTATTACAATCGATTAGTCGGCCTCACTATAATGCTGTTGAATTGGTGAGGCAAAGGAAATCTATTTAACTGTTATTTTGATCTGTTTAAGATTTTGCGTTTGCCTTCTTCTATTTCTTTTTCCAGATCCTTTTCCTCGGCATCATTTTCATCCACTTCTTTATTTTCATTATCATTGCTGAAAAAACAAACCTATACATAAAGAGAATTCTTTCACTCTGTTTAAGTTAAAACATTTTTTTAAAAAACCCACACTGACAATTATGAAGAAAACAAAAGCATTTAAATAAATGAAAGTTACCTCAAGCTAGTTACTTTTTTAAAGTTAAAAAATAATTTTAAAAAGCTTCGTTAAATAAACAAAAAACTAATCTTTTCATTTTTAAATGTAATCTTGGTTCTATCTAACTACCTGTTCAGTTCTTCAAAAATATCATCTATTTGTTCCTGAGAAACTCTGCCATTTTCTTTCTTGGCTTCTTGCCTTAGTTGCTGCACGAATACTCCCCCAGATGTTCGCCAACGGTCGCCCTGAAATGAAATTAAGTTAAGGTTTATGTAATGGTAGCTTACCCCCTCTACCCTCCTTCCCTTACCACCACCCCCTATGAATACCGCTGCATATACAAACACAAAAATTTAACAATTTTACATATACAATTAAATGGTGACTGTCATCATACTTCTACTGGGTGAAAGTGAAAGACGTCTTCCAGCTTTTGACCACATTAAAAAAGTTTATCTCTCTTGTCGACTTGTTAACTCTACTTTGATTTGTGCTTTTGAAAATTCATTTACAAGACATTTATATAGAAGATCACATTCTTAAACTTAAATAAGTAAGAGCAGAATTTTGAGTACTAGGATAATTTCTGTTGACAACAAGGAAAGTCTTACTGCTGACGTCTTTATGCCACCCTCGAGCTCTTTTATTTTTGTTTGTTCGTAGAAGAATAAAGAATTTTCTTTGCCAATTGTTTCTATAATTTTTTCTGAAAAATATATGAAAAAATTTACATTAATTCGTTTGTAATTAATTAGATAAAGGTGATATATTATTAGAGGAAAACATTTCAAACACATTAATTTAAAAGTAAAACAATGCACGCTGTTATTGTTTTCAGTTACTAAATAATTTGCATCCTGTAACAGTAACTGTGTTGAAATGAGAATAAAATGAAAATGCAGTAGAACATTTTTTGTAATGGTCTGGTGTTCGAAAAAGTAAAAACACATATTGGAGACTTTTTCTCTGCAGAATCAGTCCAGTGATTTCAAGTGTGCTCGCACACACTAACTAACACAAGAACACACAAAAGCACACTCACACACAGTAAAATATATTACTTACTTATCAGACGAACTTTTGGCTCAGACAAGCCTCTGGCTATAGCATCTGCTAATTCACCCAGACTTTTGTCACCATATTCAGCTAATGGCAAGTCGGTAATCACAGGCGGTATTCTTTTTATTTCTTCTGCCATTGCTCAACAATTATACAACAAACTTGTACAAAGCTGTGGCAAGAGATATTCTTTCACTGAGCAAACAATTTCATATAAAAGTTAGAAAGCAACCAATGTTAACGTTCCTTATAGTTGATTGTCGACACCAATCAAACCTCATTGACTATACGAACCAGTAGTTCACTTAAATAGCTCAATTACAACTGTACTTCTTATTATTAAGCGTAAAATACAAATAAAGTCGGAACTCGCCAAGTCCAAATTCCCTAAGTCGAAAACCTCCCTATATCGAATTAATTGTTAGGTCCCGGCCGAATCCCATCAGACTAATGTTCGCCTTAAAGCGAAGATTTTTGGCTTCCAACCTCCCTTAGTCCAATTTTCCAAGGCGTTTAGGTTATTATTCTGGGGTGACTTTTCAGAAAACTTTTTTTTAAAAACACTTACTTCCCCCATCCCACTGTGAAGGGAGTAAAGAGGGTGAGGGGAGGAAAGGTGTTTCCTCTCACGGGCTTGTGTCGGTATGTCAAAGCAAGTTGGCTCTCTTTCATATGAAACATCAGACACCGCTTCTATTTCCTGTCAAGCCCTCTAGTCCAGTGCTTCTCAAACTTTTTAGTATGGCGGACCGGCAGGAATGTTTTTTCATTGCGCCAGGGACCGGTGATCTATTTTCCCTGCACTTACAATTTTTTCTGTCCTTTTTAAAGAACTTCTGGGGACCGGCGGCGGATGGCCCACGGACTGGCACCGGTCCGCGGACCACCACTTTGAGAAGCACTGCTCTAGTCGATAGGGCTCCCCCCCCCCTTCTCAATATCAACATTGTCCTTGATTAATCTGCGTCTATTACCTCATTTTCCTTAACTCGAAAACTCCGTAAGGATTTTTTTTTACGGGTCCCTTTGAGATCAATTTAGAGAGGTCCGATTGTATCTACAAAAGATTATTTTTAAAAAAAGGAACTGTGGTCACAGTTTTGTGATGCGGGAGGGTAGTTTACTCAAGATTACTTCAAATAAAAAAAAGTAACAGTACATTGAATACAAGTAAATAAATTAAAAATTGGCATAAAGGAAGAACACCTGATGGCCGAGTGCCCGGTGACGGTCAAAAGGTTTGTTTACATCAGGTAGGAGGCGGTGGAACACCTGATGGCCGAGTGCCAGGTGACGGTCAAAAGGTTTGTTTACATCAGGTAGGAGGCGGTGGAACACCTGATGGCCGAGTGCCAGGTGACGGTCAAAAGGTTTGTTTACATCAGGTAGGAGGCGGTGGAACACCTGATGGCCGAGTGCCAGGTGACGGTCAAAAGGTTTGTTTACATCAGGTAGGAGGCGGTTGAACACCTAATGGCCAGGTAACGGTCAAAAGGTTTGTTTACATCAGCTAGGAGGCGGTTGAACACCTGATGGCCGAGTGCCAGGTGACGGTCAAAAGGTTTGTTTACATCAGGTAGGAGGCGGCTGAACACCTGATGGCCGAGTGCCAGGTGACGGTCAATGATTTGGACATGTCGGTCCCGATAAGTTCGGAGAATTCTGGCAATGCCCTTTTGATGAGGCTTGACAGGAAATCTATGAGGCGGGTCGAAAGAGCTTAGAGTTGACCTACAAAAAGAGAATGTGTGATGATTAGATACTGAAGGAAGTGGGTTGGGGTAGGTGTAAACAATTGAGAATGTGTCATGATTAGATAGTGAAAGAAGTGGGTTGGGGTAGGTGTAAACAATTAGAATCTTGGGTCTATGCATTAAGTACTTTGGGACGTGAGTAAAACAATGAGATAATTTGTGACAGATCCAGTGGGGGTAAATCATGTGTTGTATTTACTGACTTGTGTTTCATTATGAGCGTATCGACTAGGAGGGAGCTCACTTTTAGGTTGGGCCATTAGTCGGGGGCACCTTTGTAAGGGTCAGTGTGATGGGGAATTGTTAACGGGTGATTGTTCTTGGGGCGAATTGATAGTGGTGAGGTTTTTTGTGGAAATTATGTGTGGGGAGAAACATTTAGAGTGGCAGCCCGCGTTAAGATACAACGAAAGATGGATGATCATGGGGAGGGGTTTGATATTATTAAATTTTATGGGCCAGAGATTCTTACCCAGACTGGTTAACACAAGATATATTTTCTTGATCTCACAGTCGCAAACTTGTCAATGACACAAGACACGTGTGTTCTCTTTCAACAAAAGAGACGATCCCGTTGCATTGAATAACGCAAAAACAAAACATGAGTATAGATTCGCTGAATTATCACTTACAACTTGCAAATGAAATAATTATTTTTCATTGTTCATACATTTACAGATTCAGAAATATGTCCTGACCCCCAAAATGCAGAATAAAACTAAGAAAAGCTTTATTAGTTTCCGGTGCAAGAACATTCCGGTTACAAGTTACTGACAGCATTTTGAAAACATCAATGTTCGTCAAAAGAACGTGGTCGTTGAAGTCCGATTAGCGGAAATTTTCAAAATATGTGCAATTTCGATGAACTGCATCGACATTTTTTTGGATAGATTCGTTTTAACAAAAATCCATTTTTTTGTGTTCAGGTCTTTCTGTCGTAGAATCGTGTCGACCGAAGATATCTCTGGTTGAAGTCGTTCAAATACGCCAGCGTATTCCGAACTTTTGTGGGCACAGCATTTTCAACCTCATTTCAAAGAATTGTTGTTGAATAGGAAACAAATATAACCTTTATATCAATCAAGCATAAGATGATCCAGCACAGCTAAATGTACTCTTGCTAAGTTTAAAAAGTGGTTGTCACAGTTGAATCCACTGTCGTCGAGTGGCATGCGCGTCGGCTGGCGTACCGATGGTCACATGTTCGAATCCATGTGAAGGCAAGTATTTGTTCCCGGGCATAGGGCGTCCCTGAGTCCACCCAGCTCCGAATGGGTACCTAACACCAGTTAGGTAAATAAAGGCGGCTGGGTAATGCGTGGAACCCTCAAAGCCGTGGCCTGTGAACGCTGCATCACTTGCCAACAGACCGGCATGGTCTGTGGCCGCAATTATCTTCTGTATAGAAGGAGCGTCTGTATAGATAAGACAAGATAAGACAATTTCTGTCACATATTCGTTGTTGAAGGCCGGAGATATACCTAATTACAGCATCATGATCAAAGCATTATGACCGGGAGTCGAGGTATATTGTCAAATTTCTCGCTTATCCATGGTTTACGCCGTGTCTTGCATTTGTATTAGAGTTTTAAGGTTAATGATTTAACTAATGGCGCTACTCTTGTCAGTTTTGAATATTCTCCAGTAATTAATCTGTTTGGGACCCATCCACAAAGAAAAGATAGATCAACTATAATTCAGAAATGAGTTTTCATATTCATTATTGGAAAATAGGGCTGTTAACGATTAATTTAAATTTAATCGTTAACTTTTGCAAAATTAACGTTTAATTAACGATTAATTAATCGTAAATTTCGATTTTTAAAAATGAAATTTATGGTGTCATAAGGGGCCGTCCATAAATGACGTCACGCACCTAGGGGGGGGAGGGGGTCACACTTTTGTGACGATGCGTGACGAGGGGGAGGGAGGGGGTTGAAGAAATGTGACGTCACATCAAAAGGGTAACTTTAAATAAAACTTCCACTGAAATATTTGGTCGCTTACAATTTATTTAATGACTTTATTATTTTTTTAAATCAGTGCTTCTCAATGTGCCGGTCGGTAGGCCATCAGACGCTGGTTGGCGTAAGCTATCAATACACGAAAATTAAATCTAATTATAATCCTTAAGTTTGAGAATCCACAAGATAACATATGAAATTGTTACACTGCGTCGTTTGATGTTGACATCAAAGCATTTGTGATGTAACCGCAGCTCCGTTTGGTTCTCTCATGTACTTTTTTGCCCGTTACCCCAAAATATACAAGTTTATGTGTGCGTTACCCCCCCCCACCCCCAGACTCTAGGTCCTGCTCACATGACTCGGGGATTTGGGGGAGCGTCGTTAGCCCCCCCCCACCCCCGAAAATGCTACTGGTGAGTTTTACAAGCATGACAAGTGTCTAAAAATGATCTGAATAGGATTATGTGTAGATATTTTAAGTCAAAACGACACGGAATATCCTTTTTCTTTAAAAGGGGAGGGGGGGAGGGAATCTATTTGATAGAATTAAAAACGTTTTAAGATTGATATAATTGTTCGATTGGTTTTTGGTCAAACGTCCCTGGCCATTCTAGTCTTCTAGATCAGTGCTTCTCAAAGTGGTGGTCCGCGGACCGGTGCCGGTCCGTGGGCCATCCGCTGCCGGTCCGCAGATGTTCTCAAAAAAAACGGACAGAAAAAATTGTCAGTGCAGGGAAAATAGTGCACCGGTCCTGGTGCAATGGAAAAAAATTCCTGCCGGTCCGCCATACTAAAAAGTTTGAGAACCACTGTTCTAGATATAATGGTAAATGAGCCCATTTATAAATTAGTCAAGTATTCATTAACTTTATTGAATGCATCAAATTCTTGACATCGCAATTCGAGAGGAGCACAAAACAACTTTTCTTCTTAGCTCAGTTTTTAAGGCATTAATTTTAAATATCACAGAAATGATACGATACAGACAAGTCATGTGGATTAAGATTATTGTCACTCGTGTCAATATAAATGAAAGTAGGGTAGATTTAGGTGTCTTCGTATAGTACGTAGGTAAGAAATCTACATAGTTGTCAAATTTTAAAAAAATGCATTTTCTGGAAGGAACCGGTTCAATAATGGGCATATGTTCCAAGCGTACACGTACACATGACGTATTTTAATATCTAGGGATGTAGTGATGTTATATGTCCAAAGAGTCTGCATTACCCCAGATTCCCTTTTTGACCCCAGTGAGGTTTTTACCCTGTTCGCCGACCTCTTTTACGGGTGCCGTCAATTGAGGGATTTTTAAAAAAATACATTTTAAAAATGTTATTTTTAAATAATTTTTTTTCTAAACAAAGACGTTAACCGTGATGATTAATAGTCAATGTTTAATTTGTATGCATTAAAATAAAATATACTCTAAGGATGTTAACACAGTTCGTTTTCTGAAGGCCGGTTTAAACGTTTTTTAAAAATGCTTCACGCGGGTTACGATATTACAATGTAGATCTTCCCTAAATAAATAATAAATACTTAAATGACAATAAAAGTGTTTTGAAACATACTTATTTTCAAATAGAAAATAAAGGTTTTGTCACAGATTTGTGACGTATTTTTAGAGGGGGGGGGGTCTAAGTTTTAGTGACGACGCGTGACGAGGGGGTCAAAAATCGACAAAAATCGCGTGACGTCATTAATGGACGGCCCCTAAGTAACATTTATTAAAGTACTTGTCGAAAATCGAAATAACACTGGTATGTCTTCTTAATATGACATCTTTTAACCAACAACGCAAACAGACAAGTATATTGACATTATTTGGTTCAAGTGATGAGCGGGTCTTATTGACAATATAACCAGCCGAGCTGAACAATCGTTCACATAGCTTTAGATTGTCTCAGCTGAAGTTTCTGATACTGTAGTGTATGTTTGGTATGTAGGTGATATGTAAGCAAAGTGTTAGAACCATGGGAGCAATGTTCACTTTAAGCAGCGCGGCTGCGCAGATATTTGACCAACGCCACGCAGGAGTTTAGAATCACCGTGCAGCAAATTTTGTAAAATATTGCACAAAAAATGGACGTTGTGCAACTTTGCACACGAGTTTTTTTAAAAACTTTGCACACGAACCAACGAAGCTTAGACTTAGAGGGAACATTGCATGGTAGGCAAACGATTTCTCTCAATGGACACAATAAACCTTTATCAACATTTTAAACAGTCGCGTCAGTCAATAGTTTAAAACGAAAAATGTTCGTGTAATCGTCCAGAAATTAGTTTATATTTATCGGCCAAAATATTTTACTTTTTTTACTTCCAATGCATTTATAAGTGGTGGGTCGATTAATCGTTAAAATATTTTAATCGTTAAAATTTTTAACGATTAATCGAGAAATTAATCTTTAATTTCCGCAGCCCTACTGGAAAATATTCAAAATTGATAAAGGTAAAACCATTAGTTAAAACATTTAAACCAGAAAACACTAGAGTGACTAGAGACTAGAGCTTAGAACAGAGGTGGCGAACCTATGGAACGCTTGCCATTGTCGGCACGCAGAGCCTCATCAGCCGACACGCGACTAAAAATACTTTCATAATAAAACCCTCTTAAGCCAAACCCCCATTTTCGGGTTTTATTAGAATGTTGGCACTTTAGCTATAAATAAGTGAGTTTTGGTTGAATTTTGGGCACGCGGCCCCAAACAAAGATTCGCCATCACTGGCATAGAAGAATAAAGAGTTAAGTAGTAAGCCCAATAATACAAAAGGCAATGAATTATAACTTGGAAATACAACACAGATATAATTTAATACAAACTTCAGATAGACATAGGGATAACATTTTTAAAAAAATCATATTCAAGAACAAACACGTACATAGTCTCCTTTTTCCTGTCTGGATTTCGGGCGCGGAGTGGGTTTTAAACAAATCATGAAAAGAATTACTGAAAACCAACACTGCAACACAAGGAGACTAAAAGGAGCCCAACAGTCAACACACTATCAATCAAAATTTAAAACATTAATAAAAATGCCAGACTAGACATGAATGACACGACATGACTCATGACAAAAGTGCAAATATAAACTATAAGCGTGGCTATAGCCATAACCTACTATACTTATACTGTATACTATATTATATATTTATATTATTATAAACAATATAATAGCCCAAGTCACAGGTTGGTTGGATTGAGCATATATCCGTAACGCTATGACGTCATTTTAAAGCTTATATTTAAATATATATACAAGGTGCGCATCAGGAGGTGTGCAAATAATTATTAATTAAAAGATTCTCGCCTTAAAAAACATTATATGACGTCATTGTTTTAGCTTATATTTTGATTTTGCAAAATGGAACGATGTAAAAAGAGGATTTGAGGAATTATAATTATAAAAATACTTCGTGTACATTTCAGGAAGTTTAATATTTCGTATGTATCAATGATCAAACAAGGATAAGTTACTTGGGAATTTGACCCAAAAAAGTGGGCGCCGCAGGCGCCCTACAACCCCTTGTATAAACTATATTATAGTAGCATGGGTATGAGTATGGTATACTAGTAGTAGTAGTATAGGCTATATACTATAACTATATTATTTTATAAGCATAGTGAATGATAGTGACGGCATAGTCCGGCATAGGACTAGACTAATACTAATAGGACACATTCACATAATAATATTATTACTTCCTACTAATCCTACGCTTATCCAAGGTTTATGTCTTCTGTATAGAAGGGGCGTCTGGATAATATAAAAATTGGGCTAATTAGCAAAAAAAAATCTAAATATATAGTCTAAATAATAATAATAATAAATTAATATTGAATCTGCTACAGTGGCAAAGAACTAGTAATTGTTCGGTTGCTAAGCAGCAAAAATATTGCTATGACGAAACGGGAGGTCACTCTATCAAAATCTAAATATTTTCATTCGAATTAATCGATTTGTCAATAATTAAAATGATAAACAAAAATTTACTAATACAATTTTTTTAAAAAAATTTGCAAATTCTATTTCACTATTTGTCATTTCGGTTTCTATACAAATATTTTTGCAACTCATTATAGAGTTGCCGCGTTTTTCTACATCTCGATTTCCCGCTAAATTCTGATACTGTTTGTTTTCAGGTTCGCCTTCTCAGAATAAAGCGGGAAATTAAAATTACGCGTAGTTCACATTATGATTACAATTCAGCTTATTGTTGAGCAATATTGACTAACTTGTGAGTACTTGTGTCCTTTAAAATTGATCATTGAAGTGGAAGCTTTTGATAATATAAAAAATAAATATTATTATAGATTAAAAAGTGATATCGAGTGTTCATTGTAATTAATTTAGTAATTGAGGGTGTATTATTTGTTGTAAAAGTAACAGAGTGGGAAAGTGGGACAGTAAGACTTAAGAGTAGAAGTTCAACTAGAACTAGAATAGTTATATTACAATTTCAATGTTATATTACGATATTGTATATTGACCACTCACTTTATTATGAAAAATATTATCAGTTCAAGGTGTATGTTTTATAGTGATATTATTTCAAATACGGCACATGTCGAGTTATATAATTATATCTAAATTAATACTATTACTATTATTATAAATAATTTATATATATTACAGTACAGAAAATTATATATTAGATTAGAAGAAAGTAAATTTAGTAAATTATCCGACACTAACGAATTAAGAATTTTAGAATGGGTCAAACATGCCTTACGGCTTACTTACGGCTAAACGGGTAGTAGTTTAGTGGTAGAAGTAGTAAAGTTATAAAGTATAAAGTGTTGTAGTTGTGACATTAAAAAGATAAAATAATAATAATGATTACTTCACTGTGTTGACTCAAGCTTGGCGTGGAAATGGGTTTGAAGGTATTTGAATTTGTTATAGTTATAGATCTATATTTTTAAAGTTACAAACCGGTTTCGTCTAAGAATAGCCATCGCCATCAGTGTAATAAAACGTATATAGTATATACATTATATTATATTTATATGCAATTTGCCCAAATAATACTAATACTAATAAGGCATAATGAAGTTCAATATTTAGGATATAATATTTGTAATATATCACAAAACCATTCCTCTTATATTTTTATATCTGTTCCACATATTACTATTATAGTTTATTAGTGTTAAATTGATGATTCATATTATATTATATAGATTCTAAAGGCCCAATTTAAAATTTAAGTAGGCCAAACACAACAGGGTGTGGCGAGTAGGAAACGCGTTTCGGGGAGTCCCACAAAGGGATCAATAGGGTGTCATTTCGTGAAGTCTGCACTTAACACCCACGTGACACTCGGATTATTACTGAGGCCGCATCTGACTTACAACTTAAATCTTAATTTAAACGGCCTATTGAATACATATCTAAGTAGGTCATCTTCATCTATAATAAATAATAAACATAAATGATAATAATAAAGAGCAAATATTTATTTAAATAAGAAATAGACATACATTTATATAACTAATATACTGACTATATTATACAGCTGTAGACTGTAGATATTTTAAAAGTCACAAGATAAATGAAAATGGAGTCCAATACTTTTTAGAAAATTCAGGTAACATTATTTATTTATATAAATCGGGAATCCTTAAAATTTTACTTGATTTTTGGCTGTATTGACTACGTAGAGTGAAACTGAGACAGCAGTTTCTTAGAAACACATGCTGGAAAACAGTACGCCGGCTAAGGCTATGTTAGTAACCTTATAATTTACAGACGCTCCTTCCATTCTGAAGATTATTTAAGTGAGAGAGCATGTTACAACAGCTCTGTGGCATGGGTAGCGGTATTTGGGTTGAAAAAAAAAGAGGGGGGGGGGTATTTTTTCTTTATGATCTCGGTAAATTAGGGGGTGTCATTGGATAACACTGAAGACTTTGCATTGCGACTGTGGGAACGTGTACATTGTACATACATTCCTAAGTAAAGACTTTGCATTGTGACTGTGAGAACGTGTACATTGTACATACATTCCTAAGTAAAGACTAAAGTGAATGAAAGAAAATAGAATTTAAAAACAAAAAATAAATGGCTCACAAAACACTTGAGACTGTGTCATTTGATTCAAAGATAAGACAGTTCCGTGTCAGTAATACTGAGTGAGGTAAGTAAGTGAGGTAACTTTAACTAAGTCAAAGTTTCTTAGTAACGCTTAATGTAATGTAATTTTTGAAAATGTGTTTCATATATTATAAAAAAATTCTGTTGTTTTTCATTTTTATACCATAATCATAATTAATATTACTATTTAATTATTCATTAATTATTAGTTAATAACAATTAAATTCATAATTAATGCTACCTTTACATGCTTCTTTTTGTAGTTAATACTAAGAGTCTATATATATAATTCTCTTCGTGGTCGGACCCTGCCTTTTTATCTGAATCTGCATGTGCAACAGAGCGTAACGAATGACCCTCGCTCGGGTCAACTAAACACTGTTGGCAAGCGTGGTGGGATGAAATGAAAAAACAACAACAATGCACTTGCGTTAACTTGCATTGTTCCGACACAGTAAATGTGAAATTCGTAGTGTACTGGTTATCACGTCTGCCTCATACGTCGATGGTCCTGGGTTCAAGCCCCAGCGAAAACATTGTGTTTTTAATTTTTTTTTAAAATGTGTGTTTGTGCCCTGTTTTTACCCCTTTATTGCCAACACTAGCTGATTTAGTTACGGGTGAAGACTTCCTGAAAGACACAGTTGTCAAAATGGGATGGGTTTGGGCAAACGACTGTGATTGAATGAAAAGAAAGAACTCTGGAGAGACCCGCGGCGTAGCATACGCCGCAGACTTGCTCATAATAGACAGTGCAAAGAACGGGTGGGGGGGGTGAGAGTACAGACATAAAAAGCAGCACAAAGTACGTAAAAAAATAGCGAGTAAACATGGAGACAAGCATACTGAGGTTGTTGTTACCCGCCTCCCATTAAATGTTACCATCCTTAAAGATAAACTGTGATTGGCCGACCCCAGCGAGGGTTAGTCATATTTAGGGTTGTTAATTGCTTGTTGTTATTTTGTGTTTTATTTTTTGAAAAACCGATTATCGATTACATACAAACTGAGGTTGTTGTTACCCGCCTCCCATTTAATACTACCATCCCTTAAACATAAACTGTGATTCGCCGACCCTAGCGAGGGTTAGTCATGTTTAGGGTTGTTAATTGCGTGTTGTTGTTTTTTTAAACCGATTATCGATTATTTAACTCTGATTTTAAACCGAATATCGTTTTATAGCTGACTTCATAGAAGTTAAGGGTGTACCGAATTTCGCCTGCAAATGTCTCGAAACCAACAATGAGTTGGCAGCAACCGACGTTCACTCGCGTTGTTTTGATTTCTTCGTGCTGTAGTTTGTGTCCGTTATTTCTCCTTTCTTTGCACTCTCCATGAGCAAGTCTGCGGCGTATGCTACGCCGCGGGGCGTCTAGTTATTAATATTGAATTAGCGTCAAAAGTCAGAGCAATTATTTCATTTTTATTTAAACTATTTTTAAATCCCTTATATTAGCTTGCTTTGTAAGTTTCATCGGACTATTTTTATTATCCCAATGTTGAACCCCTTCCCGTTATCCAATCATTCTGAAAATTTGCACACATGTTCATTTTCGGTGATAGTATTTTTGTGAACTTTTGCGGACTTTTTCCCGTGTCTAGATTTAATTTAATTAAATATTTAAATCCCTTATATTAACTTGCTTTGTAAGTTTAATCGGACCATCCGACCGACCGAACCGACTATTTGTTTATAATTTTTTCACGTGCCAGTTCAGTTCACGCTTTGACGCCGACCGTCGATGTTCACATCGTCCCTGCGCCCGGTTTTAAAACCAGGGGAGATAATTCTGTTTCAGTCTGTAAATGTCGCGTTTAAACATAATCATAATTATAATCACTACTTTTTGTTATGTCTCATATATAAGGGATTTATAGTCAAATTTTTTGTTTTTACATCTATTTATTAACATATCGGTTATTGATGTTTCTTCTATTATGCATTATAAATCACTACATCTTTTCCACTAGTAGCAGTAGTCTGTAGACCTTACTTCTGACTAAACTGCCTAAATACGCTTATAGGCCTACTTTAATTTTAATTGATACTAGTGCTATTATTCAAATGTTATCCTTATATTATATAATAAAAGGCAAGTTTCTGTCCGTTCTGTCCCGTCATCTATAGCGATTGGACCAAACACCTATAGACTCCTACAGCGAATCATATTGAACACGTTTACGCCATTTACGCGGACGTTCAAAACGAGTTATTTTTGGTGCAGTATTTCTTCCAAGACTTTATTTTGAGTTATGAGCGTTGAGATTTATAGTCAAAAGCTATGTTTTTACGAGTTATTTATTTTAACTATAATGAATAGTATTTTTTACGTGATGCACATGTAATGCCGGTCGAGACGGCTGTTGAAGGGGAGTTACAACATGCCACCGAACGGTGGCGGAACCTCCTTGGACGGGCTTTGTTGCTCGTATAATTATAAAACCTTATCATATTCATAGACCTAGAATAAATGTAAGCCTGTTTATTTTTACGCAAACTTTCAATTTTGACCATGAATGCACAATTGAATCGTTGGGGAAGACTGATTAAAAACCATAATCATAAATAGTAGACATGATGGCTTAAATGTTGGTTAATCGTATTTGATTTTGATTGGCATTTGTTTGGAATAATATATATATATATACATATGTTTTTCACCCTCATATAAATTTGTTGAACATTGGTTAGTGAGTAAATGGATGGATCTCGACCAAAGTTAATACTTAAAAACTTTATGGCCCATATAAAAATTAATACTATATGTGCCGTCCATAAATGACGTCGCGCGATTATGGCAGATTCTAGTCACACGCGTCACAAAAAGTTAGATTCCCCTGCCGATATGACGTCACAAAGCTTTGCGGCCCCCCTCCCCATGGTATGGCATCCGTCCGTCCTCATGGGACGATGGCGTTTACTCCTGCTCCTCTGCCCCTCTTCCCCTTTCTCCTGGTCCCTTCTCTCTTCACTCCTAGCTGTGAGGGATGCTTCCGCGACTCGAATGCCCTCACGCACCTTTGCCCGCCAGGAAGTGCGCTCCTCGGCAATGGTCTTCCCCGTTTTATGGACTATCTGCGCCAGTGACAAGTCTGTCTTGCAGACGTACTTAAAGCGCAAGCAGGCGCGACCTCTTTTCCTCATACCAGTTGCCAGCTCACAGTAAAGCAAGGCTCTTGGAATGCGCTCCGAGCTCATCCTGCGAACATGACCCAATCACCGCAGGCGCCTCTCACTCAGGATTAAGTGCATACTCAGCTTATAGCTCCTTCTGAGTACATCGACATTGGTGATCTTGTCCTGCCATTTGATGTGTTGAATCATACGCAAGCATCGTAAGTGGAAGCTGTTGAGCTGCTTTGTTTGCTTGGCGTAGGTCGTCCAGCACTCGCTGCCATAGAGGAGTGTGTTGAGCACGCAGGCCTGGTACACAGTGATTTTCGTCCTACCTGTGACTGTGAGCTGCGCATTGTTCCACACTCTTTGATTCAGCCTAGCCAGTAAAGATGCGGCCTTGCCGATTCTGGTTTCTATTTCCTTTTCCAGGGAGAGTGTGCTTCTGATGTTTACTGCCAAGGTAGGTGAAATCCTCGACGACATCCAAGGTGTTTCTCTCAATGGAGATTGCTGGAGGCAGTCAGTGCCTTGTCTCATAATGTTGGTCTTTTTTAGGCTAATCGTTAAACCAAAATCATTGCATGCCTCTGAGAACTTATTGACCAACTGTTTGAGTCCTATCTCTGTATGTGAGGTAAGGGCTGCGTCATCCGCGAAGAGCAACTCTCTGATTAATAGTTTCCACTTTGCTCTTCGCACGGAGCCGGCTGATGTCGTATAGGTTTCCATCTGTCCTGGTATGAATGTTCACACCCTCGGAGCAGTCCTCGAAAGCATGTCGCAATAGCATCGAGAAAAAGATAGAGTGTTAGAGCCAGTACGCAGCCTTGTTTGACTCCGCTACAAACTGGGAAGGGTTCTGAGGTGGCACCATCTAAGAGCACTGTGCTGTGCATATTGGTGTAGAAGGACTCGATGATGGAAAGAAGCCATGGCGGACATCCTATTTTTTCTAGTATACGTAGCAGACCCTTGCGGCTGACCAGGTCAAATGCTTTCTTTAATCTATGAAAGCAATGAAGAGGCTTTCTTTTGCTCCCGAATTTCTCTTGTAGCTGACGGACTGAGAAAATCATGTCCATGGTTGATCGGCCAGCCCGAAAACCGCATTGTGATTCCGGGTAGACGTTTTATCTTATCTATACAGACGCTCCTTCTATGCAGAAGATAGTTGCGTCCACAGACCATGACAGATGATCTGTTGGCAAGTGATGCAGCATTCACAGGCCACGGCTTTGTGGGTTCCACGCATTACCCAGCCGCCTAACTACGTGTAGTGTTAGGTACCCATTAAGAGCGGGGTGACTCAGGGACGCCCTAGGCCCCGGGAACAAACCCTTGCCTTCACACGGATTCGAACCCGTGACCATCGGTACGACAGTCCAGTGCGCTGCCACTCGACCACCGCTGTGCCAGAATTTTCAGGCGTGCAAGGACCACTCTGGCAAAGGCATTTCCCACAATACTCAGTAGAGGAGATGCCACGATAGTTGTTGCAATCGCTGCGATCACCTTTGTTTTTGTAAAGCGTGAAAATTTTGGCGTCGCTCATATCCTGTGGGATGTGACCGCATTCCCAGCAATCGCATATGAGTTCGTGCAGAGGCTTCAGTAGTGCTGGCTTGCCGTACTTAAGCACCTGCAGGAATGCCATCGTTACCTGGAGCCTTCTCATTGCTCATATTTAGTGTTAGGCTGCACTCTAATATTTTGATACTCGTAAAGTCCCATGTAAAACGTCATTAAATTCATTGTAAACATTCAAATATTTAAGTGGAAACTTTTATCGTCGCAAATGGTCGATCCCCCTCCCCCTAAGTGCGCGACGTCGTTTATGGACGGCCCCATGTGGCATTAATGCCATTAAACTCCTAATGTTCAAACCTTTGGTGCCGGGTGCTCCAAATAGTTTTTTCCCGTAAAAGTTTATGACTAGGCCTATTCCCCATTAGGCCTATTCGATTTAACGCGATCTTGTCAAACAATAACAAATATCCAGTTTTGAGAACTAACGAGAGAATGTTTTCGCCTCGCATCGTCTGATGCTTCCCCCGCTTGCGTTCAGCTCTTTTGGTATATATATATATATATATATATATATATATATATATATATATATATATACCAAAAAATAAAGAGTAAACAGTGATAGCTTATAGTCAATTTTTTCTTTGATTACTCGTGATTAACAGGACTTTTTTGCCCGTTACCCCAAAATATAAAATGTAATGTTTACGTTACCTCCGAGGTCCCGCCCACACGACACTGGAGTTTGAGGACGCGTCGTAAGCGAGGTCCTGCCTACACGACACTGGAGTTTGAGGACGCGTCGTAAGCCCCGAGGTCCCGCCCACACGACACTGGAGTGTGAGGACGCGTCGTAAGCCCATCGCCCGTAAATGTCACAGAGTGGATACTTGATGCAGTTAAGTCATCTGGATGAAGATTATTGTCATTCGTGTCAATATAAATGAAAGTGGAGAGGAGTTTGGTGCCTTGGTCTAGTACGTAGATAAAAAAATGTAAATAGATGTCGAATTTCAAAATCCGTTTACTGGAAGGAACTTGTTCAATGGTGAGCTTATGTTCCATGTTCCAAGCGTACACGTCCACATGAGGGACTTTTAATATATCTAGCGGATTTTATACGTCCAAAATGATTCTGCATTACCCCCAAGAATTACCTTATTACCCCAAATGGGGCAATTTACCCCTGTTCGCCGACCCCTGGGTTAAACCGTTCGTTAAAGTTAGCGAGGTATTTTTCCTTAGTTTAAAAAACCCACGCCTCGCCCCGTCCGTTGGGACGTCGTGTTTACCTCTCATGGGTGATGCCGGTAAACTCGCCAATTAAAAAATAATAATAATAAAATTATAAACAGTGATAATAAAATGGAATTTATTTAAATACCGTATTATTTTTCAATTGTCTACTCGCCAGAATAATTGAATTTTGCATCGCACACGACATTCCCCCCATTTTTCCTGTTATAATTATAGTGTTTGAGCTAAACTCGCCTGCTCCCCTTCCAACGCATAATTTTTTTAAAAAGAAAATATCAGTTTTAATTTTAATGTGGTAATCTTTCGTCAAATGCATTTGACTTGCAGGAAAACTGTCACTAAAAGACCGAACTCCAATTTGAGGACCGATTAATCGCCCGATATCTTTGCTACGTTTATCAAATGACTCTCGAAATATAAATTGTAACAGTCGGTGACCTTGACCGTTGTTCACATCAAACGCGCACTGTGTTAGCTCTCGTACAATGCCTCGACAACTAAGCAAATTAAATTTTTTAAAGAAAAATCATTCCTTAGCCGTAGGCGAAGTAAACTAATAGTGATGACGTGTATATTATTTATACACCGGAATATGGAGAAAGCGATTTGAGGTCACCGTCGCTCGCGTTAGCCTCGTATGCTGCCCTGCATCTTAACCGTGACACGACAAAAACGAACTCCGGGTAATAAGCTAATACATGTACTTGCTTATTGAAATTGAGATTAACCGGTCCTGATTAAACGGGACCGGTCCTGATCTGAGGACCGGTTAACAACATTAATACCCGTCGTAATCCATATAAAATCTAATTTTTTATTTTTAACTTTACATCTTGCACCTATTGGGCTCGGGGGCCCTTAAAGTCCATTTTTATATGACATAAATAAATATTATTTTATTCACCCGATCGTCTGTAAGCTTTAAGAAGTTGTTGACTACACTCCTGCGGTTACTAGCAAATTTTTAAATACTTTCTACTCATTGGCATATTTGAATTTAATTTCCTTTCTCTTGAGATCGTTGCTACGCGCGACGGACAAGCTAGTAAAGTAACGTGATATTTAAATGATAATAAAAAAAAACTCTGATTAAATGTTTATAGTTAGTATGTTCAGACCTTTATCATTTTTTTCCCCACTGGAACCCGTACTCGTAAGATTTCGGTTTAGCATATAAGTAGCACAAAATAGTAGCAGAAACCAGAGGCGTCACTAGGGTTGGTGTCACCCGGGGCGGTAGCTCATGGTGTCACCCCTTCACGACTGAAGAGGCCGTCCATAAATGACGTCACGTGAGGTTGCCGATTTTTACCCCACCCTCCCCCAGCGTCATACTTTGTCACAAAAGCTTAGACCCCCACCCATTCTTTTACGAAATGACGTCACAAAGCTTTGACAACCCCCCCCCCTCCAAGCCATATTTTCTCAATAAAAATAGCATGTTGCAAATTATTTTTTGTCATTTAAATATGTATTTAGTGTAAGTAGACTCTAATATCGTAACACGCGTGAAGCCATTGAAAACGCAATTAAATAAATGGTAAACAATCAGATATTTAAGTTGAACTTTAATTAAAAGTTGTGCGTTTTTTATATGACGTCACATTTTTTTTAAACACACCCCTCCCCCTCGTCACACATCGTCACAGACGAGTGACCCCATCCCCCTATGGCGGATTAAAAGGGGGGGGGGCTGAACGGGCTAAAGCTAGGGGCCCCCAATAATTTAAGGTCCCCCAAACTTATTATAAATTATAGTGTATACTAAAAATGCAGACAAAAGTTTGTATGAATCCCTGAAAATGCCGTGGACAGTCATACGGCAATGCGGCAAATATGAGTAGGAATTATAACGGAAACCAGGCTATTCTTTATGAGAAGTGCAGTGTTGCTCATTATGTGCCTTGCACTGTTCATTCTATTAATTTGGTTGGGAAACATGAAATTGATACATGTTAACAAAGCCTTGTCTGACACAAGATGGTTAGCCTGACATGATGCTGTAAGGCAGTGCTGTCCAACCTTTTTGACCCCGCGGGCCACATTTTTTTTCCTTATTAGGCCGGGGGCCGCAATCAATTAACGTCTTAAGAAAATATTAAATGGATAAATACTTCCTACCTTATGTAACTTTGTCTCCTCATCAATACGAAAAATAGCATGAATAAAAACTGTAACACATCTCTAATGTGATATTTGGCTTTGAACTGTACTTGCAATTTTCTTAATTTGCGGTTCGTATTCTGTAACTGCTGCTCTTATTAAGTTTTCCAAATGCTCATCAGTCAAAGCGTTTCGTTTTTTAGATTTTATATTATTCATGATGGAGAATCCAGCTTCACAGACGTAGGTACTACCAAACATGGTTAATATTTTTCTACAACATTTCGATAGTTGCGGAAATTCGTCTGCAGAAACATACGTCATCCAGAATTCAGTTGGCGACGAATTCGTATGTTTATCACGAAGCGGTGTGTTATGCTGAATCTCGATGATTTCAAGCTGCACTGCACCTTCGTCTGCTCCTAATATCGTCATTTTCGAGGCTATATTAGAGACATCACTAGTAAAAGGATTTTCTACAAAAAGCAAAACAGGTGTAAGATTTCGAATATCTTTAAATCGATCTGTGAAATCCAGCTTTAACTTTTCTAATAAAAGATAGAATCGCTCATTTGTGACAAGCTCTGGAAGTTGTTGAGCAGCCTTGGCAAGAGCTGGGAAGTGAGTAAAATTTGACTGATTTATTTGGGTGATGAAAAAATCGAGCTTGGATTCAAAAATACTGATTTCTCTCATTAGCGTTGGTAAGATTTGAAAACGTCCTTGCAATTTTAAATTTAATTTATTCAGGTGATCCGTGATGTCGGTTAGAAATGCTAATTTTACCAAAAAATCTGGTAGTTCTATATAATTTAACAAATCTTCCTTTTTTTAGACCTGAGAAACAGTTTTACTTCGTCAATTAGGTTCCAAAATCGTGACAGAACCTTTCCTTTGCTCAGCCAACGAACATCAGTATGAAGAATAAAATCCCCAAAATTGTTATCATACTCTTCTAACAAAGTCTTAAACTGCCTGTGATTTAATGGATTAGCTCGAATAAAATTAACACTTTTCACCACAACATCCATAACATTTTGCAATTTGTCATCCTTCAACTTTGAGGAAAGAGATTGCTGGTGAATTATACAATGATAAGATTGAATGTCTGGAAAATCATTGTCAGCCTTCAGCAAACCAATGAGTCCAACTTTCCTTCCTATCATTGCTGGAGCACCATCCGTTGTAACAGAAATCAGCTTCCTCAAATCGATATTGTTGTTTAATAGAAAATCCTTCAGTGCTTTATATACATCCTCACCACGGGTTGTATTTTTTAATGGAATTAGTGTCAGTAATTCTTCTTTAAAGGTCTGCCCCTTGTCAAACCTAACCCAAACTATAAGTTGGACCGTGTCAGTGATATCACATGATTCATCCAATGCCAGACTGAAACCAGAAGCGTTTTTTAAAATCCGTAATCAACTGCTCCAATATATTCCCGGACATACTTTCAACACGCTTTGCCACAGTCTGGTGGGAAAGCTGAAGATAAGATATTTGTTTCTTTATTTCTTCCTTGTTTTTAAACTCAGAAAATAATGAATCAGCACATTCTTGAAAACAAAGTTTAACCGTTTCACCATCCCGATACGATTTTTGTTTCTTCGCTAACAACCAGCTAATTTTAAAAGACGCTTCAGTAGCACAATCACTTGAACTCAAAATCCGGCGGAAAACATTTTGCTGGCCATTTAAATTCTTCTTTAAAGAACTAACTTTGTCTTCTCTTAGCTTTGTTCCTTTCGGATATTCGTTATCAAAATCGGCATGCACTGACTTGTGGTGTCTCTGCAGATTTGACTTTTTGATAACAGAAATAGTAGCCTGACAAATCAAACACACTGGCTTTTCATTAAACAGAGAAAACAAAAATTCGAGTTCCCACGAAGAGTTAAAATTACGATTCTCTTCTGTAACTTTTCGTTTCCTACTCGCCATATTGGCTTTCTCTTTTTAGAAACAAATGTCGTTTCAAAAATCGTTCCTGTTATCTCTCAGAATTTTTTCATAAGTGAATTGCACTGATACCACAAACGCAGCTTTTATTCTGTTTTCTACTATCAGAATGGTTCACACTCTCGAAATGAATACCAGTTACTGGTCTTTTTCCTTTTAAAAATACAGGATGGGCATTTATTCAACCCACCCCACCGCCCCCACCGCCCCCCCCCAAACCCAGGCAAGTTTATTTCAACTTGTTCACATTCCTATGCAGTGACCTGGGAATATCATATAACGCCCTATGTGTCATTTTGATTATCCTTGTTCCCACACTGACCAGGTAGCTACAAATAAAATCCATCGGGCCACAGCTGACCCTGCTATGACCCCGCCCTGACTGAAGCAACAGAAAGACATTCTGGATGGTTGTATCCCCATATCGGTGTATCGGATTTCAGCTAAGCCCAAGTTTCCCCATTGTTCACATGAAACGCCAAGGACATAAATCTATCAAACCAAAAACCTCTTTTGCGGCACCCCACCCCGTCTTATTAAAAATGCCACATTTCTCAGGTAGTCTCTAATAAATTATCAAAAACACTGAATCACTAAGTTTTCTTTTTTTAAATTTTTTAAATTTTTATTTTATTTTATTTTTTTTAAAGATAAGAAGAATTTTTACCAAGATATGGCGGGCATTTTATACAGGTCCGCGGGCCGGACAGCACTGCTGTAAGGTCTGTTAATAATTAATACCTTGAGAATATCGCAGCACTGGAAGAATTAGCAACAAACGAAAATCAGCCACGTGACTGTCGACTTGAAGCAAAAGGATTTCTAAAGGAACTAGAACAACTGGAAGTCACTATTTTACTTTAAATTTGAATTTGTTAAAAGACAGCATTCTTAATTTGATTACTATGAAGACAAAGGAAAGGACAAGTCCGTGGCAAAAAAGAGTATAAACAATCTTTAATGCTATAAAAAAAATAAAAAAAGAAAGCGTCAGACAAAAATTCAAGGTTGAGCTATTTCTGGTAATCATTGACAAACTTTCTTAAACCCTACAACATCGGTTAGGCGCATATAAAGACATCCATGAGAAATTAGCCTTTCTTACAAACATAACTGAGCTCAGCAATTTCGCCATCCGATGGGCAGCAGCCAAGTTAATTGAAGAATATTCAAGCGATTTCGAAGACTGGTTACCTTCAGAATTAGTCCAATTTTCAGAACTCTTTAAAAAGTTATTGTCCAGACCCAGGCACAGGGTAAGGAAAAGGAAGTAGCCCAATGCGAAACTCAAAACAAGTGCACAGAGCTAAAAAAAATTTGCTGCTTTTGAAGGAGCTAAATTTTACACAGTCCTTTACAAATGTACACATCGCACTTCGCATATATCTTTCAATGATGACATCAAACTGCAGCTGAGAGTGATCCTTTTCAAAGTTTAAAAGAATATAAAATGAGTAAAAATTTGCATGGGACAACAAAGACTGAGTATGCTATAATGAGCATTGAAAAGGAACTTGTAAGCTTACTTAGCTTTACTGACTTGTTTGAAAACTTCGCCATGAGAAAAATTCGCAAACGAAAGTTGTAGGTTGAAATAATAATAGTACATATTTTTCAATAATTTTTAATTTTAAATGGAGAAAACAATTCGTTACCCCATGAAAAAAAAAGTTATAAAAATATATATTTAAAAATACGGAATAACGCATAATATTTTTTTTTAAGCAGGCTCGTTCGTAACCACGAAACATCGTAAGTCGGGATGGACCATCGTAACCGGAGGACTACCTGTATATAAATATGTCTATGCTTTCACGCCTTTAATAAATATATATATAAAACGAAATATTAACTCAAATATATTGAATTCATAATTTTCCTATAGAAAAACATCAACAAAGAAAAACCATCTTTTGATTTTTGGGGGAATAAAAAATCGTATCCCCCCCCCACCCCACTGTTGTGGAGGGAGTCGTGAGGTGGGATTCGTCCATGCTGTCGGTGTGTCCAAGCCCAAATGGCTTTATATCTTTTTTAAATAGGGCTGCAGAAATTAACGATTAATTTCTCGATTAATCGTTAAAATTTTTAACGATTAAATTTTTTTAACGATTAATCGACCCACCACTTATCACTGTACTGGAAGTCAAAAAAATAAAATATTTCGGCCAATAAATATTAACGAATTTCCGTACGATTACACGAACATTTCGGTTTTAAACTATTTTATTTACTGAAGTGAATGTTCAAAATGTTGATAAAGGTTATTGTGTCCATTGAGAGAAATCGTTTGCCTTCAATGTAACGTTCCCTCTAAGTCTAATCTTCGTTGGTCCGTGTGCAAAGTTTAAAAAAAACTCGTGTGCAAAGATGCACAACGTCCATTTTTTGTGCAATATTTTACAAAGTTTGCTCGGTGATTCTAAACTCCTGCATGGCATCGGTCAAATATCTGCGTAGCCACGCTGCTTAAAGGGAACATTGCTACCATGGTTCTAACACTTTGCTTACATATCCCCTGCAAACCAAACATCCACTGCAGTATCAGAAACTTCAGCTGAGACAATCTAAAGCTATGTGAACGATTGTTCAGCTCGGCTGGTTATATTGTCACTAAGACCCTCTCATCACTTGAACCAAATAATGTCAATACACTTGTCTGTGTTGTTGGTTAAAAGATGTCATATAAAGAAGACATTCCAGTGTTATTTCGATCTTCGACAAGTACGTTTAATAAATGTTACTGATGACACCATACATTTCAATTTTTGGCTTTAATCGAAATTAACGAATAATTAATCGTTAATTTTTCAAAAGTTAATGATTAAATTTAAATTAATCGTTAACAGCCCTACTTTTAAAACATAAGACACTGCCCTTTTCATGTCCAGCCTTTTTTAAATATCTCTCTGCTGCGACTGTCTCTTTTCTTTTTTTTCCCCCTAATTTGTTTTAATGTTGTTTGTGTGTTGGGACTGTTTTATTATTGAAAGTTAACTGATATTTTTTTAATAAAAGTTTTCGCGTTTAACGTATTTCATTGTATTTCTTAATTTCTTTCTAGTTGAAAAAATTTGTCTTCTTTTTTTTTGTGTTATCAAAATCGCACACAGTAAAATTTTAAGCTCGGGTGTCACCTCCCCTGATGGGTGTCACCCGGGGCTCCCCCCCCCTCGCCCCCCAGTGACGCCCCTGGCAGAAACTAAGTCATTGTTTTGATATAAGTTGTATTCAATTGTTTGAATAGAGTTATGGACCACATAATCTGAGACTGCTCATTGATATGCGCCAGTAGGCATGATTTCAATGAAACAACAGCAAATCAATGGGTTTATTAATTCTACGTACTATGGTATGTTACTTGCGATGGTTAATGACTCAGCGCCAAACCCCGAGCTTCTATTAAGGAGTTTCCATGCTATGAGATGTATAAAATAATGTTTCAATAACACAACTAAAGTTACATTTTATCGTTCCCTGTTTCCATGCTATGAGATGTATAAAATAATGTTTCAATAACACAACTAAAGTTACATTTCATCGTTCCCTGTTCCCATGCTATGAGATATGTAATGTTTCAATAACAAACTAAAGTTACATTTCATCGTTCCCTGTTTCCATGCTATGAGATATGTAATGTTTCATTAACACAACTAAAGTTACATTTCATCGTTTCCCTGTTTCAATGTGATTGAGGATAATAAGTAACACTTAACAATCAAAAATTTTGAGCCGCCCAATAGTAATTATAATTAATATAAATAATTGTACAGCATTATTGATTAAAATTAATACAATAGATTTAAATTAACATAAATATTCATATAACATAGTATATGGGGTCATAAAGTAATTTAAGCGAAACACATTGCATAAGTAGACTAACACCTGTTGTCAGCTACACCCACGTGCACCAATCATCGGTTTGGTTAGACATGTAAAAAAAAATCAGTGGTTCTAAGTGTAAGAGGCTATAATTAGTGTAGTTGTGTTATATAATTAGTGTAGTTGTGTTTATCATTTTACCGCTTATTTGTTATGACCAATTTTGTTTATAATTTCATCGCTTACGAGTTATTACCAATATGCAGAACTTTTAAACTCTGAATCCTATGCTCCATAAAAGTGCTTTATGATTGAAGTTATTTCAGCGTGCATTTAATGTGATGATATTTATGATTCTGCAAAGCGAGGTTTTGTATATCTTCATGTTCATGATCTTAAATGAAATGGGCTTACTCATAAAGAAATTTTGATATGCGGGCATGTGATGTATTTGATTTTTAAAAAAAGTCTTCTAAAAATGTAATTGTTAATGAATATATTTTAGAAGGCCATGGGCTTTAATTTGGCGGGTCATTTACTTATCTCCCTGTATAATAATGTCTTCATTACTCGTGAGTACAAATCACTTAGAACCACTTTTCAACTTTCCATGCAAGGTGACGTAGCATATTCAGATACTCACTCAGACAAGGGACTACTTGGCTTCCTCTTACAGTCTGATGCTATATTCATCATAAATTTTCTTGTATGTTGATTCCTCGTTCATGTTTTTGCTTAAGTAGTCACATATCAGTGTTTTAGGATCTTAATTCTTAAATCTTGACAATAGTGTTTTTTAAAATTCTACTTAAAGCAGTTTTATAAAATTAAGAAATTCCTTTAATTTTTTTTTAAAAAAGACTATAACATGTATATAGATATTTATATGGACATAATAAATAATTATCATTTTCGATAGTCTAGGCGATGGCTTTTATTGAATTTTTTTATGTTAAAGGATTATTTGACTTGCTTTTTATATCAGTAACTATTTCCAGTTATAAATATTTATAGAAACAATGTAATAAAAGAAAATATTGACATAAACCATTTTTTGTAAGCTAGTGAGTTGATGAATCTATAAAAGTAAGTTGTAGCTGTTTTATAAATCAACTGCTTTCAACAGTTGCGATACATGACACTGCAGATAGATATTTGTTTATGTCACATAACATCTGGGTTAACATCACACTGCAGATAGATATTTGTTTATGTCACATAACATCTGGGTTAACATAAACAGTTATAATTATAAACGTTTTTGCATTTTTATAATATTGTTTCAAAACAATGGTATTATAAGCCATATATTATATTTGCATTGAATATGTAATGGGAAATAATTTTCTTTTCAATACATGACCACAGTGAACAGACTGCTCTAACAAAAGTTGTTGCTCCAAAGCTGTGGATACAACTGATTATTAAGATGACAATAAAGTCTGAGTCATTTGAATCAACTACCATTGCTGGTGAAGTTGAAGAAATGGAATACCTTAATGGGAATAGTAAAAAAGAACCATTCATTGATGTTGAAGCACCTGAGGATGGTGAGAAATAAGTTGATTTAAAATTATTGACATTTACATTCATTAAAATTGACAAATGTCAAGTTGATGATAGGAGATTTATACTAAGGGCATTAGAAGTTTGTTAGAATCATATACATTATATAATTTTATTACATGTAGTATAATTATCTTATGATTATGGAGATGTTTTAAAGTGAAAACATGAAAACATAAGTTTTGAAAACAAACTACTTTGTAAATTAATTTAGCTTATCATTTAAAAAAAAATGAAAAAGATTTTCAAATTAAGTATTCTTAATGATTAAAAATGTTTAAATGATGAAGTTTAATTAACATTTTGTAATACATGTTTATGATATACTTTATTTTTCAGCAAACCCTGATAAGTTAGAAGAAGAAAAATCTGAGGAATCCTCCAACTCTTTTGTTAGCATTATCATTGGTGGATATGGTTCAAAATTAAAATGGGTAAGATTTGGTGCACTCTTAGCACCAAGAGTGACCATTAAAACAACTCAAATGTTACATACTATACACTCAGCACCACCAGTGAACATTAAAACAACTCAAATGTTACATACTATAAAATAATAATTCAAAGAGTGACCATTAAAACAACTCAAATGTTACATACCACCAGTGACCATTAAAACAACTCAAATGTTACATACCAACAGTGAACATTAAAACAACTCAAATGTTACATACCACCAGTGACCATTAAAACAACTCAAATGTTACATACCACCAGTGACCATTAAAACAACTCAAATGTTACATACTATACAATAATAATTCAAAGAGTGACCATTAAAACAACTCAAATGTTACATACCACCAGTGACCATTAAAACAACTCAAATGTTACATACTATACAATAATAATTCAAAGAGTGACCATTAAAACAACTCAAATGTTACATACCACCAGTGACCATTTAAACAACTCAAATGTTACATACCACCAGTGACCATTAAAACAACTCAAATGTTACATACCACCAGTGACCATTAAAACAACTCAAATGTTAAATACTATACAATAATAATTCAAAGAGTGACAATTAAAACAACTCAAATGTTACATACTATACAATAATAATTCAAAGAGTGACCATTAAAACAACTCAAATGTTACATACTATACAATAATAATTCAAAGAGTGACCATTAAAACAACTCAAATGTTACATACGATACAATAATAATTCAACTTTGTGCTTGTATAGATTACAATTTAATTTCCAAAACATTAATTTGAAAGCAATTTTCTAACCTTATTTCAAAATGTTTTAACTTTTTCATTGAAACTTTGTCCAAATGTTGGTGTAAAAGCTGACCGTAAAGGACAGAAATAATAATTAAAAATGTTAAAAACTCATTTCTGTATTTTTGGAGAGTTCACAGAATCTATTTTTATTTTAAATAAAAGTTCCTATTGAAAATTCGGTCCCAATTTTAAAAAATAGAGTAGTTTTAAAGTTTTTTCTTCCTTTTTTAATTTCAGGCGATACTTGTTGTTTCTGTGTTTTTGTACTTCAGCTACTTCTCAGTAGCTTTGGCATTATTTAAACTGGGCTATTATAAAAGTGGTCAAAGTGTTCTCCCTCTTGTTTACCTGACTGTTGCAGCACTCATTTTAGTCATCATCTATTTTGTTAAAAGAGCATTTAAAAAGAAAATTATGGATACAGTCATCAATCCAATCAGGAAGATCATTTACAGTTATAAACCAAAGCTTAAATGGTATGTACAAATGTTCCGTAAATTATTTTGAGTACCTTTTGTTAATGAACTTATTTTATTATATTTTATATTTATATAACTATATTTATATATGTACACTGTGAAGGTTTGCTTAAAATGTAAACCCATGTATAGTATTAATCATTTGATGTACATGATGATTTGCGTTAATACAATTTGAATGTGTATTTAATGTTTACTTTAATTTAAAAGTCAGAAATTCATTTTTATTTAAGTGACAAGTAACAAATGAGCAGTGTTAATTTCACAATAACATTTCGGACATACATTATTATTTATATTCTACTCGTTTTAGTAATGATACAGGTCATTAAATATCTTTCTCTTCCAGGTTTCTTTTGATAGTACCATTGTGTGGGATTCTAGCCATAATTTTGTTATCAGCAGTTCAGAGACCCTATAACCTTGTGTCGCTAATAGGGTGGATTTTTTTCTTGATTGTCCTTACAATAAGTTCTCATTCTCCTAAACAGGTAAGCAAATTTTATACTTTTAATGGCTTTCAAAAATGTGCTTTTGTAATTTAAGAAGAATATATTAATTATTTTGTAATGATACCTTAATTGTTTTTAGATTTCATGGAGACCTGTCATAGGTGGCTTTGTACTGCAGTTCTACTTTGCTGCACTTATTCTGAAGTGGGATAAAGGTCAGGATCTGTTTCAAGAATTAGGAGCACTTTTTACCAACTTTCTTGGTTTCAGTAAATTTGGTGCTCAATTTGTGTTTGGTAAACTTGAGGATCATTTCTTTGCCTTTTTGGTAAGATCATACAAACTAGATTTATGACTTTTATGTTACAAAAAAAAACACAACTTTGTGGTCCTTATATATTTTAATATGTTTTTATGTAATGTTTAAAAAAATGTGAGCCTTATTATCTATGAATGCTTAAATTTTACAACTTAAATACAAATAATTTCTAGCTTTTGTGCACCTTAATTTTAAAAGGGAGAGAATATATACCTACTTGGTTGTCTCCTTATTTGTATTTCTTGCTATAAAATAAAACATAAATTCTTTCATTGAAATGACTATTTGTTTTTTCAATAGGTACTGCCAGTGATAATTTTCTTTAGCACTGTCATCACCATGTTGTACTATTTGGGGGTCATGCAAGCTATTATTGGGAAAATTGCATTTGTTATGAGGATCACATTGGGCACCACAGCTGCTGAATCTCTGTGTGCAGCTGGAAACATTTTTGTAGGACAGGTAAATTAATTTTAGTTTACCTCTCTTTAGGATTAGTTTTACTGTCAAAAGTTGTCTATGCAGCTTACATCTGAATCATTTATTTCTCTGATGTTTTTATTTTCTCAAGAAATCTTTGTTAAAACCATCTTCAGTGTTAAATTGAAAATTGGCTGCTATTTTAAATGTGAATGTTTGGAATATCTCAAAGGCCAGGTTTATAATGATTTGCGGAATGATTGTAAACTAATTTCAGAGAAACAGGAATATGACATAGAAAGTGAAATGTGGATAACAGTAGAACAACCGAGACCACTTTCAAGTTTATTAAACTTGATGGTTCAGTGTGCCAAATGTTAAGAGTAACAAAGAAAAAGAAACAAATATATTCAAAATATTTCATTCATGGAAAAGAACTAATCCAAACTAAAGATGCAAAATACTTAGGAGTCTTAATAAATGAGAAACTATCATGGAATACCCCATGTCAATGAAGTTATTGAAAAATCAAACAAAACCTTAGGCTTTATAAAAATATACTTTTACAGATGTAATAAGGGTATAAAACTAAAATGCTACCTCACTTTGGTGAGACCTGTATTAGAATATGCATCTTCTGTATGGGACCCAAAACTGAAATATGTGAGATAAACCATTTATTAGCAAACTTTTGCTAACTTAAGGAACAATACCTAAGCTTTTAGGTAGCAGGGGCTTTGTAAGAGAAATTTACTACTAAAAGACATGTAGTTAAGTATATTCAAGTGGACCCTTACACACAAAAGGAAAATCCAAATTTTTTTTACATATGTACCAATTCTAAAAAAATTTGGAATTGTTAAAAGACCCAGCCATAGTTGCAGTAGATAAGACTGTTCAAAACTCTTAGTTATAGTGGACCTTTGTGATTCAATGGTAGACCAAAACTAAGGTGTTTGGTGTTATATTTGTATAGTAATTCATAACTTAGCTAAAATTTCTTGAATACTGGTAATCATAGGAAATCACAACCATAAATTTTAGGCTTAAAATGACTTAAAAATGAACAAGAAATCAAAATGAACATTTTATGAACTATGTTTCAGACAGAGGCACCAATCATGATCCGACCATTTCTAGCCATTATGACAATGTCTGAACTTCATGCTGTCATGGTTGGAGGCTTTGGGACTATTGCTGGTGCTGTCCTGGCAGCCTATATTCTTAAAGGGGTGAGAATACAGTGTTGACTCAACACCAATGTTCCCTTTAAGCTGCGTGGCCGCGCAGATATCTGACAGACACTGCGCAGTAGTTAAGAATTGGCGCGCAGCAAATTTGGTAAAATGTAACACAAAAATGTGGATGCACACAAGTTTTTTTTTACTTTGCACATGGATTATGGAACCTTAGAGGGAACATTGCTCAACACTCCAATAATTGATTTTTGCCATTTCATATTGTGGATGAAAATAGAAAAGGAGATATAGGACAATATTAACATATTATTAAATATACAGTCCCTGCGTTTAACTGAACATTTTAATGGCTTTCCTTCCTTTTATATGAAAATGAGAATTTAACAGCCCAAAAAAAAAGATAAGTAAATATAAAAGGATTTAAAAATGGGAGGCGTTATACGGAGATATCTCCGAATAACGCAAGGCGTTATACGGAGATTTCTCCCAATAACTCCCGGCGTTATACGGAGATTTCTTTTTTTTAAAACAAATAAAATTTCCGTTCTAATTTAATATATATTAATTATATGTACCTATCATAGCTTAAAATTTATTTCAAAAAGATTTATGATTTTAAAATTAATTTTGTAAAAGCAAAGAGAACGGTGCGCTCGATAAATCGTATTTTTGGTTGCTATATTTGTTGTTTTTTCTATTTTAATTTTAAAAATTAGACAACTAAACCTAACCCAGACCCTAAAACTACAACCTTAAAAAAAATAAGACTCAAACGAAAATCTTTTTCTATTTTAATTTTAAAAAATAGACCACTAAACCTAACCCAGACCCTAAAACTGAAACTACAACCTTAAAAAAAAAGACTCAAACGAAACTCGAACCTCCACTTAAGAGTTCAAGAATCTAATGTCCTAACCATGAGACCACAGAAGCTCATGAATCGTATGAATTTTTAAAAATCTTATATCAAATTGGCAAGAAGTCACATGACCAGCCAAAAAAATTTGCGTATGACGCTAAGAATCATGGGAAATATCTGTCTATAACGCCCAGCGTTATACGGAGATATCTCCGAATAATCACTTTGTTTAAAAATATACTTACTCTACTTGTAATAGATATTGAACAGGGTTAGATAACTCAGTTTACAAATTCTGTGTAATATCTTACCAGGTTCCAGCAGCTCACTTAATCGCTGCCTCAGTGATGAATGCTCCAACTGCTTTAGCTGTATCTAAAATACTTTATCCTGAGGTGGGGACCAGCAAATTATCTAAGATGAAGGAAGTTATTAAAGAAAAGCAGTAAGTGGAAAAGAAAATGGCTGTCCATTTAGACCAGACAGCAGTGTCAAACTCAATCATTCAGAAGGCAAAATGTATTTACTTGTAGCATAAAGTGCTCAATAAATATTAAGCCAATTTGTGAGAGCTGAATATTTAGCATATATACATTTGAGCCACATGTAGGCAAAGCTGGGACATCTCTTCGGGAATTAAAAGAGTTAACTATTCAGGTCTCATAATGCTGTACTTTGCCTTTATTATCTCATTACACTGCAGTTCTATTAGCTCAATCTACATATTGACAGGTGAAATATCCACATCTATGGCTATAGGTAATGAAAGACCTGAAAATTACTTTTCTGTCTTTTAACGTCAATGAAATGTGCTAACTCTGCTTGAAGTCAGCTAAGGTTTTCAGTAAAGTACTTTAGGAAACAACATAGCGTTTAACACTGTCTAGCAACAAGAAAAGGGAGATCAGCAGCTTTAGTGCTTTTGTGTCTCCTTTAAGACACCTTCCCTTGATCAAGTGAGATGCAGGTTCAAGTCATTTAGATAAGTGATGAGAAATTTAGCCCAAAGGTCCTAGTTTAATATTTAGTTGACAGATTTTTGTTGTTCCCCTTCATCAAAAACCATGAGGCCACCTTGTAGTGAAGCCCTTTAAAGGAAAAATAAAACACTAGATTTATTCCTAACAAATAGACCAGGACTAGTATTAGACTATAAAATAATTCCAGGACTGTCCGACCATGATATTGTTAAGGTCACCAATACAATAAAAACTACAATTAATAAGATACCTAGAAGAATAATCTATCTTTGGAATAAATGTAATTCAATAAAACTACACCAATCAGCGGCTAACTTCCAACAAACTTTCCTAAGTAAATTTAACACAAATAGCCCAGTAGAAGAAATTTGGAAAGATATAAAAACAAATCTAAAAACTATAATGGATGAGAATGTTCCAACAAAGCTAACATCAAATAAAATTAACAAATGCTGGTTCAATTCTAGATTGAAAAAGCTATGCAAACAAAAAGATAACTTATTTAAAGAAATATAAAGCTACCTATTCATATAGGATACACAAAAAATACTTAAAGATTAAACACTTGACACAAAAACTTAGTCGAAACCTCCAAAATGAATATATAAACAATGTAATTACCAAAGATAACAATAAAAACTTATGGTCCTTTATCAAATCTAAAAAAATGGAACCTTCAGGAATAGCCACACTAAAAGGCTCAAATAATAAAACCTATAATGATAATGAAACTAAAGCTAATATCCTTAACACATATTTTGCATCATCTTTTTCTGCCTCAGGCGACAAGGAAGTTTTAATAAATTTAAATGAAATGGAGGAAATAGGTAACATAACTGTAGATGAGATAGGTATACATTCACTCCTAAAAAACTTAAAAATAAATAAAGCTACTGGCCCAGATGATTTGCCTGCAAGATTATTAAAAGAACTAAGCAATGAACTGTCCCCAATCCTTGTAGTTCTCTTTCAAGCCTCTCTAAACCAGGGTAAAGTGCCCCAGGATTGGAAATTAGCTAACGTAACTCCACTCTTTAAGAAAGGGGATAAATCAGACCCTGGTAATTACAGGCCTGTATCACTTACTAGTATCACCTGTAAATTACTAGAACACATAATATATAGTAGAATAGTTAACCACCTTGACAAATATAATGCTCTATGCCCACATCAACACGGCTTTAGAAAAAACAGATCATGTGAAACACAATTAATAGGTTTAATAGATGAACTATCAAAAGGCTTAGACAAAAATGATCAAATTGATACAATATTACTAGACTTCTCAAAAGCATTTCACAAAGTTCACCACCTTAGTTTACTTAAAAAACTTAACTACTTTGGAATCTCAGGTTCCCTTACATCACTGGATCCAAGACTTCCTTTTGGGCAGGGAGCAAACTGTAATAATTAATGGATCTAAATCTGCACCAATAAAGGTTAACTCAGGAGTTCCACAAGAAACTGTGCTAGGTCCCTTACTCTTTTTAATTTATATAAATGATTTACCCAACAACATCTCAACAGGTACAAAAGTTAGGTTATTTGCTGATGATTGTATAATCTATAGAACAATTAAATCAGAACAAGATAGCAAAGTTTTACAAAAAGACTTAGATGAATTGATAAAATGGGAAACTAACTGGAGTATGTCTTTCCACCCAGAAAAGTGTCAACTGTTAAGAGTAACAAAGAAAAAGAAACAAATAAATTCAAAATATTACATTCATGGAAAAGAACTGACCCAAACTAAAGATGCAAAATACTTAGGAGTCTTAATAAATGAGAAACTATCATGGAATCCCCATGTCAATGAAGTTATTAAAAAATCAAACAAAACCTTAGGCTTTATAAAAAGAAACTTTAACAAATGTAATAGAGATATAAAACTAAAATGCTACCTCACTTTGGTGAGACCTGTACTAGAATATGCATCTTCTGTATGGGACCCATCCACCAAAGAAAACATTGATAAACTAGAACAAATTCAAAAAAGAGCTGCCAGATTCATTACTGGAGAATATTCGAAACTGACAGAATAACACCATTAGTTAAATCATTAAACCTTGAAACACTAGAGGATAGAAGAACCAAGAACAAAGTAGTAATCATACATAAAGCAATTAATTCTAATTTAGAAATACAACACAAAGATAACTTAATACAACCCTCAGATAGACATAAGGATAAAAACACCTTTCTTATTCCGTATGCAAGAACAAACACATACAAGTTTTCCTTCTTCCCGTCCGGAATTCGGGCGTGGAATGGGTTGCCTGAAGAATCCAGGAAAACCAACACTTTATCAACATTTAAATCTCTAATAAAAATGCAGGACTAAACACAAACCATAGATAAGCGTAGGACGCAATAATCTTCTGTATAGAAGGAGCGTCTATAAACAGATAAGATAAGATAAAAAGAATATGTTAAGATATTTGATTTTTATTTACTAATTGGATTTTATTTTTTATGTTTGAATGATATAATTTTTAAAAAATAAACTTACTATGTTACTGTTAGGAAATCTGCTATTTCCGTTGAGCTATTCCAGTAGAAAGACATATCACAATATAAAGTAATGGAAATTTATAGATTTTTTATAAAATTAAGATTTAAATTAAAAATATGTTTATAAATAAAATATGTCTAAAACTCAATACAGCCTTTACTAAACTAAAAAATATTTAAACTGTCTTGGTCATTGGTATACAACTTAAATGTAATTCAAAGTACAAAAACTTCTTGAAGGCATTTTGAATTATTATGCATATCTTTGTTTGTGACATTGCTAAAGCTTATGACAAATTTGGACAATAGACAAGCTTATACCTCAACTTTCAATGACTTTACAATTTGTCTAGTTACAATTCTTTAATTTAAAATATAGTCATTTGTCCTTATTGGTCATCCTTTAATTTGACAGTCAATAAAAAAAGTATTGCGTTCTCATGCCCCATGTCTTTTCAAATCAGGCCTTTTAACAACGTTATTGAAGCAGCTGCAGCAGGAGCATCATCCGCAATCTCCTTGGTCGCCAATGTTGGGGCAAACTTGATAGCTTTTGTGGCCCTCCTTTATTTTGCCAACAGTGTATTAGGTTGGTTTGGAGCATTTGTGTGTCTTCCTGAGCTCAGCTTTGAGGTTAGTCATTAACGCATTGGCACTAATTTAAATACTCTAGTTCTGGATACTATTATTAATAAACTCTAGCTTATGAAATTTAAATTGTAATTTTCGTCCTCTAGTGAGGTTAAAGTTTGAGATGTGACATTTAATGTTTTGTATCTTGTTGATAAAAAAAAAGACTAGATATTAAATGAATTAACTGGAATAATTGAATTATATTCAACACAGGTTTTGTTTTTTTTCTTCAAAATATAGTTTTATATAGTTATATATATAGTTTTATATACAGTGTAGTTATATATATAGTTTTTTATAGTTATATATATAGTTATATATATAGTTTTATATAGTTATATAGTTTTATATAGTTATATATATAGTTTTATGTAGTTATATATAGTTATATATATAGTTATATATATAGTTTTATATAGTTTATATATATAGTTTTGCCTGACTTGTTTCAGGGAGTTATTTTTTGTTTTTAAAAAGAAAATTAATCACATTAATTTTATTTTTCTTATTTATCTTTAATACCACCTTTCTAAAACATTGGTGTTGATTAATTTACAAGTGAACTTAATCTAGTTTCAATTGGATTATTGCTATCGGTTCTTTTAAAACTATTGTCTGAATGTGATTTTTTTCACTACACACCAGGTGATTTGCAGTTATATTCTCAGACCTCTGGTCTTCATCATGGGTGTGGAGTGGAATGATGCCGGTGCTGTGGCTCAACTCTTGGGAATCAAGACTTTTCTTAATGAATTTGTTGCTTATGACAAGCTTGCAGTCTTCATTAGTAACAGAGTTAATTGTGGAACTGGAACAATTTTGTCAGTAAGTAAATTCTTTGACTAACTGAATAATAAATAGTTTCAATTCCACCAAATGTTGACAAATATTTTCGTATATTTAAAGAATATAGTTACACATTTTTCACTGAAGATACATCGTGCTGTTAATATAGAATTAAATGAAATAAAACATTTTAAGTGTTCAAAGCCAAAGGGGATTGGAAACCTTCATTTTATATATGTTTGAAATTGCCGTTCTGAGTTCAAGCCTTATTAAAAATGAGTGCATCAAAGAAAATCAATTTAACTTTTACATTCCTCGAAGCTTTTGAATAAATAAAAATATTTTTTAAGCTCTTAACTCTCTACCCTCTTGTCTTATCTATACAGACGCTCCTTCTATACAGAAGATTAATGCGTCCACAGACCATGCCGGTCTGTTGGCAAGTGATGCAGCGATCACAGGCCACGGCTGTAAGGGCTCCACGCATTACCCAGCTGCCTTTATTTCCCTAACTAGTGTTAGGTACCCATTTGGAGCTGGGTGGACTCAGGGACGCCCTAGGCCCCGGGAACAAATCCTTGCCTTAACATGGATTCGAACCCGTGATCATCGGTACGCCAGCCGAGCGCGTATGCCACTCAACCACCGTGCCCCTCTTCACTCATTTTAAGATTTTTAAAAATACAATTTACTATCAGTTAAATACAGCTGTTTGTATTTTGAAATTTTCCAGGAATTATTAGTTTTTGGTCAGCTCATATTCAAATATAAGCACTCATGCTTAGCTTTACATAATACATACACAGAAAGGCAACTACATTTCTTTAAAAATACCAGTTTAGGATTTAGACACAGGAATATAATAATTGCCTCATTCATTAAGCAGACTCATTCCTTATATGCATATTTCTTTACTTACACATAATTAAAATTTAAATTAGCTTATTATTTTAAAAGGGCATTGATAATTTTATGCACATCTCACAATTTTTTTTAAAAAAAATATATATTAGTGATGGGACGATACCAACATTTTTAACGATTCGGATTCTACCCAATTATCCCGATTCCCGATACAATCCCGATTCCCGATACAATTCCGATTCCTGGCCATTATTACATATATGTATTACTGTGCCCAGGTATTAACATATTTAATGAATATAAAAGTTGAGAGTTGATTAGAAAAGTTTATTAACTTGCTATTGAAGCTTTACAATATGCTAGATAACAATGTATTGGAAAGGTTTTATATAAACACATCTATCAATAATTCCATTTTAATAATACAAAGAAGTAGTATTAAGTTTAAAATAATATAAATAATTCCATTTTAATGAGGAAAACTTCAATCAGTTGATAGTAAGAATATCCATTTAATCATAGTCAAATTGAAGCACTCGTAAATTATAGTGCAAAAACATATGCATCTCTCCAGTTGTTAGTTCTAAACGGTTTCTCTTTGGCCAGTATGTATTGCCATTTACACTAAAAATTCTCTCTAAAGTTAAGAATCGTTTTGGTATCGGAATGGGGTCTGAATTATTATTCTCCAATACCGATTCCCGATGCTTTGTAAAAATCCTGATGTTTCGATTATTCCGATACGATTCCGATTAATCGTCCGATCACTAATATATATATATATATATATATATATATTTACTCTCAATTTTGGCTGACGCCTAACCCTAAGGGACATCACTCTGCTTTTTAAAAAAAATATATAGACTTAAAAATCATAATCATTTTGGTTTCCAGATTAACATTAAACACCCTCCACACTATATTATTAATAATTGAACAATTTCATGCGTACGTTCGAAAAGAGTTATTTTTTGGTGCAGTAATTTGGTGCACTGCTTTCTAAAATTTGTCGCCGTAAAAAGATATTATATGACGTCATTGTTTTAGCTCGTATTTTAATTTTGGAAAAGGGAACGATGTGAAAAGAGGATTTGAGCATTGTTAATTATAAAATACTTTGTGTACATTTCAGGAATATTTCGTATTTATCATACAAAGATAAGTTACTTGGGCTTTTGAAAAAGGTGGGCGCCACGGCGCCGCAGCACAACCTAACAATATATACATGTACAATGTATATATATATATTCTTTTTATTTTTTGGGGGGAGGGGGGTGTGTATCTGCTTATTAAATTAATGTGGGAGAATATCTTTTGATGATAATTTTTATAAGTTATATTTCAATGTTCATAAATTAACCAGCATGAAAAGAAAGTATGTTTCTTTAAGAAATAGCAGAATTCTAAGAAATGAGTTGATTTAAATATTACTGGCATAAAAAGTATCATCTTTGACTTGAACCAGAAACATTACTAATACTAACCTCTACACGCATTTATTTATTAACATAGGTTAGGTCTGAGGTCATTGCCACCTATGCCTTGTGTGGATTTGCTAACATCAGCTCAATAGGTATTCAATTAGGAGGGCTTGGACCAATGGCTCCCAACAGAACAGGAGACCTGGCCAAATTGGCTGTTTCAGCCCTGTTTGGAGGAATAGTGACTAACTTAATGACAGCATGTGTTGCAGGTAGATAAAGAGAAAAATTAAAATTAATTTTAAAAAATGTCCATAATCGATTGATGATAATTTTTGCTAGAGATAAGCTACTAAACAATTACTACTAAAAAAACAAAATAAAAAAATGCTTAACTTCCCATCTTGATAAAACATCCATTGAAACTTTATCCTTAATACCACTACTCTACCTAGTACACACCCACAAATTTTTTCCTGCCCTTGAACATTACATATCCCCTTCTACTCCACACAGATATTTTACATCAACTTTTAAATATTGTACAAGAAAAGAAAACTTGTGTGCACCAATGGCACTTTGGTTTGTTATATTGAAGAATTTCATTTAGAGAAGATACATTTAAGTTTAAGAAAGTGTATGCTTTTAGTTATTTATTCTAAGTTTGATTTTCTTATTTCAGGTCTGCTTGTTATTGAAGATCCCTTTGACTTATCATCATGTTTCAATAGCACGGATTTGACAAACAACACTTTGATACTCAATGGAACTTTGTCTTGAGAAGAATGGAATTTTTAGTTTGGAGAGCCTGTTGTCAACCTAATAAAACTCAGATCATGAGTTACAAAAATTTGAATATACCAAATGTAAATGCTGTGTCATATTTATCTTATGATTTTTTTTTCAAGTAAAAGAACTAATCACTTACTGGTATTAAATAAATCATCCTTTGCTTGTTTTGTGGATCCTCAAATGCCAAGTTATAAAGACTGAAACTGAAAGTGCTTACTGTCCAAAGTTATTTGACATACCAGTTTCAAGAAACTATTTTGAATTATAATATACAAATGTGTTTTTATGAGATGTCATCCTTCTAAACTTCAAGTTTTTATTTTAATTTTTCATGCAAGTAAAGAAACTATTAAATTATACATTTAAAACGATAAACTATGAAAGTCTAAACTTATCAAACTATTATGTTGTAACTCTTTTTTTTTAATCCATATGCAATTGCAATGAAAACGGAGTATTTACTTGTTTTATGTTAAAATAAATATTTAAATATCTTAGTGAAACATTCCTCATGTTTACGAAAATAAAGTAATTCCTGTTAAATTGTTTGAGGTTTTTACTAATTTTACAATGTATTTGGCTGTTGCTTTCAGAAGGTTCACTTCTTGTCAAATGTGTGAATTCGGTTGTAATATTGTAACTGATATTAATCTTAAGTGTGAAGGTTCAAATTTGAATTGTTCACTTGTCAAATTCCATTGCATTAATAAAAAAAAACGTAAATATTAATTCCAGATATTAGCAATTTCCATCCAGTTTCAGATATCCAACTCATCGGCCATTACATTTATAAGATCTTCTCATGTATATTAGTATTATTTAATGCAATTGACAGCTTTGATGACCAAACATTTAAGTACATGTATGGTGGTTATATTTTTTACAGTTCAAAATTTCAGTCCTGCCATTAAAAAAGTATTCACTTCCTTATCATGTTTGATATTATAATGAATTCAATTTACTTTTTGCTTAAAGGTTTTTCCTTTTGTTAATAACTGCTTCAATTTGAATGTCACATTGTCCTATGTTCACTTGGTTTTCAAAATATACAACTGCACCTTACAAGAACAACTCATTCTTATAATAATTTTTGTGTGATGATTTTATTTGAATGTCACCTTATACAATTCATTCTCATTGGAATATTATATTTCCATTCTAGTAATTCTATGAAGTTATCTGCTAAATCCTGTTTAAGGTTACCCAATAAGTAAACTGTTAATAAAATGTTAATTATTACCTTGAAAAAAAAATCTTTTGATGATGACAATTTTAAAGACTATCACTAGCATTCCACATATTTATTAGTATTTCCCCATGCTTATCCCAGCACAAATACAGCACCTAGTAGGTTGGGAAGGGCATTAGATCTTTTATTTAAATTTAAAAATGGGTTAAGTACCTTGAGCTTCAATGTTTTTTTTTATTTGAAAAGAAAATACATGCATTTTTCTTTTTGACAATAGTTATTTTTATAGCTTAAAAAAATTTAATTTATTTTTTGGCTTAAACGTTTTTGCCAGGGAAATAAATTATTTAAACTTTCTATGCATATATTAAATGTTCATCACACGCCTGTGCAGCTTTTTATTTTAGTGCAACCATGTTATAAGATCTGCATTAAAGGAGTCTGTCATTTCATGACATATTTTATTTTACTATTTATTAAACTCATATCAAACAATTTTGCCATTGTCACATAATTTGATGGAATAACTTTTTGGGGTTATGAAGTACCAATAATATCTTATACATTTTTTATTTATTTTGGAATTTTCCAGCCAGCCATTTGCTTTATGTCGAACTACTTTACAACTTTGCATCTACAAATACTAGAATTGATTTTGTAAAAATTTTGCATTTTAAAAGAATAATTTAATGTCATTATATTGTTTTTGATAATAAATTATGAATAACCAATTAAAAAAAACTTGTAGTAATGGGTTCAATGACCATATAAAACTATACTCTTATTGATCTCACACTAACCGGCTGGCAATCTTAACAAAGTTAGGATTAAACACTGATTCTCAGAAGGTGTTCCACAATAAAAACTCTATTACTTTTGCAATACACGTTTGAAGTGCCAAATATAAGTATAAGAATGCCACAGCTAATGTCAAGGCAAATACTTGAAAATTTTATGATAATATAAATATATTTTTTTTAATGAATTATTTTTGGAAACTGTTATGTCAATGCTGCTTAATAAACTTCTGATTTATCACATGAATTTTTTAATTCTTAGTTGTTCCATACATCAACAAAATATGAACATCTCATTTAAAATAGTTTTTAAAACAATTTTTTTTTAATTTGTATCAAAACAACAATTCATAGGTATTACAATTATGAAGTAATACAGGTACAAGTAATTCAATTGGTAAATATTATGTCAACAAAATTAGTCATAAATTGGTAAATATTATATCAACAAAATTAGTCAATCACATCCTCCATGTCCCCAGTTTCATTGCTGTCTTGGGGCAAACCGTTGTTAGTACCACTACCCTCACCAAATGATATGCCACTAGCTAGTTCTCTCTGCTTCTTCAAGATGGCAGCTTTTGCACGTGCTATGGCCAGAGCAATATCCTCTTCTTCATCATCATCACCAGGTTCACCATCTTGGCCATCTGAGGAATCATCTTTTGGTTCTGGTGTGGCTGGCCGTTCTGGAAAATCAGTGGCATCAAATTCATTGTTGCTATCTAAAGAATTCAAGACATCTAAATCTTCACCAGGAGTAGGAGTGTCTGGTCTATCAAGATCCAAAGCTTTCTGCTTCTTTTTCCATTTTTTTCGGGCAGCTTTTTTGCTGAAATTCGAAGCAAAAGTAAGTCAATCATTGGTAGAAACATTCAAAAATAAAAAAATCAGTAGAGACAAATGGTGTAGATCTGCGTACTGCTTGGTTTATTCTCTTAATTTCTCAAAAAACTAATTTTGAGCCCCAAAGTGGTGTCAATTATTGCATTGCAATAGAAATTAAACGTCATTGGTATAAAAAACACTATGCTATTATCACTTATGTAACTCTAGACATGCCCAACAGTTCCTACAATATCAATCGATATGTAGATTACATAAAATCATTCAAATATATAACATTTTAAATTAGTCCTCAATAATCAAATACAAGTTGGAGGTCTTTAAAGCATGGCTGACAAATATAAAGTTAAAGTTGAGAACCTAGCTTGAAAATTAGCAGTTTGGTACATGAGTCAGGTCGACTCATAATGACTATAAAATGTATACAGAAAGGCTAATAATGTTAATTGTTTTGTAGATCACAGACATGTTCGTTTATCAGCCACAAAAATATTACAGGGACAGTTAATTGAGTTACTTTTAGGATGGGACAGAAACAGCCAGTGACTTTCAAATGTCGTTAAGAGCTTCAAAATTCAGTTATTGTTTTAGATAAAAAGGATAATTTTTAAAAAGCGCAGAAAGTGTATTATTGTCAAGCTTGTCACAGTGCCATAGTTGTAAGCTTAAGAATTAGCTTTCTATGGTATAAGCTTACATGTAAACTGTCTGTAGGTGTATTTAGGTCAGTTGGTTACACACCCCAGTATTTGGAATTATTTCAAAATTAAATGTTAATCAATTTTAGATGCTAAGATCATTTCCAGGCTCATATTTGTATTTTTTTAAATACCTAAAGTTGATTTAAGAAATAATACAAATGAAATCTTACAATTTTCTCTTCTCTCGCAAAGTTTTTTTCCATTCCTCAATATCACTCTTGAATATAGTCTCGATTTGATCTTTGCTAACCAGATTGTCAGATTTTAAAAGCTGTATGTACACACCACCAGGCGTTCGTCGTCGAAATCCATCCTGCAACAGAATTTACAAAATGAAATATTGCCACCTGGTAATGTATTGTCATTTTCAACAACTTAAATTTAGCCGAGCACTTACATTAGTCATCATTCCACCAGCCTCTTCAACATTTTCGGTCAAGTAGTACAGTCTAATAGCGGTTGCTTTGCCCACTGTTTCCACAATACGCGCTGTAGATATCACAAGTTTTTACTTACATTTGCAACAAATTTTCCAAACAAATACTATAAAATGAATCTAGTGATAAAGCCACATGCATTTTTTAGAGTGATCTTATTATTTCAACTTAAAATTGTATAAAAAGTTTTTACTTACTAAAGAGCTCCACTTTTGGTTCAGACAACCCTTTAGTAATTGCTTCTGCAATTTCTAGCTCACTATTTTGTTCACTGACTCCCAACTCATGAACTCTGTGTTGGTTGTATGATCTTTTCCCCAAGCGTTGCTTGGCTTTCCTTTTTCTATTGATGTTCTCAGTTTTTTTAATTTCCTTTTCTAAATCAACAGCACAACCAAAAATATCATCTTTAGATTCATCCACATTAGAATTCAGTTCTAAATGAGGTCTTTCATCTTCTCTTGCTTTGGTAAAATCATAACTTTCAACATCACGACCACCCATGTTAACCACTTTGTTATTTACCCCAAATGTTTTTACTTCCTGTTCCAATACTTGCTCTGTTAAAACTGATCCCCAGATACTGTTCTTTCGTTTGGTTACCCTAGTAGGCAAGGAATCACCAGAAAGCAGTGGATTAACAAATGGAACATTAGGAAGCTGATCATCATTCTGGCAAGGCTTTTCCTGTGGATTTCGCAGTCGCTTCCATGGGGAAGGACTTTCGTCATCACTTTCATCGTTGCTTTCTTCAGAGTTTATAGTAATCTGAGGTATTTGTGAGCGATAACTAAAACTATTATTTGGCTGTGTATATAAGTTAAAAGGAGCTGGCTTGGAACTGTTTGTAGACATCTGAAAAATTAAATATTTATATATATTTTATTTAAGCAAAGCATTAAGGATCTCTCCTTATATTTTGAAACATCTATATTTGCTCTAAACAATACAATAAAATAAATGAGTAGGTAAAGTATGATACAGAAGAAAAATGAAACAAACTTCCTAAAAGCATTCATCTTTGATGTTTGCCAGATTTTTTTCACATACAGTGGGGCCAGCTTAACTCGAGCCCTGGTTAACTCGTCAGCTCTATTAACCCTTTACTGGGCAGAGCTTTACGGATTTTCATCCTTTAAACGGGCAAGATTTTTTTTACAATTTTAGTGACATTTAGGGGTACATCAGTAAAAACACCATATCTTAGGTATTAGTGCAAATATTGTAATAAAATAAAAAGCAAAATAAACGAAAATGAATTTTGTTTTGATTGTTTACCTTTTTATTCTTGTCAAGCCTTTTTTTTTATTAATCCATGTCTTCCCCCCCCAAAAATATTCCAATAACGTTTTTAAGAAGTCCAAACAAGCACTACTGACACTATTTACAAGCACAAATTTCTAGTCTGACTGAAAGATCAGATGTTTGCACAATACTAACACTAATGTCACTATCAATCTTTTCATCCAATTCAAAGTACATTTTTCTCAACTCAATTTCTGTTAAATTTAAGCCTGTAAACACCACTTTATTGCTTAGAGAATCCAAACTATCCATTTTGAACACTCACACAAAAAAATTGAAAAAAATTTTTAAAAAACGAACACATCAAAGAGAACACGTGTGGAAATGTAGTCAAATCTATCTACAACAGAATAAACAGGAAATCACGTGCCGGAAGTCTCGCGATTTTTAAAAAAACGCGAGATCTTGACTGATAGTACTACCGGCCGTTTTTGGCCGTTTTGCCCGTTTGGGGGATAAGACGCTTTTGGCCGCTGTGCCCAGTAAAGGGTTAAGTCGACGTTTTTTTTTGAACCGCCAAATTCTCTCTTTGTCTTTGCATTTTCTCATCGGTTAATTCGATTATTTTAAGTCGCCGAACCCTAATACCTCGAGCACAAAAGAGGGTCAAATTTGCCACTTAGTGTTGGTTATCTCGATCCCCATGTCCAATCGTCATCTTTTGAAAATGTTAGATGTGATTTTTTATAACCAAGTGAAGGCATACAATTTCTGCCTCGCTGGTGACGTCACAGCCTGCTTGCTCACAGCGCTGTGTTAATAACTTAAATCGCCAGCTTTTGAAAATGTTCTTATCGATAGGGCTGAACCGATCGGTTCGGCTACTCGGCATCGGCCGATTTTCGTAAACTCGGAGATACTCACCAATCGGCAGCGTAAGTGATGCCGAGTATTACGTAATTGCTCCAACTCCAATATCAAAGATGCAGGCAGAATCGCATGTCTAAAACATTTAGTTTCGTATGGAATAACAAAATGTACCGTGTGCAGACTTGTTGTCATTGGCAACCATTCATCCTTCGACCTCATTTTGACTCTATTACTACTGCTTTGTTCTCATTGTTTCATTCATAAGAAGTGGCTGTGTGCAAAAGCGATTTAACTATTGGTTAGAATTAATTAAAATGTATCAAAGTTGAAGGTTCAAAAGGAGTTCCTAATTTATTTTTGCACACTTTTATAGAGAAGAGTTCGCTTTGTCATATATAGGTCATGATAAACGAATAACGGCAACGCCTCTGTGTTAACTCATTCGCTACTAATGCGACTGAATGCGACATACCCCCCTCGCTACTAATACGCCCAAATGCGACATGGCGGCTAGCAACGCGCATATAAAAAATGATCCCGCGAGAAGCATTGTTACAGTGCGAATAGCTCTCGGCTTTTAAAAAAGTAGAAACATAGCTGATTTCGTTTAAAAAAAACCGGATGTTTATGTCATTTACGGTTCAAAAGCTGTGTGGCTTAGAAGTCGGACTGTATTTGGTGAAATTTGATCTTGTGGTTTCTGAATATTCTTATACAATGGCCTTTCATTTTCTTGACTCTTTAATTGCTGCTTCAACGTTTAATTATGCAGCAGTTAATAATTTAAACAATGAGGAATCAGATGTTGAAATTAGTGATAGTGATACTGATAATAATTAACTCTTAACTCTAATCATAATCAGATTGACAGTGTCAGTGACGCTAATGAGAGTTATGAAATGAAGGAGATACTGTCACTGAATCTTGGTCAGACAATTTGATTAGTGTTACAGACAATTTAATGAAATTATAGGGGAAATCATTTTCTCCCTATTGACAGCAGTCTCATAGACTATTACAAGCTTTTCATGAACTCTGCCAACATTACCCATCTTTTTTTATAAAATTCAGCTTAAAGAAGGTATATTGACAAAAATTTAAATATTGTCTGATAGGATTAGGTAATATTTCATTTTAAAAGCCTTGCCAAGCCCTTTTCAAAAACACTTGTTTTGTCTCTCTATCTTTTATGGAAGAGAGTTATGATTGTTTTTGTTTTTTTTGTTTAATTTTTATTTGCGTCTTAAACAACCTATAAAATTTTCTCTGAAAACTTCTCACCAGATTTTAAAATTCTGTACTCTTTCCCTCACAACTGTTTTAATTTTAGAGCTCAGATTACCAAATTTTCAGGAGAAATTCAAATTCTAACTACGGGGACAAGTTACGAAGTTTTCTAGTTAGTGATAATGAGGGTGGTGGCGAGGCTAGAATGCTTGAAAGGTCTTTGATGTTTATATAAAAGGAAGCCTCTTGCTTTGACATACCAATACAAGACCGCCAGAAGAGACACCTTCCCTCCCCTACTGTTATACATCTACAGTGGGTTGGGGGAAGGAAAATTTTTCTTTTTAAATTGAGTCAGAGCATGCCTTGGTAAATGGCTAGTGTAGCTCAACCCCAACTAAACCCCACCCAACCCACCCTATTGGGTGATCGTCGTGTGCGCGACGAAATTCAATAATTCTGGCAAATTGACAAGTGAAACATAATATGGTATTTAAATAAATTCCATCTTATTATGACTGTTTACTCCGTTTTATCAGGACTTAGTGGGTATATTAGCTTATTACCCGGAGTTAATTTTTTGTTGTGTTACGGCAGAATACCAGAGCCAACACGCGAGCGAACGTGACATCAAAATCAAAGCGTTTTCTTAATAATAATAATATTCTGGTCTATAAATATAAATATACACGTCATCACTGTTTGTGAAGTTCGCTAGTGACCGATTTTTAAAAAAAATGTATTCGCTTAGTTACCGAAGCATAGTACCAGAAGTAACAGCGCTGAGCAAGCGGGCTGTGACGTCACCAGCAGACCCTGGTGATGCAGAAAATTGGTCCCTTCCCTTGGTTATAAAATAATCATAGCTAACATTTTCAAAAGCTGACGATTGGTCATGGGGATCGAGATAACCAACGTTAAGTGGCAAATTTGACCCTTTTTAATAATTAGCAGTGATAGGAAAATTAGATATTACTAACATATAAGTATATTTCATTATCATTATCGTACGGGTTGGGGGGATGGCTAGAAAACGTCAAGTCATTTTATGACTGACTTCAACAGATAGCAAAATGAATAATGGAATATTTTTCTCAAACTTAAAAGGTTAACACAAAGAGGTAAAAATAATTTATTATTAAAACTATTGGAGCGTCTGTAACAGATAGCTAGTACAGGCATGGGGAAAAATAATAAAATGTTTCATGGCACTTTGAGCCTGCTTGAGTGTTCATAGAATATGTAATACAAACAATAATATAATATAAGGTTTAAAAAAAATAAATAAGCGCTTGCCAAGGGATTCGATCCGCCTATCATACAAATACAGGTAGCATTGTCCTAACCGCTCATCTAGAAATGCTTATGTCACTGTGGCATTTTTTTACATCTATATATATAATTCTCTTCGTTGTCGGACCCTGCGAGACACCAAGCTGCAAGTATGTTCAACAGATACTATTTTAGAAAGCAGCGCACCAAATTACTGCACCAATGCATCAAAAGGTGTGCAAATTAAATATGCGCTGTAAAAAAAAATTATATGACGTCATTGTTTTCGCTGATATTTTAATTTTGTAAAAAGGGAACAATGTAAAAAGTTATAAAATACTTTGTGTACATTTCAGAAAGTTTAATATTTCGTATTGATCAAACAAGGACAAGTTAGTTGGGATTTTGAAAAAGGTGGGCGCCATGGGCGCCCTAAAAAAGTGCAGTTTTTTCAAAATAAATAGATTTCAGCTGAAAACTTCCGTCATTTTTTACGGGTGATACGCCGCGTGTCTCTCCAGAGTTCCTTCTTTTCATTCACTCACAGTCGTTTTCCCAAACCCACCCCATTTTGACAACTGTGTCTTTCAGGAAGTCTTCACCCGTCACTAAATCATTAGCGGCGTATGGTACGTCGTGGGTCAGCTAGTTATAACTATAACTACTCAATAAAACACCAATGCGCATGCGTCATTGTATGAATAACGCTGAACAATATTCCCACAGCTGTGCGAATAATCACTCCGTTTTAAAAAACAACATATTTCATGAGCAGTTCCAGACGAATGGTAAAGTGCAGTGAAGTAGTAGTTACGTTGGTGGTGTCGGGTTCGAATCTCGGTGATGGAATTTTTTAAAAAAAAATTATTATTTTTATTTTAAAACCACAATGAGGGCGCTCAAAAAAATTGTTTTATACGACGTGCAAATCCAGGTATGAATGAAGCATTCACCCCCCCCCTCCAAAAAAAAGGCCTGTCTTATCTTTTGTGTTACAGACTCTCCTCCTTCTATTTCTACAAAGTCTTACGCCTATGCATGCTTTAATATTTAATGGATTTATGTTAAGTATTTCAATTTTGTTAGAGTTTTAAATTTAAAAAATTGATTGTATGTTGGATTTCGTAGATAGTTTAGGCGACCCATACCCAAATTCGAGACGGGAACAAAAATCGTTATGAGTTTATTCTTGCATACTGCTACGGAAAGGTGTTTCTATCACCATCGCTATGAGTATGACCCCTATGTTTAACAAAAGGATTGTATTAGTATTAGAGTATCTGTTTGTCTCATTGACTAGCTAACTTTTTTTTAAAAAGTAGAGAACACGTTGTTTTCCACCCAACCCCTCCCCCATTATAATAATATAGTATAGGTAAATACCCTCCCCCCTCCACACACACCAAAAGAAAAGACAAATTAATTTCAATTTTTATTTTTAAAATGTGTATTCATTCAAAGATATTAATAATTACATAATATTCAAATGTTATACGTAAGGGGCGAAAAAAAGTGATTTTAATTTGTTTCATTTACAAACAGAAAATAATTTTTTTTTGGTTTGTTTTGTTGTTTTTTTTGAACAGCTCTGTGACGTCATATTGAAAAAAAATGGGGGGGGGGAAAAGTTTGTATGACAACGTGTGACGAGGGGGTGAAAAATCGTGTGACGTTATTTTAAGACATTTTTTTCACTGGACTGACAAATAAGATAGCCTACACGCACAGGTTATAATTTGTACAGGTAGACTAGTATTTAATTTTAACTTTAAAATGTATTTGTTAAAATTATACTTGTTGATAATTATGTCAGTTTCCACAGCCTGAAAGAGAAATAGTGAAGTTCCTCGTTGCCGTTGAATGAAGAAAGATAGTGGGAGGGGGGATAATGAAGAGTCGAAGATAGTAGAGTATCATTTTGTAGAAAAATTAATTTTGCGTTGAATGGCAATTTTATAATCCCCTTTTAAATCTAAATAGTTTTGAAATACGAGTATGTGCAAGCAATAGCAGAGTGGTGGCAGCGGTGAAAGCGCTAAGGGGCTGTCCATTAATTATGTCAACAAATTATTGGTGATTTTTACCTCCCCCCTCCCCCTTGTCAACAACTTGTCAAACTTCTATAGTCATAGACATCCCTAAAAAAAATTACGCCAACATTTGATTACCCCACACACACCAAAAACTATAATAAAATAAATAAAAATAAAATGTAACAATATATATATAGATATTTTAAATAGACTAGTTTACAACTTTTAGCTAATGCGTAATTTATTCACATCTATGCTTAATATGGGTAAGGTATCATTTTCTATTAACGGCTAAAGCAAAGAGAACGGTGCTATCATTGTTCATTGTTATGACAGAGTAGGGCATACTTCCGGGAAAAGAAATGTTATATCTTAACACTTGGAAAGGGAATAAGTGCAATTATTTTATCCATAAATGTAGTTAAGGTTGTAGTTTTAGTTTTTTAGGGTCTGGGTTAGGTTTAGCTGTCTATTTTTAAAAATTAAAATAGAAAAAAAAACGACAAATTTAGCAGCCAAAATTACCATATGCCATATATGGAGCGCACCGCTCTCTTTGCTTTTACCTCTATTAACTTTTATATATCTATTTTTAACCACGGTGTACCTAGCCCTGACACAATGCCTTGGCTAGGTTCACCGCCGCGGTGCACGCAGGCCTATGCCTATGCCTATGCAGTTTATAGTTATAGCTAGGTCCACCACCGCGGTGTACGTGTAGTGCCGGCTACTATTATTATGATTATGTTCAAAATCAACAGTCAAAGCATAAGTCATAAGTATAAATTAAAGATTAGGTACTGGTGCCACTTTCCCACACTAAATAGTAGTAGTAGTTATTTGGTTTAGTAGCAGCAGACGCCAACCGTCTACTCTTGACTCTACTATCCGTGATTCACTCACACTTGAAAATTGTGATATCATTTCCGTCGAGGTAAAATATAGACCTCTATCTGATATAAGATTTTCAAAATCAATGGGTTTTTTAAATCCGCAACTTAGTCTACAAATAATTCAGAATTTAAACCTGTTCATTGCATGAATCACTGCTACATTCTCCTTCTTCAAGCTCTGCGTCTCGCATCTCATCAGCCATTTTTGTTTTACTAATTCGTTTGTGTCGGGAAACCAAATACTGACTGAATCTAATGAGCAGTAAGTAAAGATGTTAAAATCCGTTTTTCTCGTGGCCTCTGATTTTCGTATTAAGGGTTAAGAAATCCAGTTTTAAAAAACGGACTTCGGTACTTTAAACGTTTTATGTCTTATAGAATCTCATTGAACAGCGTCAAAATAGGCGTTTCAGCCGTAGTTATTATTTGCTAAAAATATTTTTAATTTTTTAAAAAAAGTTTTAGGATGGGGGGAGAGTATGTTTATATTGTTGTTGCTCTTACTCTTGGGGGAGTTATAAATGTTGTCCTCAACGTCACGACTTGACTCAATTACTCTTATCTACCAATGACAATGGATGGGAATCTTTATATTACAGTTACAGACATGTCAGTAGTTTAGCAGTCGTACTTTATCTATTACAGACATATTTTCATTTTGGCTGTAACAGCTTAGGGTGTAAGGAAGCTTTTATTTATTTTTAAAATATTAATTTTTTTTTGTAAAGGAAGTGTGGTGATTGTGCTCTCAAATTACTTTGAATGTTGTTTTTTTCTTTAAAATGTTAATTATGTAATAAACTAACAATGGTAGTTAATAATTTCCTGGAGGTGAGCTGCTGGTTCAAATCACTGAGATAAATGGTTATGTCCGACAAACGCCAACTCATTTTTTTCCACTTTTTAAAATTCAGAAAAACTGTGTGGAGTCTTTTCCTTTGCTGTCAATGATTGTCAGACTTCTTCAATCGATAAAAAAATTCATCAGAAAACTTTTACCCTATTTAGCCATCAAATGTCGTCGAACTCGAGTCTACTTTCTGCAAAAGACTGCCATCGAAGATGATTAAAACTTTTGGCTCCGATAAAGTGACGTTTTGTGTTACAGTGCTCATTACACCCTTGAGGATGACGACTTAACCACACGACGACTTAACCACACGACGACTTAACCACACGGCGACTTAACCACACGACGACTTAACCACACGGCGACTTAACCACACGGTGACTTAACCACACGACGACTTAACCACACGACGACTTAACCACACGGCACTCTTCGTGTATGATGACATGATATGCTATCAATTAACCAGTAAATATTTCCTATATCTCCTACGACTTAACCGCATTATTCCATAACTTCCTATATCTCCTACGACTTAACCGCATCATTCCATAACTTCCTATATCTCCTACGACTTAACCGCATCATTCATAACTTCCTATATCTCCTACGATTAACCGCATCATTCCATAACTTCAACTTTTTGCCTAACATCACCGGGGGTTCTATTAAGTTTAGTCCAAGACAGGTTTACGTTGGCAAACTTTGACATTACATTTTCAAAAATGTTGTCCCTCTTACTAGGCCTGTCAACGGGTACCCGAGACCCGGGTACCCGTTGCCGTGAGATTACCCGGGTAGTAAAATTCCGTCCGGGTACCCGTGAAAATGTGGTTTCAATGTCTATATTAAGCAAACTTCGGCTGGCATGCGGCTTTTGTTATGTTTAATTTGCGGCTTGCGAAACAATTTATCAAATGAAAATTTTTGTTTCAAATATATGCTGTGAAATACATCTAAAGTGAACTATCTGTCAACGGGAAATAAAATACGGTCTCGACAAACTGCAATGTATTTTGATACATCTTTTTTCTCTGAAAATGAAACAAATCGCAAATACAAGGACATTTTGGTTATTAGAATGAATCTATAAGGAAAACAAAATTCCCTTGAAGAAAATAACGATTGACTGTATAGAGTTGAAAGAGGCCGTGTTTGTTGTTGTTAATGAAACACCCTTGCTTTGACACTAATATTGCTTTGAAATATGCCGACATTGGGTTACCGATTGTTACCATGCAATTATCTCGCCCATCCACTCCTATACTATAACCACACCCTTTCCATTCGATTGTGTTTCCTGTGTTCATTAACACGTGTTGACCTAGAAAAACTTATGTTAATAATTCGTACAAGGTTGTCAGTTTTAAGTTTTATAAATTAAATAGGTACTAACTGTGTAAGATGGGTTAGACGTCGGCCTTGTGGATAGACTGCATAGAGATGAAAAAGGCCGCGTTTGATTTTGTTAATAAAAACACCGCTGCTTTGACATTATCATTAACTTTGATCTTTGAAATATGTCGACATTAGGTTTCCGATTTTCGATGGTTTTTTTTATCTACCCCCCTGTCCTCCCTCCATCCAAATGTGTTTCGTTTGTTCATTTCCACGTGTGTCTCGCCCAACAACTGATGTTGATAATACACCCAAATGTGTCAGTTTTTAAAGTCAATAAATTAGTTACTAACAGTGTAATATGGATAAGGGGCCGTCCATAAATGACGTTACGCACCTAGGGGAGGAGGGGGTCTCACATTTGTGACTAGGGGGAGGAATGTGTTTAAGAAATGTGACGTCACATCAAAATGACCAATTTTAAATAAATAGTTCAAAATTCGGACGGGTACCCGGGCAGCATTTTTCAACAATATTGACAGCCCTACCCTCTACAAGGCAGGACACAGGGGAAGGGGGGGGCGGGTGTCGTACGTTCGAACGAACCCCCTTCTTCGAATTTGTGCCCTTTTGTTGTAACAAAAAGATTTTTGTTTGCAAGGTGAACCCCTAAAATCAATATACGAAAATAAATGCATGGAAAGATCCAGTCAGACAAGGCCTAGTGGGTTAGCCATACATGCCTTCACCGAGTGACTTATCTTAATCCGCCTAATCCTAACTCTTTGTGTCTCGGTGAATGGAAACGAAAATAGTCATAAATATACTTAAAAGAATCGGTCTTTTGACATCCATCCACGCTTTATTCGTGTTAAGACACGGTAGAACAGGCTCAGGCTAAAGCAAAGAGAACCGTGTGCTCAACTATGTGACGTGAAGTTTTTTCGTGTATTGACAGATTCCATGCTGATATAGGAAAAAAATTCAGTGCCAATATGTCCTTAGAAGGCGTTCAGAGAGTCTTATTCTGCGAGAGGCCCCTTTGGCGTGTACACACACTGCAACAATCACGTTTTAAAATTAGTGATCGCGCATTCGTGCGGACTTCCCGATGTGCGTAATATGATTGACAAATTAAAAGAAACCTGAATGTTTTTAACAACAGCCCAAAATACGAAGCCTTGTTGAAAAACGCCATGAAACAAGTCTTCCATTTGACAATGCTAACGGAAGGCACTTCTAGATTTGTGCAAAACAAGTTGGACTGAGCCCCACGAAGCTTACAAATTACACTTCTATCACTCGTATGTTTACGTTGTTCACACTCTTGAGATAATTGCATTTCTAAATTTAAAACACAACGACCAAGGATTGGATCCAAGTTTGACTACAAATGGTGATTGGGACACGGACAGTAAGTCTCGAGCAACGTCACTTCTTCATTCCTTGTGTAACTTCACATTTATTGTGACGTTTGTTGTAACGTACAAACTATTATCTAGGCTGGAAGGAATAACAGTCCAACTTCTGAAAGAAGCGATTGACATCATTCAGGCTATGTCACTTATCGAAAACGCCAAGCAAGAGTTTACAGAGATTAGAACAAATGTATATTCTTAATTTCAAAACACTTATGATCATATCGTTATCATGGCGCAGTCTGTAGGAGTTGAAGTTTTAAATGCCCAGAATTGCTAAGCGGCAAATCTACCGAAGCAATGTAAGCGCAGAAACGCCAATGCGACACTATCTGCGGAACTTAATGAAACAATTTCTGGAGCACATCATTGCTGAACTAGATATGCATTTCTCTGGCTTAACCAGGACATTCTCTAAATTGTTAGCTCTTGTGCCAAGTGCTGTTAGAAATTGTACGTATGAAGATCTGAATGGCGATGTGGATTTCTATGAGCAAGATCTGCCTTCACCAGAGGTGCTGCCCGAAGAGTTCAGCGGGTTGAAATTAAGGTTCAGCCAATGTGGTCTTCCATCCTGTCAGTTCCGTACCATAATGTATGTAATTCAAATTCTTCAACTTGCATTTAAAAATAATAAAATACTATTTTGGAAACTTTTATTTACAGTGTTAATTATTTATCGCATGAAAACCTACTTTTTTGGTCACTGTATGCACTGAAAACAATTTTATTTTTGGCAAAACGAGGTGAAATAGGCGAGAAGTTTAATCAACGCCCTCATTGATTTATAGGTACATAATTATTGATTAAACATTCTCATCCAAATGTGACGTCATAGCACCATATATTGTAGGTATCTGAACATGAAATGTGACGTCATAGCACCATATATTGTAGGTATCTGAACATGAAATGTGACGTCATAGCACCATATATTGTAGGTATCTGAACATGAAATGTGACGTCATAGCACCATATATTGTAGGTATCTGAACATGAAATGTGACGTCATAGCACCATATATTGTAGGTATCTGAACATGAAATGTGACGTCATAGCACCATATATTGTAGGTATCTGAACATGAAATGTGACGTCATAGCACCATATATTGTAGGTATCTGAACATGAAATGTGACGTCATAGCACCATATATTGTAGGTATCTGAACATGAAATGTGACGTCATAGCACCATATATTGTAGGTATCTGAACATGAAATGTGACGTCATAGCACCATATATTGTAGGTATCTGAACATGAAATGTGACGTCATAGCACCATATATTGTAGGTATCTGAACATGAAATGTGACGTCATAGCACCATATATTGTAGGTATCTGAACATGAAATGTGACGTCATAGCACCATATATTGTAGGTATCTGAACACGAAATGTGACGTCATAGCACCATATATTGTAGGTATCTGAACACGAAATGTGACGTCATAGCACCATATATTGTAGGTATCTGAACACGAAATGTGACGTCATAGCACCATATATTGTAGGTATCTGAACACGAAATGTGACGTCATAGCACCATATATTGTAGGTATCTGAACATGAAATGTGACGTCATAGCACCATATATTGTAGGTATCTGAACATGAAATGTGACGTCATAGCACCATATATTGTAGGTATCTGAACATGAAATGTGACGTCATAGCACCATATATTGTAGGTATCTGAACATGAAATGTGACGTCATAGCACCATATATTGTAGGTATCTGAACATGAAATGTGACGTCATAGCACCATATATTGTAGGTATCTGAACATGAAATGTGACGTCATAGCACCATATATTGTAGGTATCTGAACACGAAATGTGACGTCATAGCACCATATATTGTAGGTATCTGAACACGAAATGCCTTCGTGCAAGTTTGCGAACCCCCCTGAAAAAAGTCTGGGTACGGCATTGCTGTAGCTGTCCCATGTACGGCCTTGCTGTATATAGCTGTCCCATGTACGGCCTTGCTGTAGCTGTCCCATGTATGGACTTCTTGAAACATGTTTTTCTTCTCAGCGGGTGAAGATGTCAGATGTGCAATTAAGCATATAATTACTTTCATAGATTGAAAAACATTCTTTGACTTGTTCGTTCATATATATTTTTCGCATCAGGTCATCTCACGTTTATGTTAATAATCAGCTTTCTCTTAAAAAACATATCTTGGCAAGCATCTATTTTTTCGTAACACTTGCATCACGCAGTCACGTACCACTTCAAAAACTCTCCTTCTTTAAATAGTCGACCTGTTTTTGCGATATCCTCTGACAAAATACGTTTCAAGACTTGCTTTCACAGCAGCTTTGGTGTGTGACTCTGCTTTGTTGAGAAACACCTGCTGTGAGGTTATAGTTAGATAGCTCTTCAGCTCTCCAACTTTCTGTAGGTTCTGTTCTGCATTCATCTTTTTAAACCAACTTTATGTTTTGTCTTGGAGTGCCATCACATTATATATTATTTGATAATATATTAACTTTATCCCCACAAATCAGACACACATATTTACCGCTAATATCATGTATCTATCACTCTTCCAGCAGCTTTGAAAGGCTCTTTTTTTTTAGAATCAAATTTGAATTGCACTTTATTTCACTGAGCAAAAATAAATTTTAGACACAAATTTCTTTCGGATTAGATATCAATGTACACATGAGAGATATCGCGGGTCAGATATACCGTGGGGCTGATGTGGTGGGCGGGCCTTATGTGGCTCGCGGGCCTTAAGTTTGACACATGAGATCTATATAATGGAGAAACAAACATATTTTACAAACCGTTTCGTATACATATTTTAATACTTCTCATCAGATTTGACAATGAGTATCAGTTAAATACACATTTTGACATTTCGGTGCATTTTAGAAATATCAGTTAGGCCTAATGATAGTAAGAGTTTTATTACAAATATTTTTGCTGTTGATTTATAATAATTTAAGTACGGATTTAGAGAACTGCTAAGCATTTTAACAAAATTATTGTGATTTCATTCCGATTATTAGTTGAGTCATGATAAACGCTTAGTAAACTTCAAAGAAAAAATTCAGTACAAAAAACAGTTATTCGATATTTTTGAACATCAATAATTAATTAATAAAAGATTACCTGAAGACAGTTTTAAAAGTACACCACGTTATTAAAATTATAAATTTGGTTGAAATTTATTTAGGGGTTTTAGGGGACTGATCGAAAGGGGAAACTTTAATTCAGAGATGCTACTTTAAAAAACTAATTATTAAAAGTAATTTTTTGGGGGTAGGTCTTTCAATCAGGAATGCACCAGAATTATTTATTTCTTAAAATGCTTGATGAATTTATTATTTAAAATAATAAAAAATAAATAAAGGTAGAACCAATACTAGCGATCGGCGTTATATTTAAAATTTCAAATTAATGATGGCGAAAAAGAACTTAGGTCATAGGGTCCACTGTTTAAAAAAAGAACAACAGTGATCCAAGTTCTCCTTTGGTGCATGAGCTGTATGTGAACTAACAACAACATTGATCCAAGTTCTCCTTTGGTGCATGAGCTGTATGTGAACTAACAACAACATTGATCCAAGTTCTCCTTTGGTGCATGAGCTGCATGTGAACTAACCATGCTCCGCCCAAACAATTTTCTCATTTACCCTAGAATTACTCACATTTAATGTGTTACATTATTCTAAGATTTGTTGCTTGCTAATTTATAGAAAAAGTTTGAAACGTTCTTGTGGAATGTACTAATTTGAGTTTAAGCCTCGTAATATGGGGAAAGGATATTACACTGTAATTGTAATGAAACTGTTTCTTTCTCCAACGTTAAGTTGATACTACTGTATTAATCGTCAGAAATGACGGAGGATATCACAATAAATACATTTCAGCTGAAATCTATTTATTTTGAAAAAAATATACTTCAGAATAAAAATTAATGTAGGCTAATACAGAACTTTTATTTATTTATTTTATTTTTATTCATTTATAAAATCGATCGCAGCGCCACCTAACAATATTACATCCATACAGACAACGGGAATTATGTATGTTGATGATGTTATACTCTGCTAATAACAGAGCCACAGCTCATATCGCAGTAGACTAAGATGTGTTACGAGAAGAGAGATACTTGCTCATACTTTCACGGGAAGAGAATTTGTTGATTCATTAAAATAACCTACACAATCCTACAAATAAAATCCAGAGTTTTACGAAGATTTTCAAGGACAAAATATAATGTGGACGAGTGGCATGCGCGCTCGACTGGCGTACTGAGGATCACGGGTTCGAATCTTCGCAAAAGCAGGGATTTGTTCCCGGGATCAAGGGTGTCACCCAGCTCCGACTTGGTACCTGACACAAGTTAGGGAAACAAAGGTGGCTGGGAGTAGCGTGGTCCCTCATAGCCGTGGCCAGTGAACGCTGCGTCACTTGCCAATAAGTTCTCATCAGAAAGTAGGACGCAATAATCTTCTGTATAGAAGTAACGTCTGTATAGATATCTATCTATCAGGTGCCGTGCCCAGAGACGTAGGCGGTCATGCCGCTCCACAGCTCTCTGTCTTTGGTCTTGTCAATCAACTCCGCTGGTGATCGCGCCCCATGCCATCTAGTCAGCCCATCCAGCATCTTTTCTCTCTGCCTGCCTCGATCTCTTTTGCCCTCGATCTTTTCTGTTGTTACCATGTGTTCCAACCTGCCTCGCCTCATGATGTGTCAAAAAAATCCAGATTGTCTGCTTCTAAATTTAGACAGAATGTTCCTCGCCTTTCCTTCTTCTTTTAGCACCTCTTCATTACGCCTCTTCTCCGTCCATGATAGTTTTAACATTCGTCTATGGAACCACATTTCACAGGCTTTTAAACGTTTCTGTAAATCTTGTGTAACTGTCCAGGCTTCACATCCATACAATAAAACGGGTTCGATGTAGCATTGAATCACTCTCCTTCTCACTTCCATTGATATGTTTTTGTTTGTCAGGAGATTCTTCATTTGATTGAATATTGCTTTGGCTTGTGCTATTCTGCTTTTTATCTCAGTTGTCTTCCGTCTGAGGTCAACGTTGTTCCTAGATATTTAAATTTGGTGATACACGAGAAACTGTAAATAAACATATTACCGGACGATCTGAATGCAATCAGCAAGATGACTGCCGCCTACACAAGTGTTTACCAGTCTTCTTGTAACTGCATACACATTATATGTGTTCTAGATTCTAGATGACTAAAGGGAAATCATTGAAGGGAAAGCACTCCACTACTTTGGCATCTTGATGCAAATTTGGTGTATAAGCAAATTCAAACCCTCTCTTTGTGGTCACTGACTGAGTACGCGAGAGCATGAGTAAGGGACCGTCCATAAATGACGTCATTCACCTAGGGGGAGGGGGGTCACGCATTTGTGAAGATGTGTGACGAGGAGAGGGGGTGTTAAATAACTGTGACGTCATATAAAAACGCGCAACTTTACATAAAAGTGCTCTTAAATATTTGATTGTTTACAATTTTTACAACGACGTTTTATATGTCTTCACGTCTGTTACGATATTAGAGTTGCAACCTTACAATAAATACATACTTAAATTGCAAAAAAGAGATTTGAAACATGCTCATTTTTCAAAAAGTAAATAAGGCTTTTAAAGGGGGGGGGGAGGGCGGCGCAGCAAAGCTTTATGGCGTCATATTGGAGGGGGGATCTAATTTTTCCTAATTACGTATCTTAGGGGGAAGGGTGAAAAATCGGGTAAAATCGCGTGACGTCATTTATGGACGGCCCCTAAGTGCGTGACTGAGTGGGTGAAAGGCATAAATTTATTAAATTTAACAAACTATAAAACACGTGGCATATTTTCCTGCATCATGTTTATCATTAATAACTCACCAAATATGCCTAAAAACATAGAACTTAGTGACCATGAAATTTTAATTATAAATCCTCTTTGAGATAAGTTGACACATATATAGTAGACGTTTAAAAAAAAACACACTGATGATTTTCAGTAAAGAAAAAATCCAACTTTATTACGACCATATATTAAACAAAAATAAATTTTATAGGGGGAACTTCACAAGAGAAATATATTACATTAAAAGAATAGCCTACCCCTCTTGTGTCACTTTAAAAGAAAAGGAGTAATCTTCACGGCCCCTCCCTTGCAATAAAAATATAAAACAATTATTATTTAGATAGAAACATTGTTTACGCACTATCAAATACCCACGCCTCCATCATTCTGTCTGCTATCTGAAACTATTAGAGTGATGCTATTATAACAAAAATTAAGTATTTACTTTTTTATTGAAAGTAATTAGTTTAAATAGAAGTGACGTCCCTTTCAACTAAGTTGACAATGAATGACCATTACTTGAAATCTACTTTAGAAACAGCGGCAATCTTTAAATTTGCTTTCAGTTACATTAATCTTTAAATTTGCTTTCAGTTACATTAATCTTTAAATTTGCTTTCAGTTACATTAATCTTTAAATTTGCTTTCAGTTACATTAATCTTTAAATTTGCTGTCAGTTACATTAATCTTTAAATTTGCTTTCAGTTACATTAATCTTTAAATTTCGTAAGGTATCGTAGCTACTTACAAACTTTTTTTCAATCAACGTAATGACGACATTCATTTGTAAGTGAAAGAGGACTTCTGAGAACACATTTATATAAATAAATAAATCACTTTCACTTTGTGTATCTGGTCTTGTGCGTTCTCGTATGTGCTTTTGTTTTGTGCGCCAGGTGATATGATCTTTGTGTGATATGATCTTTGAGTGATATGATATTTGTGTGATATGATCTTTGAGTGATATGATATTTGTGTGATATGATCTTTGTGTGGTATGATCTTTGTGTGATATGATCTTTGTGTGATATGATCTTTGTGTGATATGATCTTTGTGTGATATGATCTTTGTGTGATGTCATAAATAAATTAACCAATCATTAGCTCGTCTGCCATTAATGTTTACTATAACACAAATGAAAACATTTATAAACATTTCCTTTCGACAGTTTTGTTTGTGTGTGTGAAAAATTTACTTCATACAACTTGTGCACAAAATATTATATTTGATCATACATTTTAAATAGAAACTCTTTATAATACAGATTGAGCAAATATGCAGGCATCAGAAGAATAGTGTGGGCATTAAAATACATTGGCAAATAATAATAATTATTTTATAAATAATAATAATTATATAATTACATTCTCTTTACAAAATTTTATAGGAAAAAGTAAAATATGTTGCCCTTTCAAAATAAAATTCAATTGTAATTCACCCCCTAGCTCTTTAAGGCTAATAGCTTATGATACCGGGGGCGGAACTTCCTTTCACCCGTATCGCCATAGTTGAGCAGTCAGAAATTGTGCCACCCAGATTCCACATTGTGCCACCCAGATTCCACCTTGTGCCACCCAGATTCCACATTGTGCCACCCAGATTCCACCTTGTGCCACCCAGATTCCACCTTGTGCCACAAAGATTCCACTTTGTGCCACCCAGATTCCACATTGTGCCACCCAGATTCCACTTTGTGCCACCCAGATTCCACATTGTGCCACCCAGATTCCACCTTGTGCCACCCAGATTCCACATTGTGCCACCCAGATTCCACCTTGTGCCACCCTTATTCCACATTGTGCCACCCAGATTCCACCTTGTGCCACCCAGATTCCACCTTGTGCCACCCAGATTCCACCTTGTACCACCCAGATTCCACCTTGTGATTGTTCCACCACAGCCTCTACCATCCCGAAAACATCGAATGATTTTTAGATTGATTCTAGGGAATAAACGACTTAGAATAACAGAGTCACGTATATAATATGCGTAAAGTAGCTCTGGAACGTAACAATTTAAAACACTTGCAGAGCCTGCCAATATCACACCTTTTTTAAAGTTGGAGATATGGGGATATTTTTACTCTTTTTTTTTACAGAAATGTTAGCCGATTTTGATGCTGTATGTTTTTATTGAGGCACTATGTGCATGAGTTCTTTAACGATTCTTATACCGTATACTTGATGGAATATTGTATTCTACAAATTACTGGTGATGTAGCCGCATGGTCAGTGTAAAAAGAAATTTGCTTTTAAGGGTTAAAGATAGTATGAATTGGTCAAGTTAAGACTCGATTATAAAGAGAAAGTATGAATTGGTCAAGTTAAGACTCGCTTATAAAGAGAAAGTATGAATTAGTCAAGTTAAGACTCGCTTATAAAGAGAAAGTATGAATTGGTCAAGTTAAGACTCGCTTATAAAGAGAAAGTATGAATTGGTCAAGTTAAGACTCGCTTATAAAGAGAAAGTATGAATTGGTCAAGTTAAGACTCGATTATAAAGAGAAAGTATGAATTGGTCAAGTTAAGACTCGATTATAAAGAGAAAGTATGAATTGGTCAAGTTAAGACTCGCTTATAAAGAGAAAGTATGAATTGGCCAAGTTAAGACTCGATTATAAAGAGAAAGTATGAATTGGTCAAGTTAAGACTCGCTTATAAAGAGAAAGTATGAATTGGTCAAGTTAAGACTCGCTTATAAAGAGAAAGTATGAATTGGTCAAGTTAAGACTCGCTTATAAAGAGAAAGTATGAATTGGTCAAGTTAAGACTCGCTTATAAAGAGAAAGTATGAATTGGTCAAGTTAAGACTCGCTTATAAAGAGAAAGTATGAATTGGTCAAGTTAAGACTCGCTTATAAAGAGAAAGTATGAATTGGTCAAGTTAAGACTCGCTTATAAAGAGAAAGTATGAATTGGTCAAGTTAAGACTCGCTTATAAAGAGAAAGTATGAATTGGTCAAGTTAAGACTCGCTTATAAAGAGAAAGTATGAATTGGTCAAGTTAAGACTCGCTTATAAAGAGAAAGTATGAATTGGTCAAGTTAAGACTCGCTTATAAAGAGAAAGTATGAATTAGTCAAGTTAAGACTCGCTTATAAAGAGAAAGTATGAATTGGTCAAGTTAAGACTCGCTTATAAAGAGAAAGTATGAATTGGTCAAGTTAAGACTCGCTTATAAAGAGAAAGTATGAATTGGTCAAGTTAAGACTCGCTTATAAAGATAAAGCATGTATATTAATAATTGAAAGTGTGTAAACAGTAATCAAATTATGTTAAAATTATGATACATAATAACATCGAAAGAAATCACTGCTAGACTCCAACTCAAAAGATACACATTATAAAGAGGAATGTGTAAGTTTGAGTATTATTTATTACATGTAATTACAAATGACAGTTTAAGTAAATCATCAATTTTATGTGGCAAGTGAAGAGTTTGTTTAGAGATTATTCCAATTTATTGCGCTATTTGCAGCTTGATCCTCTTGCCAAACTCTGAAATATATTTATTATTGAAACATCTTTCTTTTCTTTTTGTGGAATATTGTGCTAAGCTTTAGTTTACATATTTTTAAGGCAATGAAAATTAAATGGATGAAATGGAATAATGTATGATTCTCTTTAATGCAGAACAAATATTACAAAGATTTATAAAAATTATTTACTGAGGGCAATAAACCAATTATTTTTAACAGTTCTACATACCATACTCAGTTCAATTTTAAAACTCATTCTAATAATCAGAACTCAATAATGAAAGTCACCAAATTTTCGAGAATGAAGGTGATATATTTTGCACATTGCTCAAAATGACATGGCTTTGCTCTATTTTGTCCTTCGTGTTAAATATTATTTCAGTATTGTTTTGTAGAGTTCCAACAATTAGTGTGTTAACTTTGTCGGTGATTTTGATTGATACAATGGGCATGCTATAGTAGACACTGGGCAGCAACATACACGTGTGAGTGATAGCATTATGGAACTTAATGAAACATCGTTGAATACAATTATTTATCTTATTAAAGGACTTGGTTTAAAAAGCAAGTTTAATTGAAATACCCTCCACGCCTAAGGGAGAGCAACATTATGTTTACGCAGAATGAAAAGATGCATTGATCAGTGATGTGGGTTAGTAGAAAAATATTTTGTTGACGTCAAATAAAAAGTTGCATTGATTTGTGCTTCAGGCCAGCAAGCCATCCCTTATGTTTTGACTCACTGATGGGGAAGAGGGGAAGGGGAAGCAGATTGATAGGGATGACAGATCTCTATCGAAATTTACGACTAACGCCTACCTTAAGGCGGAGTAAGGGGACTACACATACGCAAACATCCTCTTCAATTACATGTGCAGTTAGAGATATAGTAGAATGACAGTTGTTTTAATTGCTGGAACAGTCGATACCAGCATTGTATTGGACTTTACAAGATGTATTGTGTGGATCGAGATTTTGTAGAAGTTATTATTGCAAGAGAGTGGGTGTTAGGAGGGGTTTTTGGACAGAGTTTGTGTTCCAAAGGTCTAGAATAGTCTAGACTAAATAAAAACAATAATATAAGTAAAAAAATTCACTTTAACGGGACATCTGAGTTTTCCTTTAAGGTTCAAGGTATTGTTGATTTCGTTTTATCATTAATGTTTAAAGGTCAGGGTCATTGCTAGATTGGAGAGTATCTTGACTCAACTCTGGCTCCACGCACAGTTCAATATTAAAGTGTCGCCCACGAATGATATGACTTCTAATGGGCTGGGTAAAGTTCACTCGATGACATATCACAGCCAAAGACAACACTGTCTTATCACAGACCATCATCAACTTTTATCTACAAAAACGTAAAAAGAAAATGCTTCATCATCATCACAAGAAACAGTGAATACAGAATAACATAGAAATAGTTGACAGACTCCATTGCTACAGTTGAGCGAAAAAACAACTTATGTTGTGCTATCAAGTCCTTTGAATAACAACTTTAAAAAGTCTCTAGTGATAGCATCACTCCAAAAAGTTATCAGCATAAATGGGACATTGTCAACAAATTTAAATCAATTAAATATGAATAAATTAAATATACTGATAAGACAAGGCAATTCTGAAGAACAACATATTGTTTCCATGGAATGTTACGAATATGAGACAGTAGACTAATTAAAGGTCGATGGATTCTCAACTTCTCATTTGTTGAGGAAGGAGAGGCAATAACTTATAAAGACTTACAAATAAACATTCTCTTATTTTATTAGACATCGAATGAATTTTGTGGAAAATACTTGGAATAGGTTGTGTGGTCTAGTCTAGTCTAGAAGATCCACTGTTGGAACACAATTCTAAGAGAGAACAGCCCATTGTACGTGACCAAAGAAAACGCATAGCACAGCAAACATGTCTTTGGTTTTAATTCCTGCGTACACTATTTAATATATCCGTGTTCATCTTCTAGGTACACACAATATGGCCGCGTTCATCTTCTAGGTACACAATATATGTCCGCGTTCATCTTCTAGGTACACACAATATGGCCGTGTTCATCTTCTAGGTACACACAATATGGCCGTGTTCATCTTCTAGGTACACACTATTGAAAATGGGACGTGTTCATCTTCTAGGTACACACTGATGAAAATGGGACGTGTTCATCTTCTAGGTACACACTGATGAAAATGGGACGTGTTCATCTTCTAGGTACACACCAGTGAATATTGTCCGTGTTTATCTTCACAATGTCAAGGACACAACACGAAACAGAATCAAGTTCTTTATTGCTTCATTCTTCTATTCCTCTTTCATAAAATTTTAATTTATTCACAATGAATGTTAAAATTGTTGTGTTTTTTTGTTCACTTGGAGCATGCAAGCACCCCCCCCCCACCCCAGTCCCCCAAATTCTATTGGTAACATTGTATCCTGGTGAAGACCGTTCACCCAGCTGTCCCACCTAATCGTATGAATGTGTTGCCTTGGTTTCATTGTTAGACTATTTATTGCAACCTTTTCTTCTATATACGAGGTGTTTTCATGTGGTCTGAGAGCGTCTACATTTTTTGTCATAGAATAAACACTTTACCGAGGATCCGACCAAATGTTTTATGTTGCGTTTCGTTTTCAACTCGTTTCATTGTTTTAAAACATGATCCCAGCAATCTCAGAGGTGCCAATAAAACATGATCCCATCAATCTCAGAGGTGCCAATAAAACATGATCCCAGCAATCTCAGAGGTGCTAATAAAACATGATTCCAGCAATCTCAGAGGTGCCAATAAAACATGATTCCAGCAATCTCAGAGGTGCCAATAAAACATGATTCCAGCAATCTCAGAGGTGCCAATAAAACATGATCCCAGCAATCTCAGAGGTGCCAATAAAACATGATCCCAACAATCTCAGAGGTGCTAATAAAACATGATCCCAGCAATCTCAGAGGTGCTAATAAAACATGATCCCAGCAATCTCAGAGGTGCTAATAAAACATGATCCCAGCAATCTCAGAGGTGCTAATAAAACATGATCCCAGCAATCTCAGAGGTGCTAATAAAACATGATCCCAGCAATCTCAGAGGTGCTAATAAAACATGATCCCAGCAATCTCAGAGGTGCTAATAAAACATGATCCCAGCAATCTCAGAGGTGCTAATAAAACATGATCCCAGCAATCTCAGAGGTGCTAATAAAACATGATCCCAGCAATCTCAGAGGTGCTAATAAAACATGATCCCAGCAATCTCAGAGCTGCTAATAAAACATGATCCCAGCAATCTCAGAGGTGCTAATAAAACATGATCCCAGCAATCTCAGAGGTTCTAATAAAACATGATCCCAGCAATCTCAGAGCAGCTAATAAAACATGATCCCAGCAATCTCAGAGGTGCTAATAAAACATGATCCCAGCAATCTCAGAGGTGCTAATAAAACATGATCCCAGCAATCTCAGAGGTGCTAATAAAACATGATCCCAGCAATCTCAGAGGTGCTAATAAAACATGATCCCAGCAATCTCAGAGGTGCTAATAAAACATGATCCCAGCAATCTCAGAGGTGTTAATAAAACATGATCCCAGCAATCTCAGAGGTGCTAATAAAACATGATCCCAGCAATCTCAGAGGTGCTAATAAAACATGATCCCAGCAATCTCAGAGGTGCTATTAAAACATGATCCCAGCAATCTCAGAGGTGCTAATAAAACATGATCCCAGCAATCTCAGAGGTGCTAATAAAACATGATCCCAGCAATCTCAGAGGTGCTAATAAAACATGATCCCAGCAATCTCAGAGGTGCTAATAAAACATTATCCCAGCAATCTGAGAGGTGCTAATAAAGCAAGATCCCAGCAATCTCAGAGGTGCTAATAAAACATGATCCCAGCAATCTCAGAGCTGCTAATAAATCATGATCCCATCAATTTCAGAGGTGCTAATAAAACAGATGGATTGTTGGTTGGATGAATGCGTACATAAGAAAAGATTTACAACGTCCCACTTTAGTCTGAATAATAGTTGTCTACATTAAAAGCTTTTATTATGCAATTGTTGATTAATCAGCTAAACTCTGTCTGACAAATTTTGTGATTTGAAAGCGGAAAAACAACTCTTACGCTCTTTTATTATTTTTTTCTCCGTGGATAGTATATTTGTAAACATTGTTCAAATATATGTTTTGAACATGCGTTATGAAGTCGAGACTTGAGGCTATTCAAGTCCACTCTGTCCTTACATGTGTAACACCATGATGGACACGCTTAGATATATTTAGTTTTAAACGTGTGATATCACAACTTGAGGTTATTCAAGTTAGACAACTCTGTCTCCAAACGTCAAACACCTTGGTAACCATTCGAGTGAGATGCACGGAGTATCCTTCAATCCAGAATATAATTATCGAGATGTTAAGTAAACAACCCCGTAAAAACAAAGTTTTTGACTATAAATCCCTTATATATGAGACATAAAAGTATTGATTATGTTCAAACGCGACAAACATTTACAGACTGAAACCGACTGATCTCCCTCGTAAAAACGGTGTGGTCACGGATGGCTGGACTTAACTCAGCGTTACACGTGAATTAAACAAAGCAGGCCGCTACATATAGTTATATAGAGATAAACTAAAAATGCATTAATTTAATTACGATACATTCGATCGATCTGAAATTTTGATACGATGCATTGTTAGGTGACACGAGTCTATGTACAAAATTTCAGCTCGATAGCATCGCGGGAAGTGTGTAATTTTTTGCTTTTGTTTTTCCGCCCGACCGCAAACTACAGAGCCCACGACAGACAGAGTGAGAGACAAGATGGTGAAGTTTTAATATAAGGGATTTAAAAACAATTTATTTATAGCAAGAGTTCTTACCGAAGGTACCTTCAATCTCTTGGGGTGGGGGGAGTAAAGGTTGCGGGAAGAACAATGAAATGAGGTTCAAATGGCATTTTAATAATCTGTGCTGGATGGTGAGGGAAGTAAAGCTGTGGATGTACTTGTAGCTACATAAGTGAGTGATGTTAACATTATTTGTCGCAGACGAAGTAGCAAACTGTAACATTTAATAATAAATTCGACCGTTGAGAGGAAAGAAAGGCTTTTATACCCCCAGACCCCCCAAAATATTTAAGTTATTGATCAAATTTATCATTTATTAGTCCCCCCCCCTTTCCACCGTTATGTCTTTTTTATTTTGGATGGGTGGGTGGGTAAACAAAAGAAGCCATTGTGGTTCTTCTTGGCTTACTTTGAGGGAAAAAATTGAGCGTTGTTTTTTTTTCTGTTTTGTTTAAATTATTGTACAAAGGTAAAATACAGCCAATTGTTTCCACGTGATACATTGACAGTGTCTGTTATACGAGCACATTGTCTGTTATACGAGCACATTGTCTGTTATACGAGCACATTGTCTGTTATACGAGCACATTGTCTGTTATACGAGCACATTGTCTGTTATACGAGCATATTGTCTGTTATACGAGCACATTGTCTGTTATACGAGCATATTGTCTGTTATACGAGCACATTGCTAGTTATACGAGCACATTGCTAGTTATACGAGCACATTGCTAGTTATACGAGCACATTGTCTGTTATACGAGCATATTGTCTGTTATACGAGCACCCTTGAAAATTGTCCCACATCGTCACCAGCCGAAGAAGAGGGGACTATTGTTCCGTAACCGCCCGCATTAGGGGCGCCGAAATGAATAGCCAGGGCGATGCCACCAATGACCACGATGATAATGGTGACAATGATGGCGCAGATTTTGATTTTACGACATCGACTTCGTTTGTTTTTCCAGCCATCCAAACTGTTGTCGTCGTACAAGCCTCGTTTTTGTTTCCGACGTCGTCTGTAGTACTGAGGACGGTAAAAGCAGAAGTTAACGGCTGGTCAATTTATATTTTGTGCTAACAGTAGTTTAATAATGGAGAAAAAAACACATTCAGAATGACGAAATAGCAAAATTATCGAATAGTAGGGCGTGTATTGGCGATAAGTAAATTGATGAAACACTTAAGTATTCTTAGATTATGATAATTTATTACTGAAAAAATAATATTATTTTTAATGCCAATGATATTTAAATTTATTTATAGATGTCGTTAAAATGTTTCCCCATGAGAGAGGATGTCAAACGAGGGAGGGGCGGATGTGGATTATCGGTCCTTCTTTATTATGACTAATATACAATTTTAAAAAAAATGTAAAAAACGTTTCGTTTCTAACAGTTGTAAAGCCACAATCCAAAGTCGACGCAACCCATCAAACTTCGACTCATAAGTTTTGTCAGTTATATTCTGGCTAGGAAAAAATTAAAGGACTAAAGTACATATCCTCAAATGGAGTCATGCAGATGTTTTTTTTTGTTTTTTTTTGGGGGGGGGGTCCCATACGCTCGTGGGCGTAGGGGGTTCTAATGTTTCCATCAGAACGTTCTCGGGGCTTGGTAGACTTGGAGGCGCCCATCTCCTCTCCAAGTCAGCGGAGGACTTTTTTTAGCAATAGTCTTTCATCAACAAGTTTTTATTGTGGCTTAAAGTGGGCTAGATCCCACGCATCTCAACTTGTTGACTTCGCTATCCAGCAGGTGGTATGATATTTCCTTAGAGTGACTTTCAGAAACTTCTGCTACTCCCCCCCCCCAACCATGTTGTACTTTTACTTTCTCCACTGGCAGCATCGATCAGTTTAATCGTAATGTTGTCTTGGTAATACGGTTGGCTCTGGTTTCAAAGATTATGAAATATTATATTATACTGATGTTCCACGAAATGAAATATTATACTGATGTTCCAAGATATGAAATATTATACTGATGTTATACTGATGTTCCACGAAATGAAATATTATACTGATGTTCAACGATATGAATCATTATACTGATGTTCCACGAAATGAAATATTATACTGATGTTCCAAGATATGAAATATTATACTGATGTTCCACGAAATGAAATATTATACTGATGTTCCACGAAATGAAATATTATACTGATGTTCCAAGATATGAAATATTATACTGATGTTCCACGAAATGAAATATTATACTGATGTTCCACGAAATGAAATATTATACTGATGTTCCACGAAATGAAATATTATACTGATGTTCCAAGATATGAAATATTATACTGATGTTATACTGATGTTCCACGAAATGAAATATTATACTGATGTTCCACGAAATGAAATATTATACTGATGTTCCAAGATATGAAATATTATACTGATGTTCCACGAAATGAAATATTATACTGATGTTCCACGAAATGAAATATTATACTGATGTTCCACGAAATGAAATATTATACTGATGTTCCACGAAATGAAATATTATACTGATGTTCCACGAAATGAAATATTATACTGATGTTCCACGAAATGAAATATTATACTGATGTTCCACGAAATGAAATATTATACTGATGTTATACTGATGTTCCACGAAATGAAATATTATACTGATGTTCAACGATATGAATCATTATACTGATGTTCCACGAAATGAAATATTATACTGATGTTCCACGAAATGAAATATTATACTGATGTTCCACGAAATGAAATATTATACTGATGTTCCACGATATGAAATATTATACTGATGTTCCACGATATGAAACATTATACTGATGTTCCACGATATGAAATATTATACTGATGTTCCACGATATGAAATATTATACTGATGTTCCACGATATGAAATATTATACTGATGTTCCACGAAATGAAATATTATACTGATGTCCCACGAAATGAAATCGTGTTGGAAGTGTATGGGTTTGATGTCCAGACAAAATCTCAAAGGTTATGATGGCGTCTTGTCCACCTATGTTACAATCCGGCTCCAATTACACATTGCAACAATGAGGAAACAGCCGAGAACTAATGCATCGACATAAACGTCAACGATAATGTTCTAACGCTTACATCTCAAGGTTATATTCCCCACGATTACATCTCAAGGTTATATTCCCCACGATTACATCTCAAGGTTACATTCCCCACGATTACATCTCAAGGTTACATTCCCCACGATTACATCTCAAGGTTACATTCCCCACGATTACATCTCAAGGTTACATTCCCCACGATTACATCTCAAGGTTACATTCCCCACGATTACATCTCAAGGTTACATTCCCCACGATTACATCTCAGGGTTACATTCCCCACGATTACATCTCAGGGTTACATTCCCCACGATTACATCTCAAGGCTACATTCCCCACGATTACATCTCAAGGTTACATTCCCCATGATATCCAATATGCTTTCCACAAGTTTCAAAGTCATATCTCCAAGCACTCTGCCTTTATTTGCCTGTCAAATCAGAATTACCTCAAAGTCTTCTTCTGAAGCCTCGCCTATGACGTCGAAAGACGGATCATCGGTGGTGATGCCGCCTATGGCTTCAATGCTAACAGGGGCGGCTCTGTTTTCTGTTTCTACCTTCAGAGATGGCACTTCCGGTTCCTGATTGAATCCCAACAAATAAGCGTGCATGTAAGAAGGGGCGTTAAGATTAGAAACCTGGAGACGAAATCAAGTTTTTAATGCATGGAATAAAATCAATTTTATAATGGAATATAATAAATTTGATTGTTCCTGGTATAAAATCAGTTTTGTCATACTTCAAATGAAATCTATTCACATTCATTAGCGTGCAATTGGTGGACACTGAGTGTAATTTATTGAAATGTAAATTATGTTAGCATTAGGATGAATGGGTTAACTTAAGAGATTATAGTCTTTGTCATAAATTCTTATCATTATTTGAATTTAAAAAATAGTAATAATAATAATAATTTCACGTGTACATTTTAAATATATAAACTTCTATTCTGGCTTGACTTTTATGCGTAAGGAAATATTTCATGGTATAAACAACATAAAATTCTTATTTCAGGCGCATATAATGTATTGTATTGTGCCTATTAACTTAATTGCCTTTCTGGTTTACAGTTCATGGCCAGCTCCATCCATTAACATTAGGAGCGCTTCCTTTGTCATTGTCATTGTCATTGGCCCCGGGGCTGGACAGGCGGAGGCGGGAAGTTACGAGCTGAATTCAATAAACAAATGTCAGGGCTTATGGCTGTAACTGCTGTGTTGCAATCGTCGAGTCTGTTATGGCATACATTTAATATTTATTATCAATGTAAATTAACCAAATTGTTTATTCCAGTATGTTATTGCATCTGTATGTCAATTCCAAGTCTTCTAACAATAAAACATCCTCTAATACCTAGACAAGGTTTGCTTTAAGCATACGCTAATATCTAATATAAAGTTTACATTTAACCATATCTAATACAGGGTTTGTCTGTTAAAAATATCCGCTTATATGTAAGACAGGGTTTGCTTATAAAAACATTCGCTTATATCTAAGATAGGGTTTGTCCTTAAACATCCGCTTATATCTAAGATATAGCCCCAACATATATAACTCTGAGATTTTAAACACCAATTATAATATTTTTAGGAAAGACAGACCAGACAATTATGGAGGAGTGCTACTTGCAATTAAATCAAATATCATAGCTGAAGAAATTACTACACAGCCAAATTTTAATATAGAGTCTATTTATTGTAAAATAATTACACCAAACTCATCCCCACTTATTGTAGGCAGTATATATAGACCTCCGAATACAAACCTAGAATACATGAACAATCTTTGTAGTCAATTAACTTTCATAAAAGAGAATAATAAAAATGCAGTTCTATGGATTATGGGGGACTTTAATCTTCCAGATATAAATTGGAAAAATTATACAATTGATAACCATCAAACTAACAAAGAAATTAATGAACACTTTTTAGACACTATAAACAACGTAAACCTAGAACAGATAGTAAAAACAGCAACAAGGAAAAATAAAACACTAGATTTATTCCTAACAAATAGACCAGGACTAGTGTTAGACTATAAAATAATTCCAGGACTGTCCGACCATGATATTGTTAGGGTCAACAATACAATAAAAACTAAAATTAATAAGATACCTAGAAGAATAATCTATCTTTGGAATAAATGTAATTCAATAAAACTACACCAATCAGCGGCTAACTTCCAACAAACTTTCCTAAGTAAATTTAACACAAATAGCCCAGTAGAAGAAATTTGGAAAGATATAAAAACAAATCTAAAAACTATAATGGATGAGAATGTTCCAACAAAACTAACATCAAATAAAATTAACAAATGCTGGTTCAATTCTAGATTGAAAAAGCTATGCAAACAAAAAGAGAACTTATTTAAGAAATATAAAGCTACCTATTCATATAGGATACACAAAAAATACTTAAAGATTAAACACTTGACACAAAAACTTAGTCGAAACCTCCAAAATGAATATATAAACAATGTAATTACCAAAGATAACAATAAAAACTTATGGTCCTTTATCAAATCTAAAAAAATGGAACCTTCAGGAATAGCCACACTAAAAGGCTCAAATAATAAAACCTATAATGATAATGAAACTAAAGCTAATATCCTTAACACATATTTTGCATCATCTTTTTCTGCCTCAGGCGACAAAGAAGTTTTAATAAATTTAAATAAAATGGAGGAAATAGGTAACATAACTGTAGATGAGATAGGTATACATTCACTCCTAAAAAACTTAAAAATAAACAAAGCTACTGGCCCAGATGATTTGCCTGCAAGGTTATTAAAAGAACTAAGCAATGAACTGTCCCCAATCCTTGTAGTTCTCTTTCAAGCCTCTCTAAACCAGGGTAAAGTGCCCCAGGATTGGAAATTAGCTAACGTAACTCCACTCTTTAAGAAAGGGGATAAATCAGACCCTGGTAATTACAGGCCTGTATCACTTACTAGTATCACCTGTAAATTACTAGAACACATAATATATAGTAGAATAGTTAACCACCTTGACAAATATAATGCCCTATGCCCACATCAACACGGCTTTAGAAAAAACAGATCATGTGAAACACAATTAATAGGTTTAATAGATGAACTATCAAAAGGCTTGGACAAAAATGATCAAATAGATACAATATTACTAGACTTCTCAAAAGCATTTGACAAAGTTCACCACCTTAGTTTACTTAAAAAACTTAACTACTTTGGAATCTCAGGTTCCTTACATCACTGGATCCAAGACTTCCTTTTGGGCAGGGAGCAAACTGTAATAATTAATGGATCTAAATCTGCACCAATAAAGGTTAACTCAGGAGTTCCACAAGGAACTGTGCTAGGTCCCTTACTCTTTTTAATTTATATAAATGATTTACCCAACAACATCTCAACAGGTACAAAAGTTAGGTTATTTGCTGATGATTGTATAATCTATAGAACAATTAAATCAGAACAAGATAGCAAAATTTTACAAAAAGACTTAGATGAATTGATAAAATGGGAAACTAACTGGAGTATGTCTTTCCACCCAGAAAAGTGTCAACTGTTAAGAGTAACAAAGAAAAAGAAACAAATAAATTCAAAATATTACATTCATGGAAAAGAACTGACCCAAACTAAAGATGCAAAATACTTAGGAGTCTTAATAAATGAGAAACTATCATGGAATCCCCATGTCAATGAAGTTATTAAAAAATCAAACAAAACCTTAGGCTTTATAAAAAGGAACTTTAACAAATGTAATAGAGATATAAAACTAAAATGCTACCTCACTTTGGTGAGACCTGTACTAGAATATGCATCTTCTGTATGGGACCCATCCACCAAAGAAAACATTGATAAACTAGAACAAATTCAAAAA